>JAANYP010006405.1:0-114203 GCA_020465985.1 Centrapalus pauciflorus | reverse complement strand
CTGTGTTTTAGTTTATTGACTTCTCGGTCCATTATTTCTACAGGTTGCTCAATGAAGTTCAACTTATCATCTAATTCTAGCTCGTCCATGGGTATAACGAGTGTTTAATCAGCCAAACACTTCTTAAGGTTGGATACATGGAAGGTATTGTACACGCTGCTAAGCTTTGGTGGCAGCTCTAAACGATAAGCTACTAGTCTAATTCTTTTTTAGACCTTGAATTGTACAATGTAAGGAGGATTAAGTAATCCTTGTTTCTCAAATCGTATCACGCCCTTTCGTGGCGAGACTTTCATCGGTACCCTTTCTCCTAATTGGAACTCAAATGATTTTCTCCTTACGTCTGGATAACTTTTCTGACAATCGCGGGCAACTTTTAGGCGGTTCCGTATCTGTACTATCTTTTCGGTGGCCTCAAGTATCATTTCTAGGCCAATGACTTGACTATCCTTGACTTTGACCCGTCAAAGGGGTGATCCACACTTTTGTCTATACAGTGCCTCAAACGGAGCAAGCTTAAAACGTGTGTGATTGTTGTTGTTCGATAATTCCACTAAGGCAAATGAGTATCCCAAACACTTCCCAAAATCCATCACACAGGCTCTTAACATATGTTCTAAGGTTTGGATCATTCTTTCACTCTGACCATTGGTCAGAGGGTGATATGTGGTACTTGTGTCCATGTTTGTACCCAAAGCTCGCTGTAACGATTTCAAAAAATCTAGATGTAAATCTGCTATCTGAATCCGAAATGATTGAAATGGGCACTCCAGGTTTGGAGACGACGTCCTTTAGGTACGTTTGGACTAGCTTATTCATCCTGTTGTTCTCCTTGATTGGTAGGATTGCGAAAATTTGGTTAGGCGGCCGACTATTACTCAAATGGTTTCTGATGTTTGCCTTATCTTTGGAGCATGTTAGGAATTTGTTGACATATGAGGCAATGTCAGCCTTCATGTCAGGCCACCAGTATAGCTCCTTGCGGTTATGATACATTTTATCGAATCCGGGATGAGTGGCATATCTTGATTTGTATCCTTCATCCATAACTCTCTTTCTTATTCCACCAAAACAAGGTAACCAGACTCTATTCATGAAATATCGATTTTTATTAGCCCTTATCCCAAACTATTTATCTATTCCGTGCATGGCTTCATTTTTCATATTTTCCTCCTTAACAACTTCTATTTGTGCTTCATGAGCTAAGAAAGGAAGGTTTGGTTGAATAGTTATAACTAGGGCTCGTACTCTTAACGACTTAGCTTGCTCCTTTCATCTCTGAGTGTCTGCAACCACATTAGCTTTCCTCAGGCGATAACGAATTTCACAGTTGCAATCACTTATTAGCTCAATCCAATGGTATTACCTCATATCCGACTCTTTTTGGTTCAAGATGTGTTGGAGGTTCTTATAGTCTGTGAGTGTAGTACACTTCTTACCGTACAACTAATGTCTTCAAGTCTTAAGGATAAAGATTACTGCTCCAAGATCTAGATCATGCGTTGTGTAATTCACCTAGTGAACCTTAAGTTTTCATAAAGTATAAGCTATGACCCTATCTTTCTATATCAACCCATTGTGTGAAGCGTCACAGTAATCTACAAATTTCTTGCTTCTCTTGGATAATATAAGCGCGCTGCACAGATTATGCTGTAATAACTGATATGATGTCTCCTGATCCTCGCTCAATCATACTTAATGTCTTTTCGGGTCAGTTTTGTTAGAGCTCTGGTGATCTTTGAGAAAGTTTTGATAATTGCTTATAATAAGTTGCAAGTCTTAAGGACTGTCATATCTTTATGGGGTTCTAAGAGTTGACCGATTCCTGATAGCCTCGATCTTTGCGAGGTCGACTTGGATCCTTAGGTGACCGAGAAATCTGACCTATCTTAGCCAAAAGTCAAACTTAGAATGCCTGGTGTATAGCTGTTCTTTCTTCAACAACTCTAGAATTAGTCTTAAATGTTTGCTCATGCTCCTTCTGGTTTCGTGAGTAGATTAAGGTGTCATTCATGAATACAATCATGAATTTGTCTAGATAAGGTTTGCACACCCGATTTAGGAGGTCCATGAATACCGTTGAGGCACCGGTTATTCCAAACGGCATTAATAGGAATTTATGATGACCGTAACGGAATCTGAAGACTGCCTTTGGAATATCTTTTTTATGAACTCTAACCTGATGATAACCAGTCCTTAGGTCCATCTTCGAATAGAAGCTTAATTCTTGGAGTTTGGTCAAACAAGTCATTGATCCTTGTGAGCGGATATAGGTTCTTTTAGTTTATTTAGCTCTCAGTAATTGATGCACATTCTGAATGTACTATCCTTCTTCTTTATGAACAAAACTGGAGCTCCTCCAAAGAGAGGAATTCGGTTTGATAAACCTTTTATCTAAAAGGTCCTACAGTTAGTTGGACGATTCTTACACTATTGACGGGGTTAATCGGCATGGTTCTCGAGCCACTGGTGCAGCACCTGATACTAGGCCGATTTTTAAGTTTGACTTGCCACGATGTTGGGAGTTCAGGTAAGTCTTCTGGAAAAAATTTGGGGTAACCATAAATAATAAGAATATTTTCGAGCCGCTTTTCGTTTGGCTCCCTCTCTGTCAACACTTCAGGGTCCTAATGCTAGGGATGATGCTTACTTTGGTATTTCTTGCTTTGCCTTGGACAGTAAGGACCTTGTTATTGGCTAATGGTATATGAACCGTCTTCTTGTTGCACACTATTTCCGCATGATATTTCGATAGTCAATCCATGCCAATGACCACGTCAGAACTTCCCATTTTGACAGGTATCAAGTCTGTTTCAAAGAGGCGGCCTACTAATTCTAAGGAGCATCCTCGTATTATATTATTTGTCTTAAGCGTCTTACTGTCATCAACCTCAATAGCATAAGTGACACTTAATGGTGTAAGAATAGAATTTATCTGCTTACTGAACTTAGTGGATATAAAGCTCCTATCAGCACCAGTATCAAATAGTAGTAATGCAAAGGTGGTATCTAATGGGGTAAGAGGATAAGTCTATGGATTTTAAATTTCTTAGCCAGATAGTCATAGCTTTATCTCCTCATAAGTAGAGTTGCAGTTAAAACTTAATTCCTTATTAAAGTTCTAGATACCTAATCTGATATGGTCGGGTTTTTTTTTTCCGATAAATTTTCAAGCCTTACGTACATCTGATAGTAAAAACCTAGAGATATACTATAAACTGGTATAAGGGTACTAATTATGAGTTACCTCCTCGTACTTCAGAGCGTTAAGTTGTTGGGTTGGCTCTGCATTGCGGCTTTGCGCTCAGCTAAGCGCCGTCACAATTCGTCGATTATCGTCTTGTTGAATCGCCTGGGTATTCTGGTTGGTTCATGGTTTAATGGTGGTTTGTATTGCCTCCTGCTTAATCCTTGCAAAGATCTCACCGACCTCTTGGTGGATTTTGTCGAAATTGGAGGTCGTGTCTGGAGGCCCTTGCCACCAATAGAGGCACTGTTCGTTGCGTAGGTCCCTGGGTAAGTGTCGGCACTTAAGAAGAAGATGATGTTTCGACTTCAGCTGGCTTGGGATCCCTTCCTCGTTTCTCCACTCTTGGAGAGTGTGAGTCATCCATTCCCACTGTGCTGCTACGCAGGGCTTGGCTGATGGGCAGGTACCGGGATAGACTCCCGTTGTGCCAGTCACACGCTTTTCCTCGGGGTGATCTTCTTCAGTGGTCCATTGGGATGGTTTCTGAATAGGGTGTAGGATGGAATACGTGGTGGTGATTCTTTTTAATCAGTCACTATATCAAAAGATGCACTAGCCATTTAAAATATCTTGGAAGATTCTTTTTAATCAGTCACTATGTCAAAAGATGCACTAGCCATGGGGTCGGAAACCAAACATCCTATTCTCTACAGAAGTGAATATGTTCAATGGAGGGAACGTCTTCTAGAATTTATTAGTTTCCATGACCTATCTGAGGAGATGTTCAAATCCCTGAATTAGGGACCAACTGTATTTCTTGAAACCATTCCAGCACTACAAACCGGCAATCCTCCAATCCCTAAAAGAACTGTAGAGGTCACAAATCTGACTGAAACATAGAAAAGAAGAAAGCTGGGAGACAAAACTGCCAGAAAACTCTTGCTGATTTAAATACCGAATGATATCTATATTAGTCTTATTGTCACACCCCGTTACCCCGGTTGGCAACGACGCGTGACGTCGCGGAAGCGTAACCATAATCATAACGAACGACCACTATATGGATGTTTTTAAAATACATCGTTAAAACTTTAAAATATAGCAATGTTTTACATAGTATGATATGAAGAAAAGAAGTTCGCACAATACAGAGATTGAATTACATAATTAAAGTATCAAAAATAATGCTGCTAAATCTCCGTTAGTTTTGAATATGCATGCGACTCCATGGATGCGGAAGCTTGAAAGTAAATACGTCCGAAGGCACACTTGCCTTAATTTCCTGAAAATACATGCTAAAATACGTCAACAAAAAATTGTTGGTGAGCTCATAGATTTACACATAAATCGGACTTGTATGGACAACAACAGTAGAGTTTGAATTTATACAATCATAAATTCCATGTTATGTATTACATATAAACCATCATGCAACCGAGGCTTAATTAAAATGAGTTTGCCCTGTGCAGTATTCCCATACGTATTACCGTGTGTTAAATGTATACGCACTCGTTATTAGCCGACCCGAACTAACCCGAATGGGGGACATGACTCCCGATAGATCTATCCACCATATATTCACGCTTACAAATAAATGCAATTAACGGTTCATGATATAAGGGCGGATGAAACCACATGTGTTATACATAATAGAAATGAAGTTGTTTTCGTGTCCATATAAAAACGAAACATGTATTTCAACCCCAAAACATAACAATATGAAAATAGGGGCTATGAGGACTCACCGTGAGTGCGATGACAAATACGAGCGTAAAATGCAAATTTGCGTTGTTTGATGGGTGATGAAACCGGATGTGAATTTAATCGAGTCCTAAATGATAATAGGGACTTAATATCTCTAATATATGATAATATACATATTTATAGATTTTTATGTCTTAAATCACCCAACATTACAAGTTTATAAACAAGACCCGCTTAAAACATCAAGTTTATATATATATATATATATATATATATATATATATATATATATATATATATATATATATATATATATATATATATATATATATATATATTTATTTATTTATATTTATATATACATATAATTTTCCAGCTTTTTCGGAGGTTTTTCGGCCTACTTTGAGGCTGTTTTTGACCAAGCTCCAAAACGTTTTAGGCTTTGGTTTTCTAGGACATTAAACTAATATATACAAAGGATTTTTAGAATCAAGAACCGCCATTTTTCGAGATGTTTAGGTTAGGGAAAAAGCTTGTTGAAAACCCTATGTTGGCCATTTTTGAGCTGTCAAACTTTCGGTTTCCCAAATAATTTCTGGAGGTCTTAAACTCCAAAATAAATTATGATAACTTCTAGATCTATAGTTAAGACATAGATCTAAAGTTTGAGACAAGAATCAACTCATTTCGTTAAGTTATGAATTAGTTATGATTTTTCAAAGTCGATATAAATTTTCTGCCGAAAATCCGCAGTTTATAAACTTGAAATAACTTATGATTCTTGTTGTTTATTCAAAGACTACTTGTATAAAAGTTATAGAACACTTATATATCACTTGTTTTCATAATATTTACACTTATATGATGTGTTTATATTTTTATAAACACATTTGAAGAAAACAACTTAAAAACAAAACTAGAAATTTATAAACTTGAGTTTTTATGAAACTTGTTGTTGTTGGTGATTATATATATTATGCAAGACTTATATAAACATAAATGTATGATGAAATAAGTTAGTATTTACTTACTTTGAAGTGTTAGGAGTATGAAATTGAGAAGAAGTTGGAACTCTTGCAAGATTTGGACCAACAACACTTGAATTTCACCAAAACACTTGAATGAAAATGTTTGTAGTGAGTGTGTGTGGGGGATCCGGTTTTTAGAGAGAAAAAGGAAGAGTTTTGGTGTGAAAATAATGAAAGAGAAGATCTCTATTTATAGGCAAAGTCTTGGTCTTTCAAATGGAGGTTGAGAGGAGTGTTGGATGAGATGAAAGAAGATGATGAAAAGGATTTGATTTTGATGGTTATGGAAGTGTGTATTATAAAAATGAAGTCAAAACCTACTTGTACCTCCCTATGGGCAGATTTTTAGAATATATTTTGATGTATTTTCATTTCTTTTTGTATAAATGTATTTAGAATGTATTCTTGTATTTCCCTTTTTATGTAAATTCATAAATACTTTTGAATGCATTTGTTTAATGAATTGTTTTAGTCTTGCATCATTAATGTTAAGTAAGTGTATTAATGCATGATTAGTGTTACTAATCTTAATTTAATTATGTACTTAGTTGAATTAATCCTTCATATCGTAAATCGATCGGATTAATTGATTTCCCAATTCATCGCACCGATGAATTTGATTCTAATTGAGTTGAATTTCTTCATGAATCTTGTTAATCACTTTGATTAATTTCGAATGACCATTGATTAGGTTATAATTGGCTATTAAATACTGATTACGTCGTAGTTGCTAACTTGGTTTAATGTCGGATGTTACACATCGGGTGTATCAACAGACTCCCCCTTGACGATAGCTTCTAGTAGATACTCATTAATCTATAGAACTAGGCTTATTTAAGTTAGTACCTACATGGAGTCCCTGCTCAACACACACTTTGACAACTTTCTGATATTTCCTGCTTTCAGATCTCAAATTCTCATCAAAAGAAATTCCCTGATCATGAAGTCTGTGCAGGTTATCTTTAGATAGATTGACAAGATACAAGGGATCGTATATTCTAAAAATCACCTTTTCTTCTTTGTTCTCCATGACTGCCTCTCCAGTTTCACTGTCCTCACCTATTTTTAGACTAACTTATTCCATGTCCAACCAGTCAGAGGATTTATTCTTATTTGAACCACAACTCTTATACCAACTCTTGGATTAACTTTTCAAATCTCCAACACGACCCTCCCTTCTGATAGTTTTTGCAAACACGTCAGGATAAGAATCGTCTTCCTAGATTTAAAGATCCTTCCATGCTAAATCAATCACTTCACACTTCAGAATCTGATTCATCATTTACTGTAGATCTCAGCATATCTAGATCTATCACATTCTGATCTTTATTCACGACTTCTGCATCGTCTGACTTCCAATCAGGTACATCTTCAGGAGTAAACTGTCCTTCCTCAAGATCCTCCTGTTCTAAGTTATCTTTGAAGTCAAACCTCATTTCTTTTTCATCCAACCCTGATAATGCTCCGATCAGACCTTATCTTTAGTTAATTTTATCACATCTGAATCCTTGTCTTTTCCCTTGTCAGTGGCTTTGAATACAGACTCCCCCTGAGGATCAGCAAGCTGAGCAAATTGTTGTATTGAAAGATCTGCCAGCTCACTGTCCGGGCCATCTTCTTTGACTTCTCTACAAATTTCCCCCTGAGATGGAGGATCTTTCAACAACTCCTCCAGTATAGCCTCCAGATTTGCAATCTGCTGCTGCTGATCAGTCTCTGTCTAATCAAACTGGGCATTAAGATGTTGAAGTTCGCGAATCGCCTTTGTCAGCTGAAGAATTTGTACTTCTGGTAAAACTCTAATTCCAACACTGTATGGACTTAATTAACACATGAAACAAGTCATAATACGCTAGCCGGACATCAAAATCCATTATTCAACGATAAAAATGCAATGAAACTCTCCTTACTTACATTCTTTGATGGTTTAGAAGGTAAACCAAACATTAGAATTAAGTTCGAGAGAAACAGTCGTTATCATCCTTCAGCAGTCACAACATCGTAAGTTTTGAATAACTCTGAACAATTTTCAAGTTTTTCAACTTATCCCGGAGCCCTTAACTTTTAGCAACTGATTATCACGCAAATTTTATTTTTCCAACTAGAATGCATCCTAGTAATCTGACCTCGATCCTATTTGTTGAAGATAAAATGAACCAAACTAAAATAAAAGTAAATTAAATAAAGTAAAATTAAACTGCAGAAATTTGAAGATAAAAACACACTAACTGAATATTTTTGCGAGATAGTCAAAGAATGTTCCATCAGATAGCGGTGTCAAATGCACATTCACAGTTAGGAAGTATTTATTCCTTTGGTTGTTTGTCGTAACATACACACCAAGTCGATTATCGGTATGTTTGTCCATTTAAACACTCAACACTTAGGATTTTCCTTTGGCCTTTTTATTTATCAAGAAACTACCTTACGTGTCCCATACTTAGACATACTTCTCTGATCAAGGCAGACACACAACGATTATGACTTTTTGGTATTTGCAAATTATCTTTAAAAGGCAAATGGCGGACATAGTTCTGTATTTACATACAACAGAGTGTCTTAGTTTGTCTTAGAGTTCCTGATATGTTAGCAAGATAGCGGTGACAGGTCTGTACTCACATACTACAAAGCGACATATCTTGCTAGTTTAAGTAAAAACAGTGGTGACAAGTCTGTACTGACGTACAACAAAGCGACTTGTTTTTACTTCCTTTACTATAAAAAAATTTTTCTTTGTTTGTTTAAGATGTATGTTGGTGAAGCTATACATCCCCCAGATAAATTTGCATACCTCATTCATAGTCATTGCCTGTATGTCTCTAACATAGAATTTAAGACCTTTTGGTCATACATCTAAGTTAGTTACACATATGACATTTTCTTGATTATTTTATTAGCTTTACGGAAATCCTTCATGTATTATGTCTACCAACATATCAGAAAAGAACATGTAAATCACTTAGAGTTTTAGTGCATTAAGTGTGAAAGTTTAACACCTAGAATTTGTCAAACTATGCTAAATTTCGTCACTTTGAACCTATGATTCTAAGACTTTTTTCATATTTCGATATTCTCCTTTTTTTTTTTGAGATTTTTTATGATTTTCTCTCTTTTTTCTTTTGCTTTTCTCTTTTAAGTACAGTAACTAAAAAGACAAACTAAAAACCTTTATAAAAACTTTAAAAAAGAAAGAAAAATCTACTGAGGTCAGGTTACTCCGGATTACGCATTCCACTAACTTGGTCTAACAACTCAAACTGTGATTTATCAAATGCTTTTGTGACAAGATCCGCATAGTAGTTATTACCAACATTGTTATATCAATTACCACACTTTACCATTTTCCCATAAGAGTCCTCAACTTGGTCTAAGGACCCAATCAACATGCCTGCTGTTTCGCCCTTTGTCCCCCTGTCCTGTGTCAAGAGCCACCACTATCCTCAAACCATTTGATGTTTGGACCTGTAGCTAACTGCTGCACACTAAGCAAGAAAAGTTAGATATCACGGGGAACCCAAGCCATGACTGACTTGGTATTACCATTCTCATCCACAAACTTGAATTCTTTCAAATACCCATCTCTCCTTTCAGATGACTTGGGCATTTGATCAAGAATAGGTTGTGGATTTGAGTGAATAACATCCACTCTCGACCTCTGGGTTAGTCTTTGCAGTTCAGCCCTAGAATAATTTCTGTTATAGTATATCTTAGTTTGATAATTCTGGGCTCTACCTGGCGTCTTATGTCTATTAGGAGAATTAAACCTAACTAGAGTGTGACTCCTCTTAGGTGTATTATTCCTAATGATGGATTGGGAGCCAGACGTTGATTGACTAGGGAATCTATTTGGTGAATTATTCCTAAGTCCTTCATTTTATCTGAGAGACACTGATGTTTGTCGACTACCTAGACGTGACATCACACTTGAGTTCTTCTCGGAAATTTGAGAACTACTTCAGCTCGTATCACTAGGCATTGTTTTTAAGGTTTGCTGCTCTTGTTTCCCTATGTTTATTGAAGACTCTAGCTTCTTGTAGGGACAACCTGAAGCAACATGTCCTTTCTCATGACACTTAAAGCAAGACATCTTGTCAATAGATTTCTTATAGGCACTCATTGACCTAGGTGTCTTACTAATGCCCTGATTGTTTGTATCAACAGCTTTGTTTAACTCCTCTTTGTTAATATTACTTACAGTCTTATTTTCTTCTAGTTTTGGCTTGCAACTAGATTGCACACACGGTACCGTTTTTCTAATCTGAGGAGTAGTTGAAGATACTTTAGAAGACGCAGTTACCTTGACTACCTCTGATTTAACAGTATCCTTGGTCTCATCCTGAGGAGTAGGTACATGGTTGCTATTTGCCTCAGCTACTTTAGCCCTAGACTCATCTAATTCCATATCTTTAAGAGAGATCTCTTTGGTCAGTGACTCTACATGCTCATAAATTAGTTCATTCCTGACACTTTGTTCAATTAATTTGTCATTCAGAATTATTAAATCTTGAGAATCATTTCTCAGTTTAGCCTGAAGATCTTCCTTAATGTCTAATAAATTAGCATTATCTTATTTTAACGATTGAATTTGAGCAGTAATAGATGAATGTGTTTCAAGTACTAAGTTCAATTTATCATTCAAAGTAATACATAAAACACATAAATCATGAAAAGTAAAAAAGTTCAGAATTACCTGTTTCTGATCAGATTTGATCTTGGCCATCTGAGCTGCAAACTCCAAAGTAGTCAGCTTCTCAGTAATCTCCAGCACCAAAGGATCTGAATCAGACTGCTGGGTATTCTCTTTCTTTTCATCTTCTGTTCCATTATCAGTTTCTGTCACTTCGGCCATGAAAGCCCTAGTATTCGCCTCTGGATGTGTATTACAATCATATGTGCCATCTAACTGTTTGTTAGACCCCACATTAGTAAGTAAACCATCCACTGAACCCTAATTCCCGGATCTCTGATTCCCTGAACTGGCAGAATACTGACGTCCTGAGATCTGATGATTATCCATCTTAGGTCTTTGACACTCTCTCGCAAAGTGTCCGAACCCCTGACAGTTATAGCACCTAACTTTTGACTTATCGAATCCTACATTGTTCAGACTTAGATTTCTTCCCGTTCTTTTCATGAACCTCCACAATCTCTGTGTGACCATAGCCAATTATCATTGTAGGTCCATTTTCTCTAAGTCATCCGAATCCACCTAATCATAATCTTCTTCCCATAGAGCTGAATCATTTATTTTCCCTTGAATACAATTCTCGTAAGGTGCTACAAACGATGCTAGAAGCTTCAGTTGCTCCTCAACAGTTTTAGCACTCATTGGCATTTTTTTGTATCCCTGAGACAATGATGTCTGCGGCTGATCATCCGGATTTGAGAAACCCAGAAAGGCCCTACCTTAAGATTCTTCTACTTCTTTTGGTATGCCATCTTGTTCTCCAGAATAAAATGTGGTGGCTTCAGAGTTAGGTACACTAGAATTATATGGTTTAGATTTACCAAAGTACATATCAGGATCTTGTACCTGATCGTACTCCATCTCCTTCTTCTGTATCTTGAGGTTATAAGCCCTCAGAACTCCAATAACTTCCTCCAGAGTGTGGGTTTCTAGTTCTCTTCATTGTGCTTTATCAACGCAGTGTACATTTCCCACTTTGATGGTAACGCATCTAGAAGTGTCTCGATCTTTTCTGATTCTTGATACTCAACCCTGTGGTTATCAAGCTCGGTTAATAGATGATAGAACCTTGTGACAATCTCATCCAAGTTCTCGTGCTTCAGACCTTTAAAGATCGTAAATTGTTGTTTTAACAACTCAGTTCTCCCCTTCCTCACCCGTGAATTTACCTCATACCTCTTCTCTAGAGCTTCCCAGAGCTCTTTAGAAGTTCTGTGATGTTTAAACGTATCTAGAATATCCAAAGGTAACGCCATTTTAATTGATGACAGAGCTTGATTTTCGGCTTCATAAATTTTCTTGTCCTCATCCTTCATTTGTTGATAGGAAAGAACCTTCATCCTGCCCTCGAGCTCTTGTGTAGGGGGAACATACCCTTCATCTATGCATGTCCACATACACGTATCGATAAAACGAGCAAAGTCCGTAAACCTATCTTTCCACCAATAATAATCTTCAATCTTACACAGCTTAGGTGGTGAATTTAATTTGCCTACTTCGTGATCCATTTCCTAGAACTTATGTAAACTTGACATTCTCGTAAAACTTTTGTTCACGAACTTAAATTATTTAATTTTTAAATACGGACATAGCCCTGATATGTTCATACAAACTTAGCTAAGAAGTTATCCCTGATAAGGTCTTACGAACTTAGCTTTGAACTTATCCCTGATAAGTTCTTACGAACTTAGCTTAGAACTTATACCTGATAAGTTCTTACGAACTTAGCTTAGAACTTATCCCTGATAAGTTCACAGAGGAGTGTGTCTGACAAGTTCGTGGAACCCTAAAAATACCCCTAAGTTCGAGCGCCGCAAGTTCGTGAAATGGCCAAAAATTCGACTTTTTCAAAATTTCAGATTAAACCAATGTTTTTAACATTAAAAACACTTATTTCGACTGAAAATATGAACTAATACGAATTTTTTCCTATAACCTTGCTTGTAGATCTCCGAAACCTTCGAAAATACGTGATTTATCCGATAAAAAACATCAAGAAACCAAAGAATGTTCGTCGAAACCTAAAGAACACGAAAAACACTCGTTATGACTCAGATACCACTTGTAAGGTCACCTCTGTCACGGATCTAATCTTGACGCGAAACCGTCCAACGAGTGTGGAATCCTCGTTAGTGGCTTAACGGATCGATCACGCACAGAACCTGGAGAAAAAAATATGATAGTTGATACAACGAACGACCCGACACGGTGTGTTTCTCCAAAACACTCTCTGAAATCAATTCTAGCTCGTACGTGCACGAATACCAGCTCTGAAGACTAATTTCGCCAAAGTTGTAACAACCCAGCTTTTATTTAATCTTAATTTCGGTATTTGATCCAATAATGTAATTTAATTACATTATTTGACTTGTAATTTAATTAAGTATGAAATAAGTTAATTAAATTATATTTGAGTTATAAATTATTAAAGATGATTAAATTAAAAGATATGTAAAATACAAAAGTTTAGTGAGTTAAATTCAAATATGATAAATTTGAGATATAAAAACAAATATTATTGATCAATTAAGATCATTAACACCAAACACACACTCTCTCTCTACTCTCTCTCTCTCTGCACATACGGCTATCATCAAGATTCACCAAAATTGTTCATAAAGTTCAATTAAGTGAAGAGTTAATCCAAAGGAGGAGTTACAAGAAGCAACAATCATCATCAAACAACAACATTTAGAGGTAAATATTGATTAAATTTCAAGATTTTTAAGATTTGGTTCGGTTTTGTGTAAAACCGAAACCAAAGAAATTAAAACATGAAAATATATGTTCCATGTATAAAATTTTGATAGATTATGATGAATTTATGTTATTAGATGTAATGGAAACAAAATTCGTGGGTTAGATCATTCAAATTAATTAGAAATCGGAACTTTTGGCAAAAATGTGTTATTGACAAAATATTGAGTTTTTGGACAATCTTGACCAAAATATGATGTTATTGATAGGGAAAAGTGTATAAAAACAATCCAATAATGATAATATAACTCTATATTTAGTTGCATGTTGATAAATATGGATTTTGTGAATTATTATGAAAAATCCGAATGAATATAGCTAAGAACACATGAAGAACAAATTTCTGGAAAATTCTAAGCATAGGATCCGAATTCGGATGGTGTCCCAAATTCGGATCTTGTATGGTCCTAATTCGGGTGAAATGCTATTTTCGGATGAAGCTCAATTTCGGATCTCATGCCATTTCGGATTCTTAATTTCGGATGGATTAATTTTGAATGTTCATTTTGGATGGGTCATGATCCGAACTCGGATTGATGCTAATTCGGACACTCCTTGGAATTAGGACTTGACCCATTTCGGTTAATGCCTGATCCGGATTCATAATCCGGATAGGTTCGAATCCGGACTGATCCGAATCCGGGTGTCAATCCGGGCCAGTCCGAATGTGATGGATCCGAACCCAGATGTTTATTTTGGTATTTTAAATTAGAATGATTAAAGATCTTTTGAGAATTCAAGAAACAAAGAAAATGGACAAAATAAGAAATGAGTTACCAGTTATCAGAATCAGATAAAATAAAGATTATGAAGCTAAAAGCTAATGAAATAATGATTCACATGAATGATTTTGAACAGGTTCAGTGAAATTCTGAACACAGATACAAAGATATAAAGATTTAGAGTGGGTCAAAGACTTGATTTGACAGAGAACAGATTTACAAAGATAAAATACTGAGATTACTCAGGTGGCAGATTTTACATCTGTTTGATAAAGACCCCAGAGCTGTGAGTTATAGATATTCAGATTTAACATGCTTGAAATTCCGGTTGAGACATATTGATGATGCTAAGATTGATTGACATTCATATTATCAGCTGGATTGTGACCTGTGCACACCATGGATGGGTGTTGCCCAGTGGATCATGATAGCTATTTGACTATCATTTCTTATGTCATTGCATTTATAGTTCATTTCAGATATTGCTTTGAGATTACTGCTATCATGACATGATTACGTATGCTCCATCATGGCATATACTTGATATATTGATTCAGCTTGATTAGCCTTGATTGGTCTATTGTTCTAGACCTGGCTATTTCACCAGTTCTATTGAACTTGGTAATGACCTCCGATGTTCCGCCACGTTGATTTACTGGTAGCTAGCCCAGTATGTGGCTGATCCCCACGATTTAAGCGTGTGCGTGGCTTGAGCATCATCCTACTCTATGACTTCTATGTCTCAATCATGAGGGCTGTAGCGGCAGCCAAGACATATCACGCTAGATTTATGATCCGCTTGACATTGCATGTTAATTTGAAAATCTATTTACTCACTAAACTTTGCTTACAGTTGCTACATTAACATTTTTACAGGAAAAGACAAAGGAAAGTCACCTGCCAGACCTAGTTCTTAGGTCTTTCAAAGATCAAGACAGAAGTTCCTTAGACCTCTACTCAGCACCCCTTTTTGGTACTAATTGGATGATGATAAAATGATGGTCTGGGTAGATTTATTTTGAATATATGATGATTTGAATTAGATTAGACTTGTGCCCTTTATAAGTTTAATTTGAAAACGGTAACCTGTATTAAACTTAAATCCTAATATGTTTGTGCCTGTAATTTAATATTCCGCACTTAATTACTCTATCTTAGTTATGATTGATATTGTGTTGCATGATGTGGGACCTAGACTCGTGAGCACTGCCCCGCAAGGGGTGGTCTTCACAAAAGTCCTCTTCACCCGGATGCTCTGTTTTCTCTCAAGTTCGACAGAACCTCTGACTCGTCAAAGATTATTGAATTCACAATGAAAAATGCATTATATAGCCAATAAGTTCGTGTAGACGCTCCTCACGAACTTATCTTCATCTGTTAAAACTTATATTCACCTAATACTTATTTTCACCTAGAACTTATTTTCACCTAGAACTTATATTCACCTAGAACTTATTTTCACCTAGAACTTATTCTCACCAAGAACTTATGAACTTATTCCTAGAACTTATTCCTAGAACTTATCCTTAGAACTTATCTTTAGAACTTATCTCTAGAACTTATCCTAGAATTTATCCTAGAACTTATTCTAGAACTTAATATGATAGTCTAGAACTTAACATGCAAATGTAGATATCATACACAATCATGATATCAATAACAAGACTAGACTGCTGTCGTCACACCGGATGTACCAACACTGGAGTGAAAGACTGAATTATTGTAGATAGCTATGGCACTTGTATTATCACACATAATAGGAGTTTTCCTATATACAAGCCCCATAATTCTCAAGCTGATGTTGCATCCAGAGAATCTGCCCACAGCAGCTTCTAGCAACAATGTACTTAGCTTCAGGTGTAGAAGTAGAGATTGAATTCTGCTTCTTGCTACACCAACTGATCAACTTAACACCAAGGAGTTGACATCCACCTATTGTGCTTTCCTGTGTAGCCTGCAGCCTGCAAAATCAGAATCTGAATAACTAATTAGTTCAAGGCTAGAGTCTTTAGGTAACCAATGACCCAAACCTGATGTACCTTTTAGGTATCTGAGTATTCTTTTTACAGCAGCTTGACGTGATTCTTTAGGATCAACTTGAAACCTAGCACATAAACAGGTAGCAAACATAAAATATTGTCTACTAGCAGTTAAGTATAGCAAACTTCCAATCATGCCTCTGTAAGCTATTACTGAAACAGCTTTGCCACAGGCATCAGCATCCAATCTTACATTGGTTGCCATTGGGGTTTTGATGGGATAACTTTGATCAATTTTGAACTTTTTCAGAAGATCTAAAGTATACTTTCTTTGATTAATAAAAATTCCATTTGAGGTTTGTTTAACCTGTAATTCTAGAAAGAAAGTAAATTCACCCATCATGCTCATTTCATATTTTGATTTCATGAGCAGTGAAAAGTTCTTGCATAACTGTTAATTAGTAGAACCAAATATTATGTCAACCACATATATTTGAACAAGCATAATATCAGTTTTCACATTCTTTATGAACAATGTGGTATCCACTTTACCTCTGGAATAACCATTGCTCATAAGGAAATCAGTAATAGTGTCATACCAGGCTCTAGGGGCTTGGTTTAGACCATAGAGAGCTTTGTTCAACTTATAGACAAAACCTAGATGTTGTTCACTTTCAAAACCTGGAGGCTTCTTGACATGTACTTCTTCCTGCAGCATACCATTCAAAAATGCACTCTTGACATCCATTTGAAATACCTTCATGCCCTTGTGCGTAGCATATGCTAGAAAAAAATGAATTGCTTCTAACCTGGCCACTTGAGCAAATGTTTCATCATAGTCTATCCCTTCTTCTTGCCTATAGCCTTGCGTAACCAGTCTTGCCTTATTTCTAATGACATGACCTTGCTCATCCATTTTGTTTCTGAAAACCCATTTGGTGACAATTATAGTTTTACCTTTAGGAACAGGGACAAACATCCATATTTTGTTTCTCTCAAAATGATTGAGTTCTTCTTGCATGGCAGTGATCCAATTGGAATCTCTCAGTGCATCATCTACTTTCTTTGGCTTCAGCAGGGACACAAAGCTAGAAAACATACAAAAGTTTCCTAAGCTGTCCCATCTTGTTTGTACCCCTTTGTTGATATCACCAATTATCTGATCATTTGGGTTACACCTGATCCACTTACGATCATTATTCAATGAAGATTCTCCTGTATGAGTTTCATTTTCATTTTGTCAAGTAGAATAGCTATCAAGATTATCAGACACACTGATATCTTAAGCCTGCTCACCCATTGAGAATGAATCATTACTATTGAACAGATCATCAGAGGATTCAGGGAAATCAGTAATGATAGGTTCTGGACACGATGCATTAACTGTGTCAGTACACTTATTCACACATGGTGTATCAACATAATCATCATCATGACCATTGTGGTTAACAGGTTCCACCCTGGGTGTAGTGGAAGCTTTTGAGTCCTTCTCTTCATCAATGGAATGCATAAGATCATCAAAACTAAACTCTCCTTAAACTGATTCAGGATCAGCTTTGGTGGAAGCACTCTTAGACTCTTCAAAGGTGACATTGATAGATTCATCTATCACCTTTCTTTTGTAGTTCTTTACTCTCTGTAGGCTTTAGAGACATCAGAATATCCAACAAACACACCTTCATTAGCGTTGGGTTCAAATTTTGCTAGCTGATCCCTCTAATATAGAATGAAGCAGGGACATCCAAAAACATGGAAATAGATAATATTTGGCCTTCTTCCTTTGATTAATTCATAAGGAGTCTTGTTGAACCTTCTCACCACTAAGGATCTGTTTTGAGTGAAGCAGGTAGTGTTGACAACTTCAGTCGTAAATGATGAAGGCAAACCTATGCATGGTTTCAACAGCTTCAATGAGGGTTCTATTTCTCCTTTCAGCAACTCCATTTTGTTATGGAGTTCTTGCAGCTGAAAAGTTTTGTGAGATCCCTCTTTCTTCACCAAAGTCTTCAAGAGTACTGTTTCTGAATTCAGTACCATGATCACTTCTAGCTACTTGACTTGAGTAGAGTTTAGAACTGCCATCTTTTTGACAAATCCAGTAATTTCTATGGCAGCCTCTCCTTTGTTCTTTAGGAACACCACCCATGTAAACCTAGAGAACTCATCAACCATTACTAGAGTGTATCTTCTACCTCCTAGACTTGGGACACTGACAGGTCGAAACAAGTCCATGTGGATTAAGGAGAGAGGAGTATCGATTGAACAAATATGCTTAGATTTAAAAGATGTTTTTCTCTGCTTGCCTTTCTCACAAGCTGTGCAGAGTTTATCCTTAACAAAAGTTATACAAGGCAAACCTGTTACCAACTCTTTCTTACAAAGTTTGTTGATATTCTTGAAATTCAGTTGTGATAGCCTTTTGTGCCATAACCAGTTTAGGTTTGCATTGCTCCTTGAGATAAAGCAGGTTTCAGTTGTGGGATCAGCAGTGTAAGGTCACCTCTGTCACGGTTCTAATCTTGACGCGATGCCGTCCAACGAGTGCGGAATCCTCGTTAGTGGTTTAACGGATCGATCACGCACAGAAACCGGACACAAACACAATGATAGCCGATACAACGAACGACCCCACACGGTGTATTTCTCCATCACCGAATGTCTGAAACGTTCTAGCTCGCACGTGCACGTGCAAAAGCTCTGAAACTCGTATTTCGCAAAAGTCTGTAAATAAAACGAATTATCGTTTAATTATACTAAATAAATTCGAACTTAACTAATTAAGTTCGTTTAGGTCCAAGCCTATGAACTTGTCCAATACCCTTTGAACTTAGTTCTACTAAGTTCAACTGGGTTGGGTTAAGTTCGAACCTTAGCCTAGAACTTATCCTTAGAACTTATTCTAGAAGTTATTATGATAGACTTAAAACTTAACATGCAAATGTAGACATCATACATAAATGTGAATTAACACGCATAACTTGTATTAATAAAGCTTCATCTATTACAAATGACTATCTATTACATATCTAGACTGCTATCGTCACACACGGTGTACCAACAGAATCCCCCTTGACGATAGCTTCTAGTAAGATATTCATTAATCTACAGAACTAGGCTTATTCAAATACTATCAGCATAAAGTCCCTGTTCGACACAAACCTTTACAACATTCTGATATTTTCTGCCTTCAGATTTCAAATGCTCATCAAAAGAGATTTCCTGATCATGAAGGTTGAGCAGATCATCCTTAAACAAGTTGACTAGGTGCAGGGGATCATACACTTTCAAGATTACCTTTTCTTTATGCATCTAACTGGCTTGTAATACATTTTCATCCAAGGCCTACCAGTTAGAGGATCTATCCTTGTATGGTCCATTACTCTCTTGCCTATTCTCGGATTGATTCTTTCGAACTTTCTAGAACTTCCTTCCCTTCGAATGATCGTAGTAATGATTTCAGCGTAGGGATCATCTCCGATCTTGACAAGCTCCTTCCAGGCTAAAGCCTTTATCCCACACTTGGGCAAGGAGTTGAAGTCCTTCAGCCTTCTCCTCAGACATTGAAGTCCATCCTTTCTCTTAATAATGAAAAGTTGCAGTTCTCGATCATAGATACAGTTGAGTATGCTTCCAGACAGTTTTCCAGGACTAGGCGTTTTCATTTTTTTCTTTGAATGACAAAGCCTTCTTCTTATCTTCTGTTCTGAACCATAACTTCTCTTTTCTTCATTTGTGAGTTCACTATCAGGCACTTCAGATTCTGATTCAGCATCCAAGGTAGCCTTAAGCACCTCGATGTCAATCAAATTCTACTCTTTAGTTGAATACGCCTTTGTGATAGGTTGCCTCTGTATAACAATCTCATCAACTTTGTCTTCTTCATCAATTAAGACTTCATCATCTGACTTCCAGTCTGGAACATCTTCTGGAAGAAATTCTCCCTCCTCAAGATCTTCCAAGTCATCCTCAAAGTCAAAGGTCACCTCTTCATCATCTAAGCCGGCCAAGACTCCTATCATATCTTGTTCAATAAACTCTGAAGCTTCGGGAGCCTTGCCTTTTTCTGAGCCTGATCCTTGTGATCCAGACTGCCCCTGTAGTGTAGCTTGCTGAGCAGTCTGTTTTGTAAGATCTGCTAGCTCACCTTCATTCTGTTGCGCACTAGGGTCATCTTCTTCATCATATCTACGACTTCCCCTTATTTGATCACCCTTGAAACAACTCTCCCCCTGAGCTTGAAGATCTTTCAGTATCTGCTCCACTAGGGTCTGTAGTCAAAGAAGGTTCAATCAGATAGCGGTGTCAAACGCAGTTTCATTATTTCACTTTCACATTTAGGAATTTTTTATTCTTGTGATCGTTTGTCGTGACATACATTCCAAGTCAATTGCGGGTATGTTTTTCCATTTAAACATTCAAAAATTGGGAATATCCTTTGGCCTTTTTATTTATCAAGAAACTACCTTACGTGTCCCATACTTAGACATACTTCTATGATCAAGGCAGACACACAATGACTATGACTTTTTTGTATTTGCAAATTATCTTTAGAAATCAAACGTCCGACACATGTCTCTATTTTCATACAACAAAGTGTCTTACGTCATCTTAGAGTTATTCTCATGTTAGCAAGACAGCGGTGACAGGTCTTTACTAACGTACAACAAAGCGACTTATCTTACTAGTTCAAGTCAAAACAGCGGTGACAGGTCTGTACTTACGTACAACAAAACGACTTGTTTTGACTTCCCTTTTCTTTACAAAACTTTTTCTTTCTTTGATTAAGATGTATTTTGATGAAGCTATACATCCCCCAGATAAATTTTCATACCTCATTCATAGTCATCGTTTGTATGTCTTTAACATAGAAGTTAAGACCTTTTGGTCATACATATAAGTTAGTTACACATAAGACATTTTCTTGATTATTTTATGAGCTTTACAGAATTTCTTCATGTCTTATGCCTACCAATATATCAGACAAGAATATGTATGTCACTTAGATTTTATGGTGCATTATGTGTGAAACTTTATCACTTATAGTTTGTTCGACTGTCACTTAGACTTCTCTCATTTTTCAATGTTCTCTTTTCTTTTTTTGAAATTTATTGTTTTCTCTCTTTTTTTTTTTTAAGTAAAACACACTAATAAACTAAAGAAATAAGTTACTACTAAAAGAAAAAAAATCTACTAAGGTCAAGTTACTCCGGATTACGCATGCCATTTAGTTGAACTAACAATTCAAAGCGTGATCTATCAAATGCTTTTCTCAAAAGATCCACATTATTGTCTTCCGTTGGAACTTTTACCAGTTTAATCAAGTTTTTCTCAGCACAATCACGTATAAAATGATGTCTTATGTCTACGTGCTTAGTCTTACTGTGTTTAACTGGATTATTTGTTATGGCAATAATTGACTGATTGTCTATCCTAATGGGAGTAAGAGTATAAGTCAAACCGTAATCCCACACTTGTTGTTGAATCCACAGAACCTATGAAAAGCAACTACCAGCAACTACATACTCGGCCTCGCACGTTGATACGGCTACAGATGTTTGTTTCTTGTATTGCCACGATACTAGCCTCCCTCCAGTCGTTGACTTTCAGTTCAAGCTACACCCTCCGTAGTCTGAATCCATGTAAGCCTCCAATTCCAGATCTACATCAGCATGATACCAAAATCCTAGCTTCGGTTTCGACTTCAGGTATCTCAGAATCCGCTTCACGGCTTTCATATGCATTTCCTTCGTATTAGCTTGAAACCTGGAACAAATACACAAAGCAAACATTATATCAGGTCTAGAAGCGGTTAAATACACAAGTGACCCGATCATGGCCTGTTAGTACATCATGTGTGACGATAGCAGTCGAAGTATAGGTAGCATTTTGTGTAAGTCAATTTACTTGATATTGAATATTAACAAGTGTTTGATATATATGTTTGATTATATATGTTTGATATTAATTTTATGTATGTTTGAACTTGGTGTAACGTATTACAATAAGTTCAAACATAAGTTCAAACATTAGTCCAAATATAAGTTCAAACATAAGTTCAAAGATAAGTTCAAACATCAGTTTGAAGGATGTAATTCGAATTTGTCTAGGAGGACAAGTTTGAAAAAGGCCTTGGGCCAAGTTCGAACTTGTCCTAGACAAAGACGAACCAGTCAGTATAATTAAGGGTTAATTCGATTAATTATCAGACTTTTGCAAATTTTCTGAGAGATTAAGCAAAAGGGCGATTTCGAACTTGCTAGCAATCAGAGCGTTTTGTTTGGAGAGAATCATTGTGTTGGGACGATCCGTTGTTCGTCTATCACCGTGTTAGTCTCCGTGTTTCGGTGTGCGTGGTCTTTCCGTCAAGCCACTAACGAGGATTCCGCACTCGTTGGAAGGTGTTGCGTCAAGATAAGATCCATAGAAAGAAGACATTGCAAGTGCTTCGAATTCAGACAAATTTGAACATGTCCTTCGAATTTAATATTAAAGTCGAAATGTTTGCATAATTTTCAATTCAAACTTGTAGAAATTTGAGTGTGTTGGTTTTAGGACTTACGTAATGTTGGTACACCTTGTGTGACGATAGCAGTCTAATCGATCTAACATTTTGGTTTAAGTAATATTCAACATTTTGGTTAAACGAGTGTTTTGATATATATGTTTATATATGTTTGAATGTTATTGATTGTGTGTTTGAACTTGATGTAACATATTACAAGAAGTTCAAACATAAAGATCAAAGATTAATTCAAGCATAAGTAAAAACATGAGTTTCAACACTTAGGTGTTTAAGTGATTTGGTTAGATTCGAATTACATAAAGGTAGACATTTGAATCTGTGATAGATTCGAATGTAGCCTTAGATTCGAATGTGCCCAGATTCGAGAATGTCATTGTGGACAGACTCGAATGGGCCTTGGGCCAGATTCGAGTTTGGCCCACATCAGACTCGAATCAGGGTCTATAATTAGGGATAGACTCGAGTCATTATCAGACTTTTAGCAGAATTCGTGAGGAATTAAGCTTAAGGCGATCTCGAGTTTATCATCAGCTTTAGGTCCGTTTCGGAGAGAATCAGTTCGTAGGATCGTTCGTCAGTCGTTCGTTCAGCCTCTGATAGTCTCCGTGTTTCGTAGTTGAGAGTTGTCCGTCTAACCGTTAACGAGGATTCCGCACTCGTTCACGGATCCGCGTCTAGATAGATCTAGTAGTGGTAGACCTTACAAGTGGTATCAGAGACTACGGAGTGTTCTTGGTGTTCTTCGTGTTCATCAAATACATTCTAGGTTTCTTGACGCTAGTTGGACGGTTTTTCTCTCAAAATCGAGTTTTTGAGCTTAGCAAATTAATATTCAGCAAATACTTTGTGGTTTTTCTCGTTTTTGATCGAAACCATTATTTTTCGTTAGAAAAATACTGGTTTAATCTGAAACTCGTTAAAAAATCAAAGTATTCACTGTTTTTCGAGTTTGCGGTGCTCGAATCTAATAGGGGCAATTAGGGTTTCACTTTAGTCTCGAGTCTAATCTAAATCTGCTCCATTTCGAGTCTGTTTTAGTAGGTTTCGAATCTGTGTCGAGTTTGTGCTTCATTCGAACAGAGTCTCGAGTCTATCTAGTTTCGAGTCTAGTTCGAGTCTAGTCTAGTTTCGATAAGTGCTTCGAATCTGCTGTTACTTCGAGTTTGGTAAACCTTCGAATCTAAGGTCCTTCGAATCTGAGAACTTTCGAATCTGACATATTTCGAGTTTAATTGAATTAAAACATTTAATCGAATTTAATCCCAAAAGATTTAACTTTAATTAGTTTCGAATCTACCAAGATTCGAAAGAATTATTCTAAATCAGTTTCGAATTAAATTAATTAAGTTCAACTTCAATTACTTTCGAAACGATGTCAAATCTCCAGAAATTCTTAGAAATGGACCACGAGGTCGGGAAGGCAAACGCACCGCCTAAGCTGATGAAGGTCGAGGACTATTATTGGTGGAAAGACCGATTTACTGACTTCGTACGTTTCAACGATATGCGCATGTGGGTGTGCATCGACGAAGGGTATATTCCACCGGTGTCAGAAGTTGAAGGCCGTCAAAAGGTCTTGTCATACCAAATGATGAAGGAGGATGACAAGAAACTATTTGAAGCCGAAAACAAAGCTTTCTCTCTAATCCGAATGGCGTTACCGCAGGATATTCTACACACATTTAGGACTCAGAGGACCTCAAAAGAACTTTGGGAGTCGCTAGAGAAGCGGTGTGAGGGAAATCCTAGAGTTAGGAGAAAGCGTACAGAGCTGTTAAAACAACAGTTCGCAATCTTCAAGGCGTTAAAGGATGAACAACTGGATGACATCATCACCCGGTTCTATCATCTATTGACAGAACTTGAGAGCCACGGGATTGAGTTTACCGATACTGACAAGAACAACAAGCTTCTTGATGCCCTACCAGCCAAATGGGCTATGTACGTGGCAATGATCAAGCTGAATGAAGACAAGTACTACACTCAATCTCTGGATGATATAGTGGGAATGTTGAGGGCATATCACTTCGAGCTCCTGAAGACTGAGACTGATTACGAACAAGTCCAGAATCCAGCGATGTATTTTGGAAAGACGACAAAATCTTCAGCGACAGCCGAACCGAAGACTGCTACAACGTTTTTCACTGGAGAGACATCGTCACCAGCAGAGTCTGATGACACACTGAATCGCGCGTTCTTAGGGTAAGGAAGACCGGAAGAACCGCAGCCTCAAGTGCAACAGGCATCGACATCTCAGAGTTATTCGAAGATGCCCATGAGCGCAAAGTCTGCGGAAGAGCATTTGAATCTACTTGCTTCTTTTGTGGCCGCATATGGAAATTGTGTTCAAGGGAAGATTAACGATCCTGCTCTATGGGACGAAGATTACGATCAGGTCGACCCTGATGACTTAGAAGAAATGGACCTCAAGTGGCAACTGGCCATGGTAACCCAGAGGGTTAAGAGATTCATTAAGAGAACTGGAAGGAATTTGCAGATGAATAACAAGGGGATTGGGTTTGATAAGTCCAAGGTGAAATGTTATAACTGTCAAGGACTAGGACACTTCGCAAGGGAGTGCCAGAGACCAAAGGTAGAGACATACCAGGGGCAGAGTCAGCATCAGGGACAGTTCTAAAATCAGTCCCAACAAAGATACCTTCCTAGTTCCTCATCTGGACAAGCCAATCTAGCTGGTTTACTATCCAACGTCACTTCAGATCGACAGCTAGATGGTACGTATGATTGGAGCTCACATACTGAGTCGAATGCTAGAGCCTTCATGGCTGAAGTCACAGAAACTGGATGTGATGGGGACGAGCAGACCACACGGGACAGCAGTCCGATGTGGGTAGAGAAGGCGAATGATCAGACAGTGCTGGAGTTTGCTGCTCAGATGGCCAACGTGGAATCTGATAACTCTAAGGTTAGTCTATCTTACTCTCTATTTCGTGAATTATGTGCTTTGTGTGTTACTTCTAATGATAGGTTAAATCTAGTCTTAGAATCACATAGAACCATATCTGCTCAAAATGAGAACTTAAAAATAGAAAACGCTAGCCTAAATGATATCAAGTAAGATCTAAAAGAAAAGCTTAAGGCTGATGCTCAAGACGTAGTAGTTCTAAAAGACAAACTCAGTGAGCAGTGTGTTAGGATAGAACTAATGCATGAGCACGTAGAGGCCTTGACAAAAAGTCTTAAGGACAAGGATATAGAGCTAGCAGAGACAAAGGTTAAGGTAGCAGAGGCAAATAGCAAGTTGGAGAAGTTTAGGAATTCGAGCCTAAATCTAGGGAAAGTCTTAGATGCCCAAAGACAGTCTAAGAAGCCCGTAGGTCTAGGTTTTCACGAAATACCTCCACCCTTCAATGCTAACTATGTGCCTCAGCCTCAGGAGAACACTGACAAATCAGTCGACTTAGAGGACCAACCTACACCATCACCAGAGCCTATAGTAGAAAATGCACCTAAGGTGGCTGACTCAACCGTCAAGGTCAAGAAAGTAAAATTTGTGTCTTCCTCCGGTGAAACACCTGCAGGAAAACAGAAAATCTCTTGGGCTGACCAGGTCGACGAGCCAGACACCATAGATGTACCAAAGGAAGTAGACACTAGTGACACACCTAGATCTAAGGGAACACACAAAAAGTCCATAGATAAGATGTCTTGCTTTAGATGTCACGAGAAGGGGCATGTTGCTTCTCACTGTCCACTTAGGAAAGCCGATGTTACCCCTAAGACAGTGAACCCAACACCTGTTAAGCCCTCAACCAGTGTGGCAAGCAGCAGTAGTTCTCAACCTACCGAGAAAACTGTGCAGGCCGCACCCAAACAAGTTGTGAAAAACACACCGGTTAAGGTTGGACCAAAGAAGTGATTAGGACAAATTCACCGAATCATGTCATTAATCAATCTAGGTCAGCACCACAACAAGTCTATAGGAGCACAACACCTAGCAGATCACATACTCCAGTTAGGTCACATACTCCAGTTAGACAGTATGCACTGGTAAGAGCTCAGGGATCACAGTCAGAAATGGCATATAATAGGAATTATTCTAGAGCTCCACAACAAATGCCTACACCAAGGCAAAGAGTGAACTTAAATCACTCGGCACCACAACAGAATTCAGTTCAAAGGCCCAAGTCACCTGAAAGGCGAGATGGGTACTTGAAATAGTTCACGTATGTGGACGAGAATGGTATTACCAAGTCAGTCATGGCTTGGGTTCCCCGTGATAACTAACCTCTTTTCTTTCATGTGCAGGAGATAACTACAGGTCCAAACAACAAGTGGTTCGTCGACAGTGGTTGCTCCAGGCACATGACGGGGGAAAGAAGTCTACTCACAGACTTCAAGGGAGGTAATAGGGGATTCGTATCATTCGCGGGTAACAAGGGTGGAAATATCACGGGTACCGGAGTGGTCACTAATGGGACAATCAAGTTGGACCAAGTTTATCACGTTGATAAACTGGTTCACAATCTCATTAGTGTATCTCAAATCTGTGATAAGAAGAACTCGGTGTTATTTACTGACACTGAGGCGTTAGTGCTAAAGCCGGGATTCAAAATTCCTGAAGAATGGGTATTGATGCGGGCGCCAAGGAAGAACGACTTATACATGTTGGATATGAACAAGCCGGAGACTTCGATGGGGCCAATCTGTCTATTATCCAAAGCTTCAGAGACGGAATCAGTACTGTGGCACAGACGCATGGCTCACCTGCACCTAAGGAAGATGAATTACATAATGAAGAATGGACTGGTGCAGGGTGTGCCCATGAAAAGTTTTCAGTTCGAGGACAAGTGTCTACCTTGCATGAAGGGCAAACAGCATAAGAAGACACACAAGTCCAAGAAGCAGAACTCCATAGCCTCAACATTCGATTTGTTGCACATGGACCTTTTCGGCCCAATCAACAAAAGGAGTATCGGAGGTAGTTGGTACTGCTTAGTTATCACTGACGATTACTCACGTTTTTCTTGGGTTTTCTTTTTAGGTACGAAGGACGAGACGGCTGCAAAGCTCATCGGGTTCTTAGACCAAGTGGAGAACTCCTACGGAACAAGGGTTAAAATAATTCGTAGTGATAACGGGACTGAATTCAAAAACACTGTAATTGGTGTATATTGCCTATCAAAGGGCATAGTGCATCAATTCAGTGCACCATATGAACCTCAACAGAATGGGGTGGCCGAACGTAAAAATAGAACTTTGATTGAAGCTGCAAGGACTATGCTTTCGGATTCAAAGCTTCCTACCATGTTTTGGGGGGAGGCAGTGAATACCGCGTGCCATATTTTAAACCGAGTCCTTACAGTCAAATCTTTGAACAAAACATGCTATGAAATTTTGAATAAACGGGCACCTAACTTAACTGGATTCGAACCGTTTGGAGTACCATGCACTCTTTTAAAAACAAAACATCAACCGAAGTTTGGTGAAAAGGCTGACGAAGGATACTTCCGAGGTTATGTGCCGAACTCACCAAACAAACGGGTGTTTAACAAAACAAATGGTACTGTGGAGATTGTGTATAATATTGAAGTCACAAGTTATACACATGAACCCCAAACTGGTCCGGAATGGATATTTGACTATGATAAGTTATTTGAGTCATTTAACATTCCTTTGGATGATAATCCAGGTACAATCAAAAAGGACATGGCGACGTTACATCTGAACGACGATGGCCAAATCTTTCCGAGGACCACGTTTGAATCTACATCCGAGCCTACTGCGACTGTAGATAGATCTCCAGAAGTTGCTGATCAAGACGCACCTACCACTGAGAATCAGACTCAAGCATCGAGTTCCAACTCTGAGGAAAATGTCCGTGAGGAGGAAAATGTAGAAGCTGAGCCTGTTCCCCCATTAGGTGAAATAGGATCTAACTTAGGAGATAATCTAAGGGTTGATGATATAGAGACCTCTAGGATTAACAAGAACCATCCATTAGAAAGCATCATAGGAAATCCTAACGAGGGTGTGAGGACTCGGGGTAGTGTAAATAACAACACTGTGTTGTTGTCGATGATAAACGACTCCGAGGCATATCACACATGTCTCTATTCGTGTTTCATATCGCAAGTAGAGCCTAAAAATGTGCAAATGGCACTTAAGGATAACTCTTGGGTTGAAGCGATGCAGGAAGAACTTTCGCAATTTAGGAAACTAGAAGTGTGGGAGTTAGTTTCGTTACCTCGAGGGGAAATACCAATAGGAACCAAATGGGTTTTTAAGTGCAAAAGAGACGATCGGGGTATAGTCACGCGCAACAAGGCAAGGCTAGTTGTAAAGGGTTTCAACCAAGAGGAGGGAATCGATTACAACGACGTTTTTGCACCAGTAGCAAGGCTGGAAGCCATTAGGTTGTTTCTAGCTTTTGCCTCCTTCAAGGGCTTTAAGGTATATCAGCTAGATGTTAAGAGTGCTTTCCTGTATGGGAAAGTGAAGGAGTTGGTGTACGTAGAACAACCGCCCGGATTTACAGATCCAAAATATCCTGATAGAGTATATCGCTTAGATAAGGCTCTATATGGATTACATCAGGCACCTAGGGCGTGGTATGAGACTCTATCCAACCATCTGTTAGAAAACGGTTTTGAAAGGGGTAAGATAGATAGTACTCTGTTTGTTAAGAGAAAGGGAGAAGACTTTATCTTGGTACAAGTGTACGTTGATGATATCATCTTTGGATCATCAGACGAACAGATGTGCAAAGATTTCGAGAAGGTGATGAAGTCTAAGTTCGAGATGAGTGCTCTGGGAGAGTTGAATTTCTTTTTAGGGTTACAAGTTGACCAAAAGAAGGAAGGGATGTTTATCCATCAGACTAAGTATGTCTATGACATATTAGAACGGTTTGGGATGGAAGGAACTAAGTTGACTGCCCATTTCAGCACGCCGATTCAAGTGAATCACAATCTCGGGCCGGGTACTGAAAGTGATACCGATGTGGATCCGACTTTATATCGGGCCATGATTGGGTCACTTATGTATTTAACTGCTTCAAGACCTGATATTATGTTTGCTGTGTGTATTTGTGCTAGGTTTCAAGCAAATCCGAAGGAGATGCATATGAAAGCTGTGAAGCGGATTCTACGATAACTCAAGTCGAAACCGAAGCTAGGACTTTGGTATCACGCGGAGGGAGATCTAGAGTTGGAGGCGTTCACAGATTCTGACTACGGAGGATGCAGCTTGACGCGCAAATCAACAACTGGAGGTTGTCAGTTCCTAAGAGGGAGATTGGTGTCCTGGCAATGCAAGAAACAAACGTCGGTAGCCGTGTCAACGTGTGAGGCCGAGTATGTTTCTGCTGGTAGTTGCTGCTCACAGGTTCTGTGGATACAACAACAATTGCGGGATTACGGTTTGGCTTACACTCAAACTCAAATTAGGATAGACAATCAATCTACAATTGCTATAACTAATAATCCAGTTAAACACAACAAAACAAAGCACATAGACATAAGGCATCATTTTATTCGTGATTGTGCTGAAAAGAACTTAATCAAACTGGTAAAAGTGGCAACAGAAGATAATAATGCAGATTTATTTACCAAAGCGTTTGATAAGTCACGGTTTGAATATTTAATTCAACTGAATGGAATGCGAAACCCAGAGTAAATTGACCTTAGTAGTAGTAGTTTATTTTCTTTTAGAGTCGTAGTATTTCTTTCTTTACAGTAGTCTGTTAATTTAAGTAAGTTTCTATTTTTAGTAAGTTTCTATTTTTAGTAAGTTAGTAGGTTAGCTTATTTTACTGCTTTTTCTTATGAAAAAACAAAAGAAAAAAGAGAGAAAATTACAAAAATACAAAAAAAAAGAGAATATCAGAAAAAAGAGTTAAGTCTTAGATACATAGGTTCAAAGTGACGAAAATTAGCACAGTCGTTACAAACTCTAAGTGTTTAGGCTTTCACACATAATGCAACTAAATTCTAAGTGTTATACTTATTTAGTTTGATGTGTTGGTAGACATAATACACATAGGGAATCTCAAGGCTAATAAAATATTCTAGAAAAAGTCAAGCGTGTCACTAACTTAGATGTACGACCAATCAGTTTTAATTTTTATGTACAAGACATACAAACATTGAGTCTAAATGAGGTATGCAAACTTTCTGGGGATGTATGGCAACATCAAATACATCTTAAAATGGAAAGAATAGAAAAAGCATACAAAATTGAGAGTCGAAAACATGCAACTCTGTTGTACGTAAGTACAGACCTGTTGTCTCTATTTAGATTCGGGTTAGCAGATATGTCGCTTTGTTGTACGTCAGTAAAGACCTGTCACCGCTGTCTGCTAACTTTAAAAATAAATCTTAAGTCAAACTAAGACACTTTGTTGTATGAAAATACAGACCTGTGTCCGATGTTTGTCTTTTAAAGAAAGTTTGCAAATACCAACAACTTAGAATCTTTGTCTGTGTGCCTTGATCATAAAAGTATGTCTATGTCTGAGTCACGTACGATAATTTCCTGATAAATAAAAATGCCAAGGGATATTCCGAAATGTAGAATGTTTAAATGGGTAAAATACCAACAATCGGCTAAATAAGTGTGTCACGACAAATAATCAAAGGAATCAAAAATTTCTAAGTGTGAAAGTTTAAGTACTGAAAGTAAGTATCTGACATCGCTATCTGATTGAACCTTTCTTAGACTATACTCATCAAAAATATTTTGTTTAGTATTTAGCTTAGCTTGTAAATTTTTTAAGTATAGCTTAAGTCTAGATTAAATTTTTTTTTGTCAAAATTTTGTTTCTACTTTATTTTATTTTAGAGTAAATTACAGAAATGGTCCCTGTGGTTTGTTCAAAATTATGGGAACGGTCCCTTAACTTTCAAACTTGCAGTAACGGTCCCTCGAACCACTTTTTACTTGCAGAATTGGTCCTCCTGTTTCTAAATTATTTAATAATGACGATTTTGCCCTTCTTTTAATTACAAGTTTGGTAATTTCAATTTTGGTCCCTTTTCTTAATTTTTCATTTTTGGTTTTAAATTTGAAATAATAATTTAATAATATATGATTTTGATTAATTATTAATTATATTATTATTCTTATTCTCATTATCATTATTATTATTATTATTATTATCATTATCATTATTATCATCATTTATATCTATTTATTTTGTAAAATAAATCTATATTTATTTAGTAATAATTATTTTTATTTATATACTTAATTAGTCAAGTTATGCATCTTTTTATGTATTCAATTTATTTATTTATCTTTAATTGGTTAAACTATTTGTATAATTTTATCATTTATACTTTTCCATCAAACTATTTCATTACGTTGATAAATTTTGATATGTAAATTTTGATTTAAATTTACTAATTCATTACGTTTTGATTTAAGTTTACAAATATTTTGTTACGCTAATATGTTTTTATTTAAATTTATTATTTTATTTGTTTGGTTTTAAAAAAATGCCTTAAATTACTAATATATATTAAAAATAAATAATTTTACAAATCATTTCATAAATAAACAAATAATATTTTTTTTAATTAGATTTATAGATAAAGTACATATAAGATATAATTTGAATGTAGATTTAAATCTTATCTATTTATTAATATTTAAAGATGTAAAAATAATATATTGTATTTATATTTTATATTTATTAATCTTTATAGATATTAGAAATAATGAATAATATTTATCTTTTAGTTTATTTTATTTAAAATAATGTATTTTGTTACGTTGATACGTTTTGATTTAAATAAATTATTTTATTATTTTAATTTTAATATTTTGTTATGTCTATACGCTTTGATTTCAATATAGTGTTTAATCTTTTTGATTTACAAGTTTTGTTTATACATTAATATGTTTTATTCGTTTTCACTTAAATATTTTAATTTTCACTTAAGTATTAACGTAGCAAAATTTTAAATCAAAACAAATAAAATAATAAATTGAAATCGAAATGTACTGACATAACAAAATATTTAAATCCAAACAAATAAAATAATAAATTTAAATAAAAACTTATTAGCGTAACAAAATATTTAAATCAAAAATACTAATTAACAAACTTAAATCAAAACGTAATGAATTAGTAAATTTAAATCAAAATTTACACAAATTCAACTTTACTAAAAGTAATGAAATAGGTTGATGGAAAGTATAAATAATAAAATTATACGATAGTTTAACGAATAAAATATAAATAAATAAAATTTTAATAAATAAATTGAATACATAAAAAGATGCATAAGTTAACTAATTAAGTATATAAATAAAAATATTTTTTAGTAAGAAAATATAGATTTATTTTACGAAATAAATAGGTACAATCAATAACAATAATAATACAACTACTAATAATAATAATAATAATAATAATAATAATAATAATAATAATAATAATAATAATAATAATAATAATAATAATAATAATAATAATAATAATAATAATAATATGATTAATAATGAATCAAATCATAATTTATTAAATTATTATTTCAAATTTAAAACTAAAAGTGAAAAATTAAGAAAGGACCAAAATTGAAATTACCAAACTTGTAATTGAAAGAAAGGCAAAATCGTCATTTTTAAAAAATCTAGAAACAGAGGGACCAATTCTGCAACTAAAAATTGGTTTGAGGGACCGCCACTGCAACTTTGAAAGTTGAGGGACCGTTTCCATAATTTTAAACAAACCACAGGGACCATTTCTGTAATTTACTCTTTATTTTATTTTATTTTAGTTTAATTTTTACTTAGGTAAAAGGTCAAAAGTTACTGAGGGTGCATTCAAAGTTGGATAAAATAAACATTGCGTGAAATATCTTGAGCTTAGGGTAAAAGAGTTGGCATAGTTTATCTGGTTACACGATACCGTAGAAAAAGGTTGGAAAAGTTGAAGTTATTTCAAAATTTCCGAAATTTTTCTAAGTGTTTGGTAGTTTCGAATCTAGGACAGACTCGAAGTGGTAAGACTTCGAATCTGTCAGTAGATTCGAATAAGGACTTAGAATCGAGGGTTGGTAGTATATATAGGTCAACAGTGAAGTCATTTAAGACTTACTGTTTTCGAATCTATTCACTCGAATCTAACAAGGCGATTTCGAATCTATTTCTCGAGTCTATCGTTTTTCTCCTAAACGACATTTCATCAAGTTTAAAGCTTGTGTGTTCGATTCTACTACTGTACCTAGGTATAATCAACGTGATTGTACAAGATTTATGTAGTTTTATACACAATTTTAGGCAAAATCATCGAATTTTGAAGGTTTAAGGGTCAAAATAGGGTTTTTACAAAATTACCAAATTTGGGCCGATAAACTATCAAATTAAAGGCATATTTCTATGATTAGTAACTAGTAGGACAAATGAATGTAATTTTCTAAGTCCATAAAGGTTAAAATCAAGAGATTTGGTCCTTGAATGAACACGGCCGTTCGAATCTGTTCATGGGTTTCGAATCTGTTCATGGGTTTCTCGAATCTGTCATTAGATTCGAGATGACCATGACCTTCGAATCTGTCCATTACACTCGAATAGGGACACTTCGAATCTGTCCATTACACTCGAATAGGGACACTTCGAATCTGTTACTTTCGAATCTATTGGTTATTTGCACTATGTAATTTAAATGTTATTAAACTTGTAGAAGTTTAATTGTGTTGGATTTTGTACTTAAACAAGTTCAAATTAAAACAGATTTAAATTTAAACAAGTTTATTAATTTTTAATGGATCTAATGGTTTTGTTTATTGTGCAGAAATGGCTATTCGACTGTTCGTTCCTAAGCACAATATGGTGCTTCATCTAGATCTGAATCTCCCTGAGGCGCAGGGATTCCGTCAAGTGCTTGATTTTCTCGTGGAATCAAGGATCGGATATGCACTGTCGCATAATGTGCAGATTGAGTTACCCTACATCCGTCAGTTTTACGATCATTTGCAGGTAGACTGCTCGGTCACTCCGACAGTTCTACGCACTCGCATTGCAGGACAGCCTTTGGTATTCTCGGCTGATATGCTTCGTCAAGTGCTACAGTTGGGCACTCAGGAAGAAGAAGCTGGTCCAATCGAATTTCCTTTGAGTATAAGGCAAGCGGCCTTTCAAAGAATGGGGTATAGCCTCGATGTGACAAAAGTGTCATATATGAAGAGTGGGTTGATCGGGCAGTGGAGGTTTCTGGCGCATGTGTTTATGGTGTGCTTTGCTGCGAAAAAGGCAGGGTTCGACTATATTGTCGCGAAAATTCAATCGGGGATCGTCGCTATGGTGTATAATCGCCCATATAGTTTTTCGGAGATGTTCTTTTCGGAGTTTGTTCATCACATATCTGCTCCCGAGAATCAACAATTTCTGCTTTATCCAAGGTTTATTATGATGTTGATAAGGCATTTCTTGCCAAATCTGCCACCGTCAAATGACTTTCTGAGCATTGCTATTATGGACAAGAGGATTTTCGCTGACTGTTCCTCACACAGAGGAAGGTTAGTTGTTCCTGTTGCGCGTCCACTATTCGGAGCAATTGTGGATAGGGAGTTTCAAGCCCCAGAAGATGCCAACTGGGCAGGGGTCGTTGAGTTTCAACCGCAACAACAACCACAACAACGTCAACAACCACAGCAGCCGCGAGCTCAAAGACGCCGTCAAAGACCTGCAGTAAGTCAAATTCAGGCATCAAGGCCTTCCACAAGTCAGCAGCCTCAAGCACAGGAAGCAGGGCCTTCGAGTGCGGTTCCAGAATCAGAGCAAATCGCGCAAACATTAGAAGAAATATGGGCATCAGGACCCCATGCAAACGAAGATGTGGCTGCAGCATTAGTTGATGAATTGCTCAGTCCACCTGAAGGAGAAGAAGACGTATTAAGAGATGTGGAAGAATATGAGCCAGAGAGGGCTGATAAAGGTTTGACATCTTCTGAATCAGAGTCGGATGATATGGAGGAGCTGGAAGTTGAAGCTCCTGAATCAGTGGCTACAGATCCCAATATTCAAATCGGAACCTATGGATCTAGGTTGATAGTGAATGAAGCAGGATCGAGGAGAAGAGAGGAAAGGGAATCTGATGATTCAGATTTTGAAGAGGAGGAAGTTGCTCCCTTGGTGACTAGGCAGAGGGCCAAACGTCACAGGTTTATGCAAGGGACATCCTCAGTGTCCGATGCACAACAACCTCAACCTCAAACTCAAGAACCACAAGCCACCTCTTCACCATCACCACCACCTCAACATGAGCTATATATTCCACCACCATTCATCCCTTCTCCAGTTCAGTCCATTCCATCTACCTCAACCGCCTATGCAGACAATCAGAGGTTTATGCAGCTCAAAGCTCGAGTGGACTTTCAACATGTTCAACTCCTAGGCCTAACACAGGCAATGGGTGAAATTCAGGCACATAATGCAAATCTAGATAAAGAAAATGCTGAATTGAAGAGGACTGTAGAAAAAATCCAAGACGAGAATGTTGAGCTAAAGACGTTCGTCTGCGATCAGGCAGACGAGAATGAAAAATCTTCAGGCTCAGGGGGAGACATCCTGCCGGGATCAAGAAATTGAGAAGTCAAGAGATGATGATGATACGGACAATCAAGGCAATGATCCCAGCCCAAAAAGACAGAATGAGCCAGTATATCTTTCTGCTGCTCAGACTGCTCAATCTAAGGGGGAGCCTAGTCTAGGAGGAGAAGTAGGAGGAGCTGGAGGAGAAGCAAGTTCTTCAAGGGCTTTAGATAGTGACATGATAGATGCACTGAAAGACATTGAGGAAGAGCTTATGAAATTTGATTTTGAAGATGACGTCGAAGAGTTGGAAGAAGGTGAATTCATTCCAGAGGACGTCGTTGACTGGAAATCAGATGATGAAGTCTTAGATGACGAGGACGATCATGTCAATGAGGTCATAATCAATTCACAACCTGTCACGGAACTGTATGAGGGCCAAAACCATAATGTGATTGATATAGACTACATCAAGGTAGCCTCAGTTGAAGACAAAGAACTTGAAGAGGCTGAGAAAGAGCCATCTAGAGCTGAATTGATAAATCTTTGGTTTAAAAAGGAAGAAAAGGAAGATCAGCTGAAGATGAAAAAGAAGATGAGAGTTCCGGGTTCTGTAAACTTCTCAGGAGGGATTATTAGCTGGTTCTTGGACAGAGAACTGCAGCTGTTTATTTTGAAAAGAAGAGATGGCCTTCAATACTTGAGGCGAACACTGAAAGCGTTCAACTCACTGCCCAAGATTGAGGTTAAGGAACTAGCATGGAAGGAACTGATTAATATAGGCGAAGACCCGTACGCTGAAGTCATGGCAAGAATAATAAGAAAAGAGGGTCGTTCAGGAAAATTTGAGAGGCTTAATCCGAGATCAGGCAAAAGGGTTGAGGATGGATCAAGGATAGATCCTCATACTGGAAGGCCTTGGGCCAGAATGATTTATAAGCCAGTCAAATGTCTGAAAAAGGTGCCAATGAAATCGATGCCACAGAATATTTTGAGCAACATGAAATGGTGGTACCTCGAGATTGACACTGCTGAAGCAATCATGGAGGATCAAGACGAGAAGGTCATTTTGAAGGTATATGATCCACTGCATTTGATAAATCTATCAAAGGACGACCTGAAGAAGCTACATGATCAGCCTATCTTCTTTACTGAACCATGGAGATCTGAAGCCAGGAAGTTCCAGAAGGTAGTTAAAGTTTGTATAGATGCTGGATTATATGCAGGCAATAGTATATATAGTTCTAGTACTTAAATTTGACGTAAATAATTAGAAGCTATCGTCAAGGGGGAGTCTGTTGGTACACCTTGTGTGACGATAGCAGTCTAATCGATCTAACATTTTGGTTTAAGTAATATTCAACATTTTGGTTAAACGAGTGTTTTGATATATATGTTTATATATGTTTGACTGTTATTGATTGTGTGTTTGAACTTGATGTAATATATTACAAGAAGTTCAAACATAAAGATCAAAGATTAATTCAAGCATAAGTAAAAACATGAGTTTCAACACTTAGGTGTTTAAGTGATTTGGCTAGATTCGAATTACATAAAGGTAGACATTCGAATCTGTGATAGATTCGAATGTAGCCTTAGATTCGAATGTGCCCAGATTCGAGAATGTCATTGTGGACAGACTCGAATGGGCCTTGGGCCAGATTCGAGTTTTGCCCACATCAGACTCGAATCAGGGTCTATAATTAGGGATAGACTCGAGTCATTATCAGACTTTTAGCAGAATTCGTGAGGATTTAAGCTTAAGGCGATCTCGAGTTTATCATCAGCTTTAGGTCCGTTTCGGAGAGAATCAGTTCGTAGGATCGTTCGTCAGTCGTTCGTTCAGCCTCTGATAGTCTCCGTGTTTCGTAGTTGAGAGTTGTCCGTCTAACCGTTAACGAGGATTCCGCACTAGTTCACGGATCCGCGTCTAGATCTAGTAGTGGTAGACCTTACACGTAAGTTTAAAAATAAAACAAATTCGAAATTAAGCAAGTTTCATTTTTATTTTTCACTTCTAATATATGTTATTGTTTAATGAGCAGATTTGGGTGAAAGAGCATTTTTCCAGAACCATAATAGGGTAATATTGCCGGATAGGGAGCTTCCCGAAGCTTAGGCCTTCAGACAGATGGTAGAATTTCTGGCACACTCAAGGGTTTCTTATGCCCTATCACATAATGTGCAAATAATATTGCCATATGTTAGGCAATTCTGGGAGCACTTACAGGTTGATTGTACGGTGACACTGACAGTTTTAAGGACAAGGGTTGGCAGGCAGCCAATAGTGTTTTCTGCTGACATGCTGCGTCAGATTTTGCAACTAGGGACTGTAGAACAAGAGGCAGGGCCAATCGATTTCATGTTGAACATAAGGCACGAAGCCTTCCTGCTCATGGGTTATGGACTAGATATCGCAAAAGCTTCTTATATGAATATTGGTTTGATAAGTCAGTGGAGGTACCTGGCGCACGTGATTATGGTGTGCTTTGCACCGAAAAAGGTGGGTTTTGACTATATAGTATCCAAGATGCAGTCGACTATGATTGCCTTAGTTTATAATAATAGCTTCAGCTAGTCGGAGATGTTCTTTGCGGAGTTCGTGCACCAGATCACGGCTCCATCGCGAGAAAGATTTTTGATGTATCCACGTTTTGTGATGATGTTGGTCCGTCACTTTTTGCCGAATTTGCCACAATTACCAGTTATTAAAAGTGTGGAAGTTATTGATAAAAGTTTTTTTGCTGACTGCCAGTCACACAATGCCCGTAGGGCTGAGCAGATCAGATCACTTGATGCACCTCTCTTTGGTGTAGTTGTAGATCCAGATTTTGTGGCCCCAGAAGGGGAGACCTAGGCTAGAGAAGGGCCTCAGCCGCAGCCGCAGCCAGTGCAGAAACAGCAACAACATCCTCAGCAACAACAACGACTTCCACCGCAACCGAGAAGGAGGCAAAGAGCTCAGGAAAGACCGATTCAGGCTTCGAGGCCAAGCTCAAGCAGAATTCAGGAGTCATCGGCACCATGTCCATCATCGGATGCTACGGGCCCTTCAGGCGTGGCCCCAGAAGTTCATCCTCGAGTAGAGACTCTAGAGGAAATTTGGGCTCATGGTTCTCAGACACAACAATATATTGCTGCTGAGCTTATTGATACTATCTTGGAGCCTCCAGGTGATTACGATGATCTTATGACAGACATTGACGAACATCAACCTCCCGAGGATGAGGAAATGGAATTCGAGGTCCAGGATCAAAGAGAAGCTGAAGTAGAGGGTCAAGTGATGACCACTTCAGAATCGGAGTCTGAGGAAGTTGAAGCGGTAGAAGTCGAAGAAGTAGCAGTAAAATCGGTTGATCCATCTGTTCGAATAGGCAGATACGGATCAAGAATTGTGGTCAGTGAAAGAGAGGAAGAAAAGAGAGTGGCTAGAGAATCAGATGATGATGATTCTGATTATGAAGCAGAAGATCCTACGCCTCTCGTGCCAAGGCAAAGGGCGAAAAGGCACAGATTCATGCAGGGAGTTTCATCCACTTCTGCTCCAGAGCCTGAAACTCCAGCTGTTCAGCCATCCGTTCAACCATCCATCACACCATTACCAATCACATCCATCCCATCTACATCATCCACATTCACGGAGAATCAGCGTTTTACAGAGCTGAGGAGCAAAGTGGATTTCCAATCAGTCCAAATCTTTCAGCTTACAACAGCAGTTAAAGAGCTTCAAGCGCATAACGCCAGACTTGATCAGGAGAACATTGAACTGAAAACATTTGTTGCTGATCAAGCTTCAGAGATTAAGTCCCTCCTCGAGCAATTAATGAAGAATCTTCAAGCTCAGGGGGAGACAAGCTGTAAAGAAGCTGAAGCGATAAGGAGAGAAGATGACGACAGCAATGATCCCGAGGCCAGAAAAGAAAGTGAGCTAGAAAATTTTCCAACTGCTAAGCATGCAACAGTTCAAGGGGAGCCAGGTCAGTCTACTGCAATGGAAGGAGCTGAAGGTGAGACTTCAAAGTCTGTAGAGAGCGAAATGATTGAGGCTCTAATGGATATTGAAGAGGAAGAAATAGCTTTTGATTTTGAAGATGATGTCGAAGAATTTGAAGAAGGGTAGTTTGTGCCTGATGACATAGTTGATTGGAAATCTAATGATGAGGTCATGGAAGATGAATATGATAACGTTGATGAAGTGACCATTCATTCACAACACATCACAGAACTATACGTGTAGAACGAGCAAAATGTGATTGATATTGATAAGATTAAGTTAGCCTCTGTAGAAGATTCAGAACTGGAGGAAGCTGAGAAAGAACCAACCAGAGCAGAATTGTTGAATCTGTGGTTCCGTAAGGAAGAGAAGAAGACATAGCCAAAGATGAAAAGGAGGATGAGAGTGCCAGGTTCCGAAAATCTCTCTGGTGGAATTATTAGCTGGTTCTTTGACAGGGATCTGCAGCTATTTATATTAAAGAGAAGAGACGGACTCCAATACCTAAGGCGAACGCTCAAAGTGCTTAACACACTGCCAAAGGTAGAAGTGAAGGAGTTAGCATGGAAAGAGTTGATCAATATCGGTGAGGACCCTTATGCTGAAGTTATTGCAAAGATAATAAAAAAACAGGGCAGATCCAGAAAATTCGAAAGACTCAAGCCGAGGTCTGGAAAAAGAGTGCAGGATGAATCAAGGATAGATCCTCACACGGGAAGACCATGAGCTAAAATGGTTTACAAACCCGTCAAATGTTTGAAGAAGGTGCCACTGAAGTCTATGCCACAAGACGTTCTAGGAAACATGAAGTGATGGTACACAGATAATGATACAGCTGAAGTAGTAATGAAAGATACAGAAGACAAGGTTTTTTTGAGAGTGTATGATCCGTTGCACCTAATAAATCTATCTAAGGATGACCTACGAAAGCTACACGATCAGCCTGTGTTCTTTCATGAAGGCTGGAGATCTGAGGCTAGGAAATTCCAAAAGATAGTTAGAGTATGTATCGATATAGGCTTATATGCAGGTAGTAGCTTATATAGTTCAAGTAGTTAGACAAAATGTGAATAGTTAGAAGATATCGTCAAGGGGGAGTCTGTTAGTACATCCTGTGTGATGATAGCAGTCTAAGTATAGATAGCATTTTGTAAGTCAATTTACTTGATATTGAATATTAACAAGTGTTTGATATATATGTTTGATTATATATGTTTGATATTAATTGTATAAATGTTTGAACTTAGTGTAATGTATTACAATAAGTTCAAACATAAGTTCAAACATTAGTTTAAAGATAAGTTCAAACATAAGTTCAAACATAAGTTTGAAGGATGTAATTCGAATTTGTCTAAGAGGACAAGTTCGAAAAAGGCCTTGGGCCAAGTTCGAACTTGTCCTAGACAAAGTCGAACCAGTTAGTATAATTAAGGGTTAATTCGATTAATTATCAAACTTTCGCAGATTTTCAGAGAGATTAAGCAAAAGGGCGATCTCGAGCTTGCTAGCAATCAAAGAGTTTTGTTTGGAGAAAATCATTGTGTTGGGACGATCAGTTGTTCGTCTATCACCGTGCTAGTCTCCGTGTTTCGGTGTGCGTGGTCTTTCCGTCAAGCCACTAACGAGGATTCCGCACTCGTTGGAAGGTGTCGCGTTAAGATAAGATCCGTAGAGAGCAGAACTTACATGGCCTGATACAAAGTCGGATCCACATCAGTATCACTATCTGTACCCGGTCCGATATTATGATCCACTTGAATCGGAGTGCTGAAATGCGCGATAAGCTTTGTTCCTTCCATCCCGAAGCGGTCTAAAATGTCATAGACATACTTCGTCTAATGAATAAACATTCCATCTTTCCTTTGTTCAACTTATAAACTGAGAAAGAAGTTCAGCTCTCCCATAGAACTCATCTCAAACTTAGACTTCATGACCTTTTCAAAATCCTTGCACATCTGCTCGTTTGACGACCCGAAGATGATGTCGTCCATGTACAATTGTACCTGTATAAAGTCTTCACCTTTCCTTTTAACGAATAGTGTACTATCAATTGTCCCTCTCTCAAACCCATTGTCTAAGAGGTGAGTCGACAATGTCTCATACCAAGCCCTAGGTGCCTGATGCAATCCATACAAAGCCTTATCTAGTCGATATACTCTGTCAGGATACTTGGGATCAGTAAACCCTGGCGGTTGCTCGACATACACCAACTCCTTCACCTTTCCGTACAAGAAGGCACTCTTGACGTCGAGTTGATATACCATAAACCATTTGAAGGATGTGAAAGCCAGAAATAGTCGAATCGCCTCAAGCCTCGCCACTGGTGCAAACACTTCGTTATAGACTATCCCCTCTTCCTGGTTGAACCCTTTTACTACGAGTCTTGCCTTGTTACGAGTAACTATGCCACAATCATCCCGTTTGCACTTAAATACCCATTTGGTCCCTAGAGCAACTTCTCCCACACTTCAAGCTTTCTGAACCGTGACAGTTCCTCTTGCATAGCTTCAACCCAAGAATTGTTTTTCAGAGCCATTTGCACATTCTTTTAGCTCTACTTGTGAAATGAAACACAAGTATAAACACGTGTGAAACGCCTCGGAGTCTTTGATCATCGATAACAACACTGTGTTATTATTCACACTACTCCTAGTTCTCACACCGGCATGTGGATTCCTTATGATACCCTGAATTGGATGATCGTTATTTATTCTCGATGTCTCAATTTCATCGACTTGAAGATTTTCTCCCAAATTCAATCGTATTTCACCTACTGGGGGTATGACTTCAGACGGAATACCTTCTTCCTCATGATCAATATCTTCGGAGGTAGCATTACTTGTCTGATTCTCATTGTAGGTAATTCATGTTCATCATCTGCTGGAGACCCACATTCTGTCGTTGTAGTCTCAGATGTTGATGGAATGCTTGATTTTTGAAAATCTCTGCCCTGGTCGTTGAGATTCAATGATGAGAAGTCATTTTCCACAGATCCTGCATTTCCACTAAACGATATGTTAAATGATTCAAACACAGAGTCATAATCAAATAACCATCAGGACCAGTTTTGGGTTCATGTGAATAACTTGTTACGTCAATGTTAAAAACAATTTCAATTGTACCATTTGTTTTGTTAAAAACCCTCTTGTTTGGTGAATTAGGAACATAACCTAGGAATATCGTTCGTCAGCCTTTTCACCAAACTTAGGTTGATGTTTTGTTTTCTATAGAGTACACGGTACCCCAAACGGTTCAAAGCCAGTTAAATTTTGTGGTCTTTTATTCAGAACTTCATAACAGGTTTTGTTCAGTGATTTGACAATAAGGACCCAGTTTATAACATGACACGCGGTATTCACTGCCTCCCCCCAAAAACATGGTAGGAAGCTTCGAATCCGAAAGCATGGTCCTTGCTGCCTCAATCAAAGTCCAGTTATTACGTTCTGACACCCCATTTTGTTGTGGCTCATAAGATGCACTGAATTGATCCACTATGCATTTAGTCAGACAATATACACGAATTACGGCATTCTTAAACTCTGTTCCATTATCACTCCTGATACGTTTTACCCTTGTCCCGTATAAGTTCTCGACTTGGTCTAAGAACCCAATCAGCGTGCCTGCTGTTTCGTCTTTTGTACCTAAAAAGAAAACCCAAGAGAAACGAGAGTAATCATCAGTGATAACTAAACAAAACCAACTACCACCTATGCTCCTTTTATTGATTGGACCGAAGTGATCCATATGCAGCAAATCGAAGGTGGATGCTATTGAGTTTTGAGTCTTTGACTTGTGTGACTTCTTATGTTGTTATCCCTTCTTGCATGGTACACACTTGTCTTCGAACTGAAAACTCTTCAGTGGAACACCTTGCACAAGAGCATTCTTCGGGATGAAGTTCATCTTCCTTAAGGTGCAAGTGTGCCATGCGTCTGTGCCACAGTAGAGATTCGGACTCTGAAGCCTTTGATAATAGATAGATAGTTCCCATCGATGAACCTGCTACACTCATGTCCATCATGTACAAATCATTCACCCTTATGGATCTCATCATAATCCACTTTTTAGGTATCTTGAATCCCGGCTTCAGCACTAACGCTTCCTTTTCAGTAAAGATAACTGAGTTCTTCTTATCAAAGATCTGAGAGACACTAATGAGAATGTGATCAAGTTTCTCAACGTGGTAAACTTAATCAAGAGTGATCGTCCCATTAGTAACTACTCTTGTTCCTATGATATTTCCTCCCTTGTTCCCAGCAAATGACATAAAGCCTTTGTACCCTCCCTTGAGGTCTGTTAATAGACTTCTTTCCCAGTCAAATGACGAGAGCAACCACTATCGACAAACCATTTGTTATTAAGACCTATAGTTAGCTCCTGCACACGAAAGAAAACAAGTTAGTTATCACAGGGAAACCAAGCCATGACTGACTTAGTAATACCATTCTCATCCACATACTTGAACTCTTTTAGATACCTATCACTCCTTTCAGGTGACATGGGTTTTTGATTGAGAACTTGTTGTGGTGCTCAGTGATTAACAATCACTCTTGGTCTTTGGGCTATCATTTGCGGTTAAACCCTAGAATAATTTCTATTATAGTGCATTTCATTGTTATATCCCTGGGCTCTACCTGGTGTTTGTTGTCTATTAGGGGTATGTGACCTAACATGAGTGTAAGTCCTCCTAGGTGTTGTACTCCTATAGACTTGTTGTGGTCCTGACCTAGATTGACTAGGTACTCTATTCGGTGAATTAGTCCTAATCACTTCATTCTGTCTAACCGACACTGGTATTTGTTTGGCAGTTACCCTAGGTGTTGTATTCAAGTTCTTCAAAGTATGTTGAGAACTACTCGTACTAGCAATACTGGGTACTGATTTTAAGGCTGGTTGGTCAGGTTTCCCAACTATCGGTGTAGACTCTACTTTCTTACAAGGAAAACTAGACGCAACACGACCTTTCTCATGACATCTGAAGCATGACATTTTATCAATCGGCTTCTTATAAGTACCCTTTGATTTAGGTGTCTCACTAGTGTCATTTTCTTTCGATTCAACTACAATGTTTACAACCTCTTGATGTTTATCACTTACAGTTTTTGGTTCTTCTAGTTTAGTGTCACTAGTAGACTACAAAATTTACTTTCTTAATCTTAGGGGTTGTGGTAGACACCTTAGTTGAATATTCCTTTTCAGGTTGTAAGGTCTTCACACTACGGATCTATCTAGACGTGACACACACCAACAAGTGCGGAATCCTCGTTAGCGGCTTGACGGTAATACCACACGCACGGAACACGGAGACTACCAAGATGTTATACGAACTACGATGTACGTACCTACACGATGATTCTCTCCGAAAACACTCTCTGATTACTAGTAAACTCGAGATCGCCTTTGCTTAATCACTCTCGAAATTATGCAAAAGTCTGATAATTATTCGAGTTAATCCCTAATTATAGTGACCAATTCGAGTTTGTCATAGGACAAACTCGAAACAGGCCCAAGGCCTATTGAATTTTTCCACATGACAAATTCGAATTTGTCTTCATGCTAAATTCGAATTTACCCTAAATTCGAATTTCACAAGTCAAACTTCTATTTTAATATATGTTTTAACTTATGTTTGAATTAATCTTTGGACTTTATGTTTGAACTTCTTGTAATACGTTACACCAAGTTCAAACATACAAACAATACATATCAAACACACAAAATCACATATATCAAACACTAGTTAATATTCAATACCTTGTAACATGACTTACACAAAATGCTAACACAACTTAGACTGCTATCGTCACACAGGGTGTACCAACAGACTCCCCCTTGACGATAGCTTCTAACTATTTACATTTTGATTAAGTACTAGGTTTATTTAAACTACTACCAGCATACAGGCCTTGTTCAACACATACTTTAACCACATTCTGATATTTTCTGGCCTCAAACTCCATGTGTGCATCACTCGAGATTTTGTGAGTATGAAGCACTTGAAGGTCATCTTTGGAGAGATTAACTAGGTGCAACGGATCGTATACTCTAAGAATTACCTTTTCTTCTAAGTCTTCCATCACCGCTTCACCTGTTTCACTTTCAACGTACCACCAGTTGAGATTATTCAAAACATTCTGTGGCATTGGCTTTAGTGGGACTTTCTTCAAACATCTAACTAGTTTATATTGAATTTTCATCCAAGGTCTACCAGTCAGAGGATCAATTCTAGTATGGTCCATCACTCTTTTGCCAATTCTCGGATTTAGCCTTTCAAATTTCCTCGACCTTCCTTCCCTTCTAATGATTTTAGCAATGATTTCAGCGTAGGGATCGTCTCCGATATTAATAAGCTCCTTCCATGCCAACGCTTTTATCTCAACCTTTGGCAACGAGTTGAAATCTTTCAATCTTCTCCTGAGATATTGGAGCCCATCCTTTCGCTTGATAATAACTAGCTGCAGTTCTCGATCAAAGAACCAGCTTAGTATATTTCCTGACAGCTCTCCAGCACTCGGCATACGCATCTTTTCCTTCAAGTCTAACTCCTTCTTCTCAGCCCTAAACCATAGCTTTCTCTTTTCTTCATTAGTAAGCTCCCTGGAAGGCTCTTCAGATTGTGATTCAACATTTAAAGCAACTTTAACCGCTTCTATGTCAATCAGATTATGTTCCTCCGGCACATATGTATCGGTGATGGGATTTTCTTGAATAATAATCTCATTTGCATCATCTTCCTCATCACCTAACACTTCATCATCTGGTTGCCATTCCTGAACATCTTCAAGGATAATCTCCCCTTCCTCCAACTCATCACTCTCATCTTCAAAATCAAACTCCAACGCCACTTCCTCAATATTCATTAAGGCTTCAATCATTTCATTCATGTCGCTCTCCGTGATCTTTGAGGGACTGGCCTCTCCTTCAGCTCCACTTTGACTTGGCTCCCCCTGAAGTTTTGCATGTTGCATAGTAGAAAAATCTACTGGCTCACTCTCTTTCGGTGCATTGGGATCATTGCCATCGTCATCATCTTCCCTTCGCTGCTCCTCAGAATCCCTAAAACTTGTCTCCCCCTGAGCTTTTAGATTTTTCATTAACTGCTCAATAAGGGACCTCATTGTTCGGATTTCTGCAGATTGATCTGCAACAAAAGTTTTCAGCTCGAGATTTTCTTCTTCAATCTTGCCAACAAATTTCTTCAACTCAGCATTCTCTTTGTCAACATTGGCGTTATGCGCCTGTATCTCCCCGATATCTTTAGTCAACTGAAAAATTTGGACTTGTTGGAAGTCAACCTTGCTCCTAAGCTCCGAAAACCGTTGATTGTCAATGAAGGTTGATGAGGTGGATGGAATGGATTGAATGGGAGTTGGAATGATTGGTGAGGGAATGGATGTTTGAACTGGTGGTGGTGGAGGTGGAATGTTAGTTTGAATAGGTGGTGGTGATGGCGGAATGGATGTTTGTGCTGATGGCTGTGCGGTAGGCATTTCTGGCTCAGAACCAGTGGCTGATGAAGCTCCTGCATAAAACGATGCCTTTTGGCCCTATGCCTAGGCACCAAAGGAGTTATTTCTTCTTCTTCAAAATCTGAGTCATCTGACTCCCTCGATGCTCTTCTCTGTCTGGCTGCTTCATCAATTACTAAAATTCTGGATCCATATCTGCCTATACGGACAACCGGTTCCTCTATCTCTGTTGCTGGTGTTTCTGCAGCTACGTCTTCTATCTCAATCTCTTCCATTTCTTCCGACTCAATCTCTTCTTCAACATGTACATAGTCTTCTATCTGTCTAAAAACACCATCTTCCCCTTCTGGGATTCCAAAATATTTCCAATGAGCTCAGAAGTAATTTCCTCGTTGGCATGCCGCCCAGATGCCCAAATTTCTTCAAAGGTTTCCACCCGTGGATCAGATACGGGAGCTGCACTTGAGGGACAAGCTTCGTCTGGCTCTTGCACTTGGCTTGTTGACGGCCTAGTGGGCTGAGTCTGCCTCACTGATGGTCTTTGCCTCCTCCTTTGTTGCTGAGGCCTGTGCTGTTGCTGTTGTGGTTGTTTTTGCTATCGAATTTGAACTTCCCCGGCCCAATTGGCAGCTTCAGGGGCTTGGAAATCCGGATTAACCACTGCACCAAAAAGTAGTGCCTCCACCGCCCTAGCTAATGCCCCTCTATGTGCTTGACAATCTGCAAAGATTCTTTTGTCAATCACAGCAACACTTTGAATTTCAGGTAACTGTGGCAGATTTGGCAGGAAATGTCGAATCAACATCATCACGAATCGTGGATATAACAAAAATCTTTCTCGTGCCGGAGCTGTTATCTGTTGAACAAACTCTGCAAAGAACATTTCTGAATAGCTGAATCTCTGATTGTAGACCAGCGCGATCATTCCCGACCGAATTTTTTATACGATATAATCAAATCCTGCTTTCTTCGGAGCAAAGCACACCATGAAGACATGTGCAAGATACCTCCATTGCCCAATCAACCCACTCTTCATATACGAGGACTTAGCCACATCCAGGCTATAACCCATTCTGATGAATGCAGCTTGCCTTACTGCTAAAGGAAAGTCAATCGGTCCATCTTCTTGCTCTGGAGAGCCCAACTGCAGTACTCTACACAACACATCAGCTGAAAACACGAGAGGGTGTCCAGCAATCCTGGTCCTTAATACTGTTGGAATAACAGTACAATCGACTTGTAAATGATCCCAAAATTCACGAACGTATGGGATCACTATCTGTGTGTTATGCGACAGGGCATAAGAAATCCTCAAACCGACCGAAAAATCCACCATTTGGCAGTATGCTTGAGCCTCAGGCAGCTCACGGTCCGGAGAAATGACCATATTATGCTTTTGAACAAAAACTCTATCTGCCATATCTGCATAATAAAGTATAAAATATTAGAATAATCAATATAAATATAAACTTGCTTAAATTCAAATTTGTTTTATTTTGAACTTGACACAAGTTCAAAATCCAACACATATGAATTTCTACAAGTTTGATTTAAATTTTAAGCACATATTTCGAATTTAATGGTAAAGTCGAATAACAAATTCGAAACTACCCTCATTTCGAATTTAATGGCTTCTTCAAGTTTAGTGACAAACTCGAAGCCTCGATCAAACTCGAAGCCATGATCAAATTCGAAGATGTCGGTTTGTGTAACAACACAAATCCAAGATTTCAACCATTTTAGACTTAGAAAATTACATCCATTAGTCCTAATAGGTTCTAATCAAAGATATTTGTAACCAATTTGATGTTTCACTAATTCAAACTTTGTTATTTTGAAATAAAAACTTCACACCATTAAAACCTCAAAATCGGTTGATTTTGGCTCAATTTTAGTCTAAAACCTCCTAAATCTTGTACAATGATGTTGATTATACCTAGATTTGTGAGGATTCTCGAACACAAACGGACAAAAAGTCGAATAATAGTGCAAAACTCGAAACAACAAAGTCGAAGCCGTAAACTCGAATTCTCTCTGAATAAACTCGAAGACTCAAATTCGAAGGTAGGTGATTAATGACTTGTCACTGTTGACCTATTTATACTAACCACCTTCGAGTTTGTGACCTCTTTCGAATTTACTGCCAAATTCGAAGTCCCTGCCAAATTCGAATATATATTCGATTTTGGCTTTAAACTCGAATTTAACTCGAAAATTTTGAAAATTTCGAAAATGTTTGAATTAAATTCAACTTTTTCAACTTTTTCGTGTAACAGAATAAACTATGCAAAATCATTTACCCTAAGCACAAGATTTTCACGCAGTGTTTATTTTATTCAATTAGGAATGCACCCTCAGTAATTTTGACCTTTTTCCTAAATAAAAATAAAAATAAAATAAAATGAAATGAAATAATATACAAATAGAATAAAATAAATTAATAAAGTAAAATTAAAATTTTGAACAAAAATTTTAAACTTAGATTAATCTATCTTAAAACTAAAACTTGCAACCTATACTTAATATTTAACAGAATATTTTTGACGAGTATAGCCAAAGAAAGGTTCAATCAGATAGCGGTGTCAAATACTCACATTCAGCATTCAAACTTTCACACTTAGGAATTTTTGATTCCTTTGATTGTTTGTCGTGACTTACATTTCTAGCCGATTGTTGGTATTATTTTCCCTTTAAACATGTTACACTTCGGAATATCCGTTGGCCTTCTTATTTATCAAGAGATTATCTTACGTGACTCATACTTAGACATACTTTTATGATCAAGTCATACACACAGTGATTATAACTTTTTGGTACTGCAAACTTTCTTTAAAAGGCAAACATCGGACACAGGTCTGTATTTACATACAACAAAGTGTCTTAGATTGTCTTAAAGTTTATTGATAAAGCTAGCAAGACAGCGGTGACATGTCTGTACCGACGTACAACAAAGCGACTTATCTTGCTAACTCGAGTCAAACCAGAGGCAACAGGTCTGTACTTACGTACAACAAAGTTACTTGTTTTGACTCTTAACTTAGTATGATTTTTCTATTCTTTCCATTTCTTTAAGATGTATCTGGTGTTGCTATACATCCCCAGAAAGTTTGCATACCTCATTTAGAATCAATGTCTGTATGTCTCTAACATAAAAATTAAGACCAATTGGTTATACATCTAAGTTAGTGACACGTTTGACTTTTTCTTGAATATTTTATTAGCCTTGAGACTTCCTAGATGTATTATAACTACCAACATATCAGACTGGATAATGTATAACACTTAGAATTTTTAGGTGCATTATGTGTGAAAGTTAAACACTTAGAGATTGTAAAGACTGTGCTAATTTTCGTCACTTTGAACCTATGCATCTAAGAATTAACTCTTTTTCTGATATTATCTTTTTTTGAAATTTTTTTATGGTTTTCTCTCTTTTTTCTTTTGTTTTTCATAAGTAAAAGTAAGAAAATAAAATAACCTACTAACTTACTATAATAGGAAACTATCCTAAGTTACTAAACTTACTGTAAAAAGAAAGAAAGACTACTACTATAAAAAGAAATAAAACTCCACTAAGGTCAACTCACTCTGGATTACGCATTCCGTTTAGTTGAATCAAATACTCAAAACGTGACTTATCAAAAGCTTTGGTAAATAAATCTGCATTATTATCATCCGTTGCAACTTTTACCAGCTTGATTAAGTTCTTTTCAGCACAATCACGTATAAAATGGTGTCTTATGTCTATGTGCTTGGTTTTATTATGTTTAACTGGATTATTAGTTATTGCAACTGTTGACTGGTTATCTATCCTAATAGGAGTATGAGTATAAGTCAAACCTTAGTCCCGCAATTGTTGTTGTATCCACCGAACCTGTGAACAGCAAATACCAGCAGCAACATATTCGGCCTCGCACGTTGACACGGCTACCGAAGTCTGTTTCTTGCATTTCCAGGAAACGAGTCTCCCTCCATGGAACTGACAACCTCCAGTTTTTGACTTGCGCCTCAAGCTGCATCCTCCGTAGTCTGAATCCGTGAACGCCTCCAATTCCAGATCGCCCTCCGCGTGATACCAAAGTCCCAGCATCGGTTTTGACTTGAGGTATCGTAGAATCCGCTTCACAGCTTTCATGTGCATCTCTTTCGGATTAGCTTGAAACCTAGCACAAATACAAACAGCAAACATTATATCAGGTCTAGAAGCAGTTAAATACATAAGTGACCCAATCATGGCCCGATATAAAGTCGGATCCACATCGGTATCACTTTCAGTACCCGGTCCGAGAATATGATTCACTTGAATTGGTGTGCTAAAGTGAGCTGTCATCTTGGTTCCTTTGTTCGACTTGCAAACCGAGAAAGAAGTTTAACTCACCCATTGCACTCATCTCAAACTTTGACTTCATCACCTTTTCAAAGTCGGTGCACATTTGCTCGTCTGATGATCTAAAAATGATATCATCCACGTACACTTGTACCAAGATGAAATGTTCTCCTTTTCGCTTCACGAACAGTGTACTCCCTATTCTCCCTCTTTCAAACCCATTTTCTAAAAGATAGTTGGATAGAGTCTCGTACCACGCCCTCGATGCTTGATGTAATCCATACAAAGCCTTATCTAGTCGATATACTCCGTTTGGATATTTCGGATCTGTAAACCCGGGCAACTGTTCCACATATACCAGTTCCTTCACTTTCCCATAAAGGAAAGCACTCTTAACATCTAGTTGATAAACTTTAAAACCCTTGAAGAAAGCAAAAGCGAGAAACAAACGGATTGCTTCAAGCCTTGCCACTGGCGCGAACACTTCATTGTAATCGATTCCTTCCACTTGGTTGAAACCCTTTACCACTAACCTTGCTTTGTTGTGAGTGACTATACCCCGATCATCTCTTTTGCACTTAAAAACCCATTTGGTTCCTATTGCTATTTCTCCTCGAGGTAACGGAACTAACTCCCACACTTCTAGTTTCCTAAACTGTGACAATTCTTCCTGCATCGCTTCAACCCAAGAGTTGTCTTTTAGTGCCATTTGCACATTTTTTGGCTTTACTTGCGAGATGAAACATGAATAGAGGCAGGTATGAAAGGCCTCGGAGTCATTTATCATCGACAACAACACAGTGTTGTTATTTAAACTACTCCTAATCCTCACACCAGCATTAGGACTTCCTATGATGCTTTCTGTAGGATGGTTCTTGTTGATCCTAGATGTCTCTATCTCGTCAACTCTCAGATTATCTCCTAAATTTGATCCTATCTCTCCTAACAAGGAAACAACTTCAGACTCCACATTTTCTTCCTCATGGACACTGTCTTCAGAGGCTGAATTTGTAGTCTGATTTTCATTTGTAGGCTCTTCAGAATCAGTAACTTCTGGAGATCTATCTTCAGTTGATGTAGGCTCGGATGTTGATTGAAAAGTGGTCCTCGGATAACTATGACCCTCGTCATTCAGATTTAATGACGACATGTCCTTTTCGATAGTACCTGCATTTTCATTCAAAGGAATGTTAAATGATTCAAACAATTTGTCATAATCAAATATCCATTCCGGACCAGTTTGGGGTTCATGTGTATAACTTGTGACTTCAATGTTATACACAATCTCTACTGTACCTGTTGATTTATTAAAAACCCTTTTATATGGTGAATCCAGCACATAACCTAGGAAGTATCCTTCGTCAGCCTTTTCACCAAACTTTGGTTGATGTTTTGTTTTCATTAAAGTACATGGTACCCCAAAAGGTTCGAAGCCAGTTAAATTAGGTGGCCTTATATTCAAAACTTCATAACAGGTTTTGTTCAAAGATTTGAAAGTAAGGACCCAGTTTAAACCTGGCTCTGATACCACTTATAAGGTCTTCACACTACGGATCTATCTAGACACAACACACACCAACAAGTGCGGAATCCTCGTTAGCGGCTTGACGGTAATACCACACGCACGGAACACGGAGGCTACCAAGATGTTATACGAACTACGATGTACGTACCTACACGATGATTCTCTCCGAAAACACTCTCTGATTACTAGTAAACTCGAGATCGCCTTTGCTTAATCACTCTCGAAATTCTGCAAAAGGTTGATAATTATTCGAGTTAATCCCTAATTATAGTGACCAATTCGAGTTTGTCATAGGAAAAACTCGAAACAAGCCCAAGGCCCATTCGAATTTGCCCACATGACAAATTCGAATTTGTCTTCATGCTAAATTCGAATTTACCCTAAATTCGAATTTCACATGTCAAACTTCTATTTGAATATATGTTTTAACTTATGTTTGAAATAATCATTGGAATTTATGTTTGAACTTCTTGTAATACGTTACACCAAGTTCAAACATACAAACAATAAATATCAAACACACAAAATCACATATATCAAACACTAGTTAATATTCAATACCTTGTAACATGACTTACACAAAATGCTAACACAACTTAGACTGCTATCGTCACACAGGGTGTACCAACACAGGTTCGGTTACAGTTGCTACCTCTGATTCAACTGTTTCTGTGGTTTTATCCTGAGGTTGAGGCACATAGTTGTTGTTAACCGGTGGAGGACTTTCCTGGTAACCTAGGCTCACTAGTTTCTTAGAATGCCTCTGAGCTTCTAAGATTTTGCCTAGATTTTAGGTAAGAGTTCCTAAACTTTACAAGTTTGCTATTGGCCTCTGCAACCTTAACTCTAGATTCAGTTATGTCTACATCTTTAAGGGTGAGCTTTTTGGTCAAAGATTCGACATGCTCATACATTAGTTCTAACATGACACATTGCCCACTTTACTTGTGTTTTAGAACTATCACATCCTGAGCATCTGCTTTTATTTTGGCCCTTAAATTCTCCTTAATATCTAGAAGACTAGCATTAAGATTTTAATGATTGGACCTGAGCTGTCAAAGTGTTATGTGTCTCTAGTATTAGATTTAATCTATCATTTAATGTAGCGCTTAAAACACATAAATCATGAAATGTAGAAAAGTTTAGAGTTACCATTTGCGGTCTGATTCCACATTAGCCATTTGAGCTGCAAACTCTAGAATGGTTTGCTCCTCTAAATTTTCCACCAACAAAGGAATTGATTCTGACTGCTGGGTGTCCTCTGTTTCTTCTTCAGCTCTTTCCCTACCAGTCTCATTTACCTCAGCCATAAAATCTTTGGCATTCAACTCCGTATGAGTGCTCCAATCATATGTTCCATCTAGCTGTTTGTTTGATGACACATTGGTTAACAGACCAACTATTGCTGCTTGATTCCCATAACCACAAGAGTGCTGTCTTCCTTGGTTCTTATTCTGATAATTTTTAACCATTGGTCGTTGACACTCTGTGGAAAAATGTCCTAAACCTTGACAACTGTAGCACTTTACCTTTTACTTGTCAAAACCAATATTGTTGCTTAAACTCAGATTCCTACCCGTCCTCTTCATAAATCTATTGACCCTTTGTGTCACCATGGCCAGTTGCCATTGTAGGTCCATCTGTTCCAAGTCATCCGGATCTACCTGATCGTAGTCCTCTTCCCACAGAGCTAGATCGTTTATTTTGCCTTGAACGCGGTTGTCGTAGGCTGCAACAAACGAAGCTAGAAGATTTAGATAATCTTCAGCTGATTTTGCGCTCATAGGCATCTTGGTATAGCCTTGAGAGGTAGACGCTGAGTGTTGTGTTTTTTCATCCGGTTTAGAAAACCCTAAGAACGCTCTATTACTAGATTCGTCAGCTTCAACTGGTATCGGCTCTTCTCCAAAAAAGAATGTTGTGGCCCTTGACTAGAAGTTGACGGCTTTGATTTCCCAAAGTACATTTCCGGATCCTGTATTTGATCAAATTCACGTTCCTTCTTCTGCAACTTGAAGTTGTAGGCCCTCAACGTTCCAATAACCCATTCCAGAGTGAGAGTCTCAAATTTCTCTTCATCATGCTTTATTAGCGCCGTGTACATCTCCCACTTAGGAGGTAAAGCATCCATAAGCTTTTCTATCTTTTCTGTCTCTTGATACTCAACATTGTGATTATTAAGTTCAGTCAATAGATGATAGAATCTAGTAGTGGTTTCATCCAAGGTAAGGCTATGCCATCCTAAGGTGCTACTAAATGGATGGATCTTATCAACGTCCATGAATGATAAATCATAGATCGAACCGCCGAATCGAAAAATATTGGGTGCTATCATATAGCTTTGTATCGGCTATGTTCATGAGTTGGAGATAAGTAGACTCGAACCACTGACATCAGCCACATGGTAAACCACCGCCTCTCAGGTTAATGAACCCATCTCGTTCGTCGACTCTATGTAATCTAATGTTTCTCTCACACATCAGTTCTATTACAAGTTATCGAACCTATGAATCTATTCATTCTTTTTTATTTGTGATTTTGTGGTAATGCCTTGAATCTAGATAAAAATACAGAAATAGACGAAAAATTCGAATGAATAAATAATCAAAAAATATTGTTTCCCTATGACTCATTTTTCAGTGCCTTGAATATAGCAAACTACTGCTTCAACATCTCGGTTCTCCCCCTACGTACCCTAAGATTTCCCTCACACCTCTTCTCTAGAGCATCCCAAAGCCCTTTAGAAGTCCGATGATTTCTAAGCGTGTGTAGGATCTCCTGAGGTAGTGCCATTCTGATAGACGAAAAAACTCGGTTCTCGGCCTCATAAATCTTTTTGTCCTCATCTTTCATGTTTAGATACTTCAAAACTGATAATTGGCCTTCTAGCTCTTGCGTTGGAGGAACGTATCCTTCGTCGATGCATATCCACATACGCATGTCATTAAATCTTGCAAAGTCAGCAAATCTATCCTTCCACCAATTGTGATCTTCCAACTTCATTAGCTTGGGTGGAGAATAGTTTTGCCAACCTCATGGTCCATTTCTAGAAATTTGTGCAAACTCGACATTCTTTTAAAACTTTTTATTTTCGAACTTAAACTATTTAATTTAAAAATTAATTTAAAGCAAATCTTTCGAACTTATTCAAGTCGAAGAATTTTAAATTTAAATTCGTTTTGTAAATTAAATTCGAAATGTTTTTAAGTTCGAACACAATAAGTTCGAAAGCCTTCAAGTTCGAGAAACCCTAAATGTTTAGACAAATTCGAATCAAATCAAGTTCAAGAAACCCTACGAACTTCTGACAAGTTCGAATCAACTCAAATTCGAAAACCAACTAAGTTCAAATCCCATCAAGTTCGAATCCTCTAACAACTTCGAATACTCTGACAAGTTCGAAACCCAGTTAAATTCGAAAAACAAATCCTAGAACAAATTCGTGAGGAGCGTATTCTGACAAGTTCGAAGAACCCTAATACACCCCTTAAGTTCGAGCGCCGCAAGTTCGAGAAACGGCCAAAAATTCAATTTTTTTAAGATTTCAGATTAAAATATTGTTTTTAACATTAAAAACACTAATTTCGATTGCAAAAGTGAACTAATGTGAACTTTTTCCCGTAACCTTGCTTGTAGAACTCTGAAAACTTCGAAAACATGTGATTTATCCGGTAAAAATGTTAAGAAACCAAAGAATGTTCGTCGAAACGCAAAGAACACGAAGAACACTTTGTAACGGCTCTGATACCACTTGTAAGGTCACCTCTGTCACGGATCTAATCTTGACGCGACGCCGTCCTACGAGTGCGGAATCCTCGTTAGTGGCTTAATGGATCGATCACGCACGGAAATCGAAGACAAACACATTGATAGCTGATACAACGAACGACCCCACACGGTGTATTTCTTCAAAACCGACTCTCTGAAACATTATAGCTCGCACGTGCACTTACAAAAGCTCTGAAAACTCGTATTTCGCAAAAGTCTGTAAATAAAATGAATTATCATCTAATTATACTAATTAACTTTGAACTTAACTAATTAAGTTTGTTTAGGCCCAAGCCGATGAACTTGTCCAATACCCTTCGAACTTAGTTCTACTAAGTTCGATTGGGTTGGGTTAAGTTCGAACCTTAGCCTAGAACTTGTCCTTAGAACTTATTCTTAGAACTTATTCTAGAACTTATTATGATAGACTTAAAACTTAACATGCAAATGTAGACATCATACATAAATGTGAATTAACACGCATAACTTGTATTAATAAAGTTTCATCTATTACAAATGACTATCTATTACATATCTAGAGTGCTATCGTCACACAGGGTGTACCAACAAGCAGATTTCATATGCACGACATATACACCTTTCTTCCTTTGTGTACACAACACAACCTTGCCTTGGGGATCTAGTATGTATCCCAGGTTCCCATCAAAGTTAACCTTGTAGCCAGCATCTCACAGTTCGCTAATCCTAACAAGATTACGTTTTAGCCCAGACACATAGGCTACTCTTTTGAATATCGCAGCACCAGCTTGAAGGGTTCCATATTCTTCTATGGATCCCTGAACATTGTCACCAAAGGTGACTTTTGGACCTTTTCAGGCCTGAGAAAACTCAGCAAATCTTTACAACCTGTCATACGGCCTGAGTAGCCGCTATCCAAGTAACAAACCTGGGATGGTTGTTTATCCTGCAGAGTGTTATGAGAAAATATTAGTTATTTTCAGGGGAACTCATCATAAGGATGAGTTCTCCTTCTTCATCAACATTTGTTGATGGACTAGTCAGATCTACACTAATATTTCCAATTTGGATTCTATCAGCTTGGATACTTTGATCAATGACCATGTTACTTCCAACACTGCTGGTTTTTGCAATGTTGGAACTAGCAGTGTCAGCAGGCCTTATGTCCTTTGTTTTAGGACAGTCTTTGGCCATATGAGTCTTCTTCCCACATTTATAGCATTTTCTCTTTTTAGACTTTCTAGAAGAAGAACTCCCAGAAACCCATTCTGGATTATCTTTGTTGGACTTCTCAACAGGTTTAGCAAACTTATTACTATTTTTAAATGGTTCAACAGTTTGAGTGGAAGGTACAATAGCAACAGCTTCACCTGTGTCCGCTTTCCTCTTTTTAGGAGGGCAGATATCTAAAATTGGATGTTTATTTGGCTTTTGTCCTTCCACAGGTTTGGGAAACTTATTCCCAACTTTCTCAGGTTGAGCAATGACTTTGCCTTTGCCTTTACTGAGTTGTGATGGATACTGCCTATCAACATAATCACTAATTCTGGTTTTAAAAGATTTTCCTTCATTTATAACTTGTTTTCCACTATCTAAAAATTTATTTGAAATCATAGCAGATTTACTTTCAACATGAGACTTACCCTTGTTGAACACATGCTGCTTTTCTTTTGAAAACTTTTTCTCATCGTACTTAGCATCAAAAGGGATAGCAGGTTTCTTTGCATCAGCTATAGATCCAGAACCTGTCTTGTTGACAGGTTTAGTGTCCAAAGCTGCAGTTTGAACTTGTTTTCCTTTCTTTTTTTTATGTGAACCAGTCATGCACTTAGCAAGCTGAGTTGAAGGCGAACATATTCCATCATCAGTCTTTAAACCTGTTTCACATAATCTGTCAGTATTTTGAGGTCTGACAAACCTGTTTGTTGAGACTAGCTTTCCATTTACTTTTTGGATAAAAGTACTTGGAAGCTCACCAAGAGTGGATGAGTCTTTTTCCAGATTATTTATCTCAACAATTGAAGCTGCTGTATCAAGATCCCCTCCAAGATAGGCTTAGATTTGAGTAGGGATCTGCTGACTGATACAGTGGTTGACTTTCTGTGCAGATTGGCACCAAGAATCAACTATCTTTTGAAGCTTGGCATGCTTTGAATCTGTCTCTCTCTTTTCTTCTAAAAATATGGTGTTGATGTGTTTTACTTCATCAAGCTCAGTTTTCAACTTATGAAAATTGTCCAGTTCATTAGTTTTCGTTTCAAGGTCAGTTTTTAACTTAGACATCTCAGACTTCAAAGCATCATGCTTCTCAACAGCAACTTTTAAATCAACAAGTATATATTCAAACATATTAACCTTTTCATCAGAGCGGTAGTCCATAAAATTTTGTACCTTATACATCGTAGTTGGATTCCAGTTCTCCAAGCTGCTAAGAGCTTCTGCTTCAGCCAAGTCCTGTTTGAAGTTGCTTGGTTAGGGGACGTCAGAGTTGGCCACTAGACAGTTGTTGTCCTCTTCACTAGATGATGAATCAGACTCTTCCCGGTCACAAGTCACAGCCATGAGTCCCTTCTGCTTGTTGGAAGCCACTGAGTCTTCCAACATTCTTAGCTTAGCCATGACCATTATGTACTTAACCCTGTAGCCATCATCTTTGTTTGTCTTGTATGGTTTGGAGGAATGACCAACAGCTTTTGACACACAGTCAGCAGCTATATGGCCTGTTTTGCCACATTTGAAGCACTCAGCCTTAGTTTTGTCAAATGCCTTCTTTTTTATGGCACCTGACTTCTTTCGCAGCCTTTTTCCACCAAACCTCTTCTTATTGAATATTCTGACAAGCATAACAATCATTTGCTCATCATCAAATTCAGTAAGATCTTCATAGTCTTCTTCTTCTGACATATCTTCCATTTCATAATCAACATGTTGATCAGCTTGTGTGAACACATCACACACCTGACCAACAGGTTATCTCACCCTGGCCACTAAGGCAGCACCTCTTTTGGACATCTCCAAGGCATTTCTATTCTGTTTCCTTGACTGTTCATCATTCAACAAGGTTCCATAAAGATTCACAAGATCCATGCCTCTTAGGGTACCTGAGTTTTCAGAGGAAAGTAGAGAAGTAATTCCATTCGTCAGGTAGAATGTCCAAAAATTTGTTCACCAAAGTTAAGCTCTCTTTAGTGATCCCAACAGCTTTAAGATCATTTATCAAGGCAGTAAACCTGGTGTAGGTCTCAGTGAGTGACTCCTTTGGCTTTGCAAAGAATAGCTCATATTGTCTAAGAAGATTGTTGATCCTGTTATCCAGTGTGATAGTGGGACCATCATAGACGGTACACAAAGTATCCCACATCTCCTTTGCAGTCTTCATTTTTTCAACATGTTTGAACACATCATCAGGAAGAGAAATAACAAGGTTATTCCAAGCCTTTGTATCAACTGCAACCAGCGTTTTGTCTTCATCAGACCATTGAGCTTTTGCCTTCTCAATAGTCCTGACTTCAGGGTCAGCTCCTTCAGCAGCAGGAGTTATAGTAGTGACAGAGGTTGCCACATAGGGACCTTCCATTACTTTGTACATCCAGATTCTCCGAATAGAGCATCATTCTGCACTTCCAGCCATAGAAATTTTGATGATTGAACTTGGGAGGTTTTGTCATTGAACCATTGTCATAGTAAGAAGAAGAATTGGCAGCACTGTTGTCCATCGTGGGAAATAGGGAGAAATGAGAGATCTAGATTTAACACACACTCTAAACTGATCTGATACCAGTTGTAGGTCCCAAAAGGTTTCCCTAGTATGTTGCTCTAAGCTGTAACGGGGGTTGAATTCAACTATTTGAAAATTCAACACAATTTCTCAATGTTTATATGTATTATCAACAAGTGTTAATTACAAACAAGCTTGAACTGCGTAAGGATTCAAGCTGAGATGACAGATATAACAGATGTTCTACTAGTCTAAGACACACTCAGACCATTTACAATGAATACACTCACAAAGATGAACTCACTATTTAGAAGACACACATACAGGCAGCTTGAACAAGAACAGCTTGGACACACTTAACTGTTTTATTCAAGCAGATTTTGCATCCATGAAAACACACTTCTTAGCACATTTTGAATATCACACTCTTAGTTATCTCTCATTCATTAGAAGCTTCCTTTTATACTCTTCACAGAGAATCCTTTTGAAGCTTCCTCATTGGATGTAGAGATAGTGGAGTGTCTTTCCAAAAAGACAAAAATGTTTTTCTGCCTGTTCTAACAAAGCAGTATTGTCTTTACATTGCAGAATCTTTGTCTTTTCCTTTTTGTCTCTGTTGCAGAAGGCTTTAACCAAAAGAGGAATGTCAACTTTAGACCTTTCATCTTCTTGTATAGCCATTTTGATATAAGAAATGGTCTGTCACCGATTTCAAATATCCAATTTGTCTTCATGAAATAGAACAGCGTGGGCAGTCTTAGCAACTTCTATTTTTCCACTTTGTAAACTGATCTTATAATCTCGGAAAATACATGAGGACATGGAGACATATTCCATAATGTGTTTAGCCTGTTCACAAAGAACAGGTTCTGTTCACAAAGAACAAAACACTTAGAATTTGTCCAAGCTGCTCAACAGGTTAGAGCAGCGTAGACTGTTTATGTCCAATCTGTTCAACAGAATAGAACAGCTTGGACAATCTGCCTTAGTTGCAACAAATGCAACAGGGTAAACAGCTTTGACTAATATTGCAAATCACTTTTTAGGTTTCAATAAGGCATTAAGAGGCCTTAAGTTATATCTTCAAGCGCATCAAACAGGTTTAGTTAATAATCTCTCCTTGAGATGTATAACAGGTGCGACAGAGGCCTTTTTGTGCCTAACATGTCCTTTTGCCTTTTTATTTATCAAGAAATTTCCTTACGTGTCTCATGCTTAGACATACTTCTGTGATCAATACTTACATAAAATCATTATGAATTTTTGGTAAGTGTAAATCATTTTTAAAAGGCAAACGTCGGACACAGATCTGTACTGACGTACAATAGAGTGTCTTAGTTTCTCTAAGTGTAGAGCATACTTCTTATAATTAGCCAAGAAAGCGGTGACAGGTCTGTACTTACGTACAACAAAGCGACATATCTTGTTATATTAAGTCAAGACAGCGGTGACAGGTTTGTACTTACGTACAACAAAGCGACATGTCTTGAGTTTCTTTTCCACTCATGCTTGCTCTTTGTCTAAGATGTATTTGATGAAGCAATACATCTCCCAGACCGATTCACATACCTCATTCATAATTAAATTTTATGTAAGCCCATAACACAGAAATTAAGATCTATTGATCATACGTCTAAGTTAGTAACACATACGACAGTTTCTGAATTGTTTTATTTGCTTTTAGGAAAATTTTCATGTTTTATGCCTACCAACACATCAAACCATGAATATGTACATCACTGAAGTTTATAGTGCATTATGTGTGAAAGTTTAACACTTAGAGTTTGTTAGTTTCCGCTTAAATCTCGTCATGTTCAACCTTGAACTCTAAGACAGCTCTCCTTATTTAATTTTTTAATTTTTTAGGTTTTTCTTTTTTAAGTAAATTAACTAGAAAGACAAACTAAAAACTAAAAATTAAGAGAAAAACTATCTAACGAGGTCAGGTTACACAGGATTTTGCATCCTGTTTAGTTAGACTAACAACTCAAAGCGTGATCTATCAAATGCTTTTGTTAACAAATCCACATTGTTGTCTTCCGTTGCGACTTTTACCAACTTAATCAGGTTTTTCTCTGCAAAGTCACGTATTAAATGATGACGTATATTAATGTGCTTAGTCTTACTGTGCTTTACTGGATTATTGGTTATTGCTATTATAGATTGGTTGTTTATCCTAATAAGAGTATGAGTATAATTCAAAACGTAATCCTGCAATTGTTGTTGGATCCGTAGAACCTGTGAACTATAGCTACCCGTAGCTACATATTCGGCTTCGCATATGGATACGGCTACCAAAGTATGTTCCTTGCATTGCCAGGACACCAGTCTCCCTCCTAAGAACTGACAACCTCTCGTTATTGACTTCCTGTTCAAGCTGCACCCTCCATAGTCCGAGTCTGTTTAAGCTTCCAATTCTAGATCTCCATTAGCATGATACCAAAGGCCCAGATTCGGTTTTGACTTCAGGTATCTTAGAATCCGCTTCACAGCTTTCATATGCATCTCTTTAGGGTTGGCTTGAAACCTGGCACAAAAACAAACAGTAAACATAATATCAGGTCTGGAAGCAGTTATATACATAAGTGACCCAATCATGGCCCGATATAACATCAGATCCACATTAGTATCACTATCGGTACCCGGTCCGAGATTGTGGTTGAATTGAATTGGTGTGCTGAACTATGTCGTGAGTTTTGTTCCTTCCAACCCGAAGCGTTCTCGAATCTCATAGACATACTTCATCTAATAAATGAACATACCCTCCTTTCGTTGTTCAACTTGTAAACCTAGAAAGAAATTCAACTCGCCCATCGCACTCATCTTGAACTTTGACTTCATGACCATCTCAAAGTCCTTTCACAGCTGTTCATTTAACCACCCAAAGATTATGTCATCCACATAGACTTGTAAGTAGTAGAAAATCATCTTCTTTCCTCTTAATGAAAAGTATACTGTCTATACGGCCTCTCTCGAACCCATTTTCCAAGAGATGAGTAAATAGTGTCTCGTACCAATCCCTGGGTGCCTGATGTAACCCGTACAGAGCCTTATCCAGTTTATATACTCTGTCCGGATACATAAGATATGTAAGACCTGGCGGTTGCTCGACATACACCAGTTCTTTCACTTTTCCGTACAAGAAGGCACTCTTGACGTCCATTTGATAAACTTTAAAGCCTTTGAAGGATGCAAATGCAAGAAACAGTCGGATAGCTTCAAGCCTTGATACTGGTGCAAACACTTCATTTGTAGTCTAACCGTTCTTCTTGGTTGAAACCATGACTACGAGTCTTGCCTTATTTCGAGTAACAATGCCTCGATCATCTCTTGTGCACTTAAAGACCCATTTGGTCCCTATTGCAATTTCTTCACGAGGCAAAGGCACCAACTCCTAAACTTGCAGTTTCTTGAACTGCGAGAGTTCCTTCTACATTGCTTCACCCCAAGAATTATCCTTTAGAGCCATTTGAATATTCTTCGGCCCAACTTGAGAAATGAAACATGAGTACAAACAAGCGTGGAATGCTCGAAGTCGTTGATTTTAGATAATAGCCCTGTGTCAACTTTCACATTTCTTTGAGTTTTCACTCCTGCATTTGGATTCCCAATAATGGCCTCAAGTGGGTGATCCTTATGTACTTTTGATGTTTCAACTGCATCGACTGGAAGATTGTCACCCAGATTAGATCCTGTTTTTCCTAACGTTGGTGTGACTTCAGACCGAGCATCCTCCTCGTGATCATTTTTTTTAAGGCTGGACTGTTTATCTGATTCACATTAATAGAAGATGAAGGTTCTTTAGTTGTTAGGGATTCAACTTCTGTCGATAGTTCTCCTTCAGATGTCATAGGGATGCTCAAATTAGAAAAGACCCTACCCTCATCATCAAGATTTAGGGTTGAGAAGTCATTCTTCGAAGTTCCTGCATCACAACTGAAAGGAACGTTAAATGATTTAAATAAAGTGTCATAATCAAATAACCATTATGGACCTATTTGGGGCTCTTGCGTATAACTGGTGACCTCGATGTTAAACACAATTTCTATAGTACCAGTGGTTTTGTTAAAAACCCTCTTGTTTGGTGAATTTGGGACATAAACTAGGATATAGGCTTCGCGTGTCATTTCACCAAACTTAGGTTGATGTTTAGTTTTCAACAAGGTACACGACACCCCAAATGGTTCAAAACCTATTTAATTTGGTGGACACTTATTTAAAATCTCGTAACAGGTTTTGATTAGAGATTTGACAGTAAGGACTCTGTTAAAAACATGACAAGTGGTATTTACTAACTCCCCCCAAAACATTGTAGGAAGTTTTGAGTCCAAAAGCATAGTCCTTGCTACTTCAATCAATGTCATGTTCTTTCATTCTGTCACTCCATTTTGTTGTGGCTAATATGGTGCACTAAACTGATGCACTATGCCTTTAGTTAGGTAGTATACATCCATTACTACATTCTTGAACTCAGTTCCGTTATCACTTCGAATACGCTTCACCCTTTTCCCATAGGCGTTCTGTATTTGGTCTATGAACCCAATTAGTGTGCTTGATGTTTCGTCCTTTGTACCTAAAAATAAAACCCAAGAAAATCATGAGTAATCATCAGTGATAACTAACCAATGCCAACTTCCACCTGTACTCCTTTTGTTCATTGGGCCAAAATATCCATATGATGTAGATCAAAGGTGGAAGTGTTTGAGTTTTGAGTCTTAGACTTGGGCGCCTTCTTGTGTTGTTTCCCTTTCTGGCAAGGCACGCACTTATCTTAAAATTTGAAGCTCTTCATTGGTACACCTTGCACAAGTCCAATTTAGTTTTTTTTTTGAACGTCAAACTATCCTACTCCTACTCCTAAACTACTCCTTTTACCATAAGACTTACTCCACCTAAATTTCAACTTGCCTCCGACGGGAATCGAACCCGTGACTCTCGCTTATAACTCCACCTCTTACCTCCAGGCCATAGGCCCTTTGGTACAAGTCCATTTTAGTGATGAAGTTCATCTTTCTTAAGTGCAGGTAAGCCATTCTCTTGCGCCACAACAAAGATTCTGATTGTTAAGGTTAAGATAGTAACACGTAGATCCCATCGAAGATGTTGGTATGTACATGACCATCATATACAGATTATTCTTCCTGGGAGCCCTCATCATTATCCACTCTTAAGGAATCTTAAATCCAGACTTTAGAACTAGTGCTTCCTTTTCAGTAAAGTGCACTAAATGTTGCCTATCACAGATTTGAGAGACACTAATGAGATTATTATCAACCTTCTCTACGTAATAGTCTTGCTCGAGAGTTATTTTCCCATTAGTGACCGTTCCTAATTCAATGATATCGCCTCCTTTATTCCCAGCAAAAGAAACAAAGCCTTTATTCTCGCTTTTCAAGTCTGTCAGTAGCCTTCTCACCCCTGTCATGTGACGAGAGCAACCACTATCCACATACCATCTGTTGTTTGGACGTGTAACTGACTCCTGCACATGAAACAAAAGAAGTTACTCATCACAGGGAACCCAAGCCATGAATGACTTGGTAATACCGTTCTCATCCACAAATGTGAATTCGTTCAATTACCCATCTCTCCTTTCAGGTGACTTGGGTTTTTGATCAAGAACAGGTTGTGAATTCGAGTGATTAACATCCACTCTTGGAATTTGGATTAGTCTTTGTTGTTCAACCCTCAAATAATTTCTATTAAAGTACATCTCATTGTGATAATTTTGGGCTCTACTTGGTGTCTGACGTCTTTTAGGATTATGAGACCTTACTGTAGTGTGACTCCTCTTTGGTGTATGAGACCGTTCCTAATCCAATGATTTGTCAAATCCTACACTGTTCACACTGAGATTTCTACCTTTTCTTTTCATGAACCTTTTGACTCTTTGGTGACCATGGCCAGTTGCCATTGTAGGTCCATCTGCTCTAGATCATCAGGATCAACCTGATCGTAATCTTCTTCCTAGAGTGCTAGATTGTTGATCTTCCCCTTAATACAGTTCCCACATGCTGCTACAAACGAAGTGTAAGGTCTACCTATGCGGATCTAATCAAGGCGTGATGGCGTCATACGATTGAGGAATCCTCTTTTGACGTTAACGGATCGATCACGGGAGCACGGAGCCTAACATGATGCTAGATTACCTAATAAGACCCCACAAGATGTATTGCTCCGTTTAACTGCTATGAAACTCTCTGAATTCATCTGAAACAATTCTCACGAGCTCTGAAGGTAATTCTCAAAGTGTTAATGAAATAACAGACATAAGTTCATGATATAACCCTTAAGTTCCTGCATGGCCCAAGCCCACGAACTTATAAGTTCAAGCCCATGCAGATAAGTTCGTATGAACTTATCAGGGCTTAGTTCGTACGAACTTATAGCCCATAAGTTCATACCCATGAACTTATCCTCATAAGTTCATACCTCGTGAACTTATCCTCATGAACTTAACCTGCAAACGTGAACACAGTACAAAGTCGTGAACTTACGACATATATATGAACAAACAATCAGGATTTGTATTAACAAGGCCCTTTCTACCTCAAATGATTATCTATTACAAAACTAGACTGTTGTCGTCACACCAGGTGTAGCAACAGACTCCCCCTTGACGATAGCTGCTAGTTGATATTCATTGATCTATAAAACTAGGCATATTTAAATTACTATCTGCATGTAAATCCTGATCAACGCAAACTTTAACTACTCTCTAGTATTTCTTGCCTTCTGAACTCCAACCTTCATAAAAGTAGATTGGCTGCTCATGAAGCTTTAGCAGGTCACCCTGAGAGAGGTTTACAAGATGCAGTGGATCATATACTTTCAAAATGACCTTCTCATCGTCATCCTCTATTACTGCCTCAGCTGTCTCGTTATCAACGTCCCATCACTTCAAGTTACTTAGAATGTCTTATGGCATAGTCTTTAATGATACCTTCTTCAAGCATTTAACGAGTTTGTATTACATTTTGATCCTTGGCCTACCAGTCAAATGATCTATCCTCGTTTCATCCATGACTCTTTTGCCTACCCTTTGTCTCAGCCTTTCAAACCTTCCAGACCGATCTTCCCTTCTGATAATTTTTGAAAGCAGTTCAGCGTAAGGGTCGTCTCCTAGGTTGATGAGCTCCTTCCAGGCTAACTCCTTAACTTCACATTTCGGTAGTGAATTGAAGTCCTTTAGCCTTCTTCTCAAATACAGGAGTCCATCTCTTCTTTTTAAGATAAAAAGTTGCAGTTCTCTATCAAAAAACTAGCTCAGAATTCGACCTATCAGCTTTCCTGGACTTGGGCGCCTCATCTTTTTCTTCACTGCCAACTCAGACTTCTTTTCTTCTTTTCTAAGCCACCTTTTTCCTTTTCTCTTCTTTAGTCAGCTCCTTGTCAAGCATATCAGATGCTGGTTCATCATTACATGCAGATCTCAGCATATCATTGTCTATCACATTCTGATTCTCATTCACGTATAGCTCCGTGACAGGTTGCTTCTGTATAACCACCTAATCGACTTCATCATCTTCATCTACTACTATCTATCATCAAACTTCCAGTCAGATACATCCTCAGGAATAAACTCGCCTTCCTCAAGATCTTCCTGATATAGATAGTCTTTAAAGTCAAAAGCTAACCCTTCTTCTTCTAAACCGGTGAAGGCTTCTATCATCTCTTCATCCTAAGCTTCTGTTATTTCTGGAGCCTTGCCCTTTCCTTTGTCAGCTCCTGATGATTTAGGCTCCCCCTACGGATCAGCAAGCTGAGCAGTCTGTTGTTGAGAAATATCTTCTAGCTCACTATCTTTTCGTGCACTAGGGACGTCTCCTTCATCGTCCCTCTGACTTTTCCTCAACTCATCCACTCTACAACTCACACCCTGAGCTGCACGATCTTTCAACAGCTTCTCCAAAATGGCCTCAAGGGTTGCAATTTTTGTTGTTGGACAGCCACTATCTGATCCAAATTTTCATTATGATGTTGTAGCTCTAGGACTACCCTTGACAGTTGAAAATTTTGAACTTGTTGATCATTAACTCGAGCTTTCAGTTAAATAAGAGTCTGGTCAGCAGATGAAGTGACTCGGGAGGTGGTGTAGTAGATGTGGAAGGTGCTTATGGATCTACTTTTTGTCGTTTAGTCCATTGATGTCTGGCAACCAAAGCCTCTTCGGCAGGAACATATTCTTTTTCTTCTTGTTCTTCATCTTGTAGATGCCCACACTACTACAAATCGAAGCTAATGCAACACTATTGATGCAACACATTTAAAAATTGTTGCTTTTTTATTTAAGTTTGCTCTAAAGCAACACATTGACAATAAGTGTTGCATATAATGATTTAATGCAACACTTTTTTAAAGTGTTGCCATTTTTACTAAAAAAATGCAACAATTTTCTAAAGTGTTGCAATTTTTATTAAAAATTGCAACATTTGTTTAAAGTGTTGCATATTTCAATAAAAAAATGCAACACATTTTTAGAGTGTTGCATTTATAATGAAAAAAATGCAACACATTTTTAAAGTGTTGCATTTATAATGAAAAAAATGTAACACATATTTAAAAACATATAACATTTTCTAAGTGTTGCATTTATAATTAAAAAAATATGACATGTTTTTAAGTATTGACTATACTATTTTTTCTTATTTTGTAATTTTGATTAAAAAAATACACAAAAGTTCAATCTCTGATTTGTTAAGATTAATAAAATACAAGATTTGATAGTACATGTTTTATTTTATTCTTTTTAAAAAAGATTTCACTTAGAAAATTGGTTACAAATTTAAAATATCACAGGTATATATATCTTTGGGTGGTAAACTAATTAAAAATTAAATTTAATCCAACCCGACCAACTTTTGTAATTTTTTTCTTGTAAAAGTCAATAAAAATCGAGAGTCACTACAAAAGAAATGTCATTTAGTGACTGAATGTTTTATTGACTGAAAAAAGGTCACTGAAAGTGACAGGGTGCTACTATTATCACCCTCTAAATGTCTATTTCTATCCCTTCATTATTACTATATAATTAGAAATCAAATATTTTATAATTATTGGCCAACAGAGTAGTGACATTTTTTTAACATTTCACTTTTCAAGATCAACCTAACTCTTTTTCTACCCCATCATGGGGTGTAAATAGACTATCCCTTTTAGCTATTGTGACTGATTATAAAAGTAGGTGAAACTTTTTTACATATTTAAAAAAGACATTATTTTCATTGTCTAAGCCCAAGCTACCTCACAGAAGCCCCCATTTCACGGTTTCACCTCACCTCACAGAAAGATGGTCGAACCCCTTCAACCTCACGGCACCGGCACTGGCTCCGGCTACGACTATGCTTCAGCTTCGACTGTGTCTTCTACTCCGGCTTCGGTTCCACTCCGATTCTACCTCTAATCCCACTCCACACCTACTCCGCTAATCAAACCCGAGAGTTTTAACTTCAGTCGATCTCTACTTCCATCGTCTTCTACAAGTAACAACGTTCGTCCACCCCTAAACCTGCATATCATTTCATTTTCTCCCACCCACAGAAATTATCAACGCTCTGTCTCTCTAACCTAGCGGCGTCTCTAAGCTACCGGCGACGTCTATCTCTCTAACCTACCGGCGGCGGCCTCTTTTACTCGAGGTACTTCTTCTCCGACGCACCAAAGGTATCTGCCTCTCTATTGTTTTCTTGATGTTGTGGTTATTTTGGGTAAAACAAGGATAATAATGGTACCTTTTATTTTAAAAATTTGAATGCTTGTTCATTATCTGCCTTATGTTTTGATGATATAAATTGCCAATTTTTACAGTAGGTTTTAATTGATAAGTTTAACCCCTTTAAGCCCATCAATCTCAACATTGATTTTGGGGTTGCTTCTGTGACATCAAACACGATCAAGACTTATTTGAGTAGATTTATTGAAATGATTTATATGAGCAGATTTATTGATTTTTTTGCAAGTTTCAATTATTGAACGAGTTTCATATATTGATCAGTATGACCATGTTATACCGAGGCAAGATTCACCTGTTTCTGAAACTGAGTTGTTTTGCTTTCTTCTCTTGTATTCTCCTCTGTCGGTCCTCATAGAAATCAAAATCAAGGGTGTGTTTGGTGTGGGGAATTAATATTTTATTAATTCAAGAGAAATGGTTTCTTTGGTTGAATTCTTCTTGAATTAATTGATTCTATATATATTAGGATTTGTGATTTCACTGATTGTTATGCTTTACCCTTGTTGGATTGAGTCCTGAGTCATGAATTGTGTCAATTTAACCCTTTCTTTGATATATAAAAGGATAAAGTTTATTGGGTCAATTGATTTAAGAAGTAAATTAACTCCTTTTTAGATCATTGTTTGTTACAAATCAAGTTTTTTTTTTGGTGTGATATTGTGTTGGTTTTTTCTATTTTTGTCACTCGTGTTTTTAGTCTTGATTACGAAATTAGATTAGCACATAAAAGATGTATACGGGCTGCTGCAGGGGGCTTTGTAGCAGGAAAACATCAGTAACATGAGGAATATATATGTATGTCTATATTTGTGTGTGTGTGCGCGCCTGCGTGTGTATGTTTTTACAAGACAGTAACAACAATGGTGTTTGTGTTCAGTACTTGGCACTCCTCCTCTGTTTGGATATGATAAATACATATAATATAGGGGCTGCTACTCTGAGACATTTATAGGGGTCAGACTCCGAGACTTCTTATTAAATGAAAACAACCAGTAGCGTGTGTGTCTACTGTTAACGACAGCAAAATCAGAAGTAGTTGGGGGGCTGCTATGGTGTGCTCTATATATTGAGATTAAACTGTTGTTGTAGTCATAATTCTTTATGTTTTGACATCCTCAGTCTGAGACTCAACAGAGTCCAGATTTATGGACTCAAAACAGCACATACACTCCACTTTTTAGTTTATAAACTCTTTTTATGCTACTGTGGTGCTACTGTTTTGTCAATTGACACATACATATGATAGCAACTTAAGAACAGACAGACACACATTCTGATTGTTTACTTGGTTGCTGCTGCTGAACACAAAGCACAGCCACAAACACGTGCCACCTGCACATTTGTTTCTACTTTGCTATTGTGGGGCTGCTGCTGCGATTTCATACAAACACACATTACACAAACACTCAATCTATACGTATTATTGTTGAGTTTTGCTACTGATGTAAGCAGCTAGGGGGCTGTTATGGTGTTAACCGACAGCAACAGAGTCCAGATTTATGGACTCACAACAGCACATACACTCCACTTTTTAGTTTATAAACTCTTTTTATGTTACTGTGGTGCTAATGCTTTGTCGATTGACACACACATATGATAGCAACTTAAGCCAGACACACACACATTCTGATTTTTTTACTTGGTTGCTGCTGCTGGACACAAAGCACATCCACAAACACGTACCACCTGCACGTTTGTTTCTACTTTGCTATTGTGGGGCTGCTGTTGCAATTTGATACAAACACACATTACACAAACACTTAATCTATATGTATTATTGTTGAGTTTTGCTACTGACGTAAGCAGCTAGGGGGCTGTTATGGTGTTAACCGACAGGAAAAACATCCATAACAGCTAGGGGGCCGTTATGTTGTTACATTCTTCTTAGGCAAAAACATCTAATTCACTCACTTTGATGTTTCAAAGATTCTATATTTTTTTTGGTTTATTTTCTTTTCCTATTTTCAAAATACAGATTCTAAATGGGTTCTTTGATTTCTAGAAAGTATAAACCCACATTATAAATATTTGAATCTGAATGTTTTATATTTGATTTCATCCTAAAAATGAATCTGATTCATCTGCTTTTGTTTTATCCCCCTGTTTTAAAAATAAAGTTTGTAGAATTCTGTTTGGTTTAAAAGTATCTATATAAAAATTATATTTATTATTTATACAAAAAATATAAAAATAAGTTTCAAAGTAATTTAAAAAAAATCTTCAAAGGATGTATTAAAGAAATGTTCTTTTATTCACTTACAATATCTTTTGTTTTACTAATAGTTTAAATGGGTAAAGAAGGGGGTCGTATATATATGGCTTAAAGAAGGAGTGTTATATACTAATTTAGCTCATTCTCTTAGCAAGTAAGCATCATAATTCGATATCAAATGAAAGTCCATTGCTATTTTAAACAAACTTTTGGTACTTTAATGCCCAAAAGTATGAAATATCAATGAATGATGAAATATGTTTATATATTTGGTCTTTTCTAAGGATTTTAGACTTGTTACAAAAGGTCTCATCAAAATTGACTTCAAATAAATGTTCATTGAAATTTTATGCGAAGAATAACATTTTAATAAGTGAAAATACAAATTTTCAACGGGAAGTGTAATAGTCTAATAGAAAGATTGCAATTTCAATTTTCAACCAGAAACTTATATATAGCTGCAGTGTAAGTTCATAATTGTTTTATAAATAGCTAAAGATTGCAATTTCAATCAATTTATATGACAATGTTGTAATTTGACCTGGTAATAGGGATGAAAATGGGTGTTTTTCTTGGAGTGATTATATGAAATTTCTTGTGTCTATTTGATGTTATTTTGTGATCATTATCTTCAAAAACTTTTTCATACAACTTTTATGTCATTATTATGCTGGTCTAACGCTTTCTTTCCTATTGTTTTGCTACTACTTTATGTACAGTTTATTTTGTTGTCAAATTGCAAAACATACAAATTTCTATTCTTGGTTTATGGAAAGATTCGAGCACTGATGAAACACTCATTATTCTCAGGTAATTCTAAACTTTAAATATGGTTAACATACATAAATAGAGTTTTCAAAAATGATGAAGTTAACAAAAGTCTCATATTTGGCTTTTAAAAGTCAAATAATGAATAAATGAGACTTTAATATACCAAATCACGAAATAGCAATAAATGATGAAATATTAATATAAGTTTGATGTCTTTAAAGGATTTAGGATGTGTTGCAAAAAGAGTTATCGAAATCCGACATCACATGAAAGTTCATTGCTATTTTAAACAAACTTTTGGTACTTTAATGCCCAAAAGTTTGAAATATCAATGAATGATGAAATATTTATATATTTGGTATTTTCAAAGGATTTTAGACTTGTTACAAAAAGTATCGTTAAAATTGGACGTCAAACGAAAGTTTATTGCTATTTTATGTAAAGATTTGTAGTTTAACGAGTAAAAGTAAAAAATTACCATGAGAAGTGTAATATTTTTATAAAAATGCTGTTTTTAGAAGATTTTTAAGGTGATGCGAAAGTTTCATCGAAAACTGACTTATTTTGAAAGTTTGTTGCAATATTATGCAGTTTCAGGAAAATTGATTGCTGTTTTGGGCAGATTTTTTGGGAAAAGTGATCAACAGAAGGAGAGTTGTGCATGATAAGCGTCGGTTTCGTATGAAATAAATTACAAGTATAGGAATTGAATATGCATTCCCAAGATTGTAATTTACTTTTTGTTGTATCGCTTATACATTTGATGATCCTTATTTTGGTTGTAGACGTTTACATATTTGAAATACTTTTTGATCGATATGTTATGAAATTATATTATTTTTGTTAAATTGAATTGTAAGTAGAAAACTATCACGGAACAATTATATAAATATTTGTATTTGCATTAAATTTAAAAAATAATGAATGTGTTTCTTTTGTCTAGAAAATATTGCATTTATGTAATTTAAAACAATAATAAAGTGTTGCAATAGATTGATAATGGTGTTGCATTTACATAATGACAACATTTGATAAGTGTTGCATTTGATAAGTAAAGTGTTGCTATAAGTTGGTAACAATAAATTAAAAGTGTTGCTTTAGAGTATAAAAAGTGTTGCATTTATAAAATCATGGCAACACATTAAAAAGTGTTGCTTTAGAATATAAAAAGTGTTGCATTTATAAAATAATGGCAACACTTTAGAAAAGTGTTGCATTATCAAGTGAAAGTGTCGCTTTAGACCTAAGGCGACGTTGGCTAAGGTGGCACTACATAAAGTGTCGCATTAGGCCTATAGCAACACTTTTATGGCCTAACACAACACTTTTCCTATGTTGCTATAGGTTCATTTTGTTGTAGTGCCAGACTGTTGTTGTGTAGTCTGTGATGGCACTACAGCTTGAGAACGGTAATGACCCAGATTTGTTGACGGATTGGCAGCCTCCATGAGATCTCTGGCTATTTCTGGCTCTGTCTAAGAGTCAGTTTCAACTTCCGCAATAGAATATTTCGGCTGATAGTTTTCTATGTCTTCAAAAATGTTGCCTGGTGCTTCAGGAGGTTTAAATAGATCCTGAATTACCTCTTGTGCAATATCTTGTTGAGCTGCTCCCCTATGAGAAAAGATATCTTCCAGAGCTTCTTGTCTCGTATCAGCTCGAACGCCTGGGGGGAACCACTGCTGCCTGTGCTGGTATTGGCACTCGCTGAGCTGGTGCAGCTGCTTCTTGTGCCGCGACGAGGCCTTGTTGCTGGATATCCAGCCATGCATCCTCGGCCAGAGCAACGTATTCCGAATCTCGCAAAGCTCCAAATAATGGATTAAGCTAAGCACGAACGTTCTCGGTTCGTCGTTGACTGTGGCTCTGACAGTCCGCGAAAATTCTCTTATCAATCCCAGCAATGACAACCACTTCTGGTAACGGTGGCAAATCCGGCAAGAAGTGACGAATTATCATCATAACAAATCGAGGATACAACAAAAATTACTCTTGACTTGGAACTGTTATTTGATGAACAAACTCAACAAAGAAGAATCTTGAAAAATTATAAGGCTTGTTGTAAACTAGCGAATCATCCCGGACTGAAGCTTGGATGTCATCGAATCAAAACCTACCTTTTTAGGTGCAAGATAGACTAGAAGAACATGCATCAGATGCCTCCATTGGCCTATCAAGCCACTCTTGACATATGAGGCCTTGTTCAGATATTGTGCATACCCCATTCACGGAAAAGCTCCTTGTCTTTGAAGAGCTTGAAATTCGATTTGACCACTTTGCTGTGCCTCAATTCCCAAATGCAAAGTGATTCTCAGATCTTCAGCGGAGAAAGCAATTTCTTGTCTGTTAACCGTAGCCCTGAGTACTGGGGGCTTACCGATCTGTCTAAGTGTAGTGTACTCCAGAACTGACATATATATTGGATCATCAGTGTCGGGTTGAGAGTCAACACGTAAACTACCCGAGATCTTGTCAAGAATTCAAGAATTTCCCTGTATTGTCCTGCCTCTGGTGCCTGCAAGTTTATGCTTACCACCATGTTGGGCTTATTGAAGAACGCACGGTCTGCCATTCCAGCATGTGCAATAAACAGTTAAAATTTGAAAAATTGAATTTTTGAAACGTGTAAGTGTGAACGAACTTATTTAAGTTCGTACGATCTTATAGATATTTTGAATTGAATATGTATATCCCTTAAGTTTGTAAGAACTCGTTCTTGATGAACAAGTTCGTGGTCAGCACGTTAACAACACAACTCCTGATTTAACATTTTTTTAGACTTAATTGATCCATGACTCTAGTCCTAAAAGGTTCTAATCGAGTTTATTGAGGTTCCTTTTTAAGTTTTAAAGCCTTGAACTTAGAGTTGGTAACCCTGTGGTTTTCGGTTATGTAAACCTAAAATACACAAGTAAAGTCCATTTAAACTCGCAACAAGTACTTACCTTTATGTTTAGTAGTAAACCGAGAGTGAGTAGTTGTAAGTTCGAGAGTAAATAGATGAATCTTCGTGAAACAGGAACATAGTCGTAGAATGCACGACAAGTTCGTGGTCGCTGTTATAAGTTCGTAATCGCCCTTGTAATTTTGACCGGAAGTAAATTCGTGAGTAGGTGAACGGATTTAATGACTTTGCACTATTTATAGCCCCACCTACTATGCTACGAACTTGACTAACGTAAGTTCGTACAAACTTAAGTTCGTATGGACTTAGGTGTCCACGAACTTAACATGAATTTTTGAAAAACTTTGAAAAAATTACAACTTTTTCAACATTTTTAACTTTTCATGGATAACTTCACAATAAGCAACTAATTATCACGCATCTGTTGTATTTCCAACTGAAATGCATCCTAGTATCTGACCTCGATCCAACTTATTTAACATTTACCTAGAAGATTAATAAGAAAAATTAAATTAAATTAAATTAAATTAAATTAAATTAAATTAAATTAAAGAAAATAAATTAAATTGCAAGAATTATAAAGATAAAAAATACGCTAACTAAATCTTTTTTCGAGAGAGTCATAGAAGGTTCAATCAGATAGCTTTTCCAACGCACTTCAAATATTTCACTTTCACACTTTGGAATTTTAATATTCCTTTATTGTTTGTTATAACACACATACCATGCCGATTATTGGTATTATTGACAACTTAAACACGTAACACTAGAATATTTTCCTTTGCCTTTTTATTTATCAAGAAATTACCTTACGAGTCCCACACTTAGACAGACATACAATCATTATGACTTTTTGGTATTTGCAAATCATCTTTAAAAGGAAAACGTCGGACACTGTTTTGTATTCACATACAACAGAGTGTCGTAGTTTGTCTTAGGGTAGAGCATACTTCTTTTATCTAGCCAAGATAGCGGTGACAGGTCTGTACTTATGTACAACAAAGGGACATATCTTGCTATATTAAGTCAAAACAGTGGTGACAGGTCTGTACTTACGCACAACAAATCGACATGTCTTGACTTTCTTTACATTTCATACTTGCTCTTTATTTAAGATTTATTTTGATGAAGCCATAAATCCCACAGATTGATTTACATACCTCATTCACAATTATTGTACGTGAGCCTTTAACACAGTATTTAAGACCTATTGGTCATACATCTAAGTTAGTTACACATCTGACAATTTTTGGATTGGTTTATTCGCTTCTAGGAAAACTTTCATGTTTTATGCCTACCAACACACAAGAACATGAAAATGTACATGATTGAAATTTATAGTGCGTAATGTGTGAAAGATTAACACTCAGAGTTTGTTAGACTTTGCTAAATCTCATCATGTTGAACCCTTATCTCTAAGATTTCTCTCTTTATTTTCATTTTTCTCTTTTTCATTTTTTTTAATGGTTTTCTCTCTCTTTTTTTAAGTAAATTAACTAATAAGACAAACTAATAACTTAAAAAAAATTAAAAGAAAGATTATCTAATGAGGTCAGGTTACTCTGGATTTCGCATCTCATTTAGTTGGACAAACAACTCAAAGCGTGATCTATCAAATGCTTTTGTGAACAGATGCGCATTGTTGTCTACCGTTGGAACTTTTACCAATTTAATAAGGTTTTTCTCTGCACAGTCACGAATAAAATGGTGTCGCATATCTATGTGCTTAGTCTTACTGTGCTTCACCGGATTATTTGTTATTGCAATCATTTAGTGGTTGTCTATCCTAATAGGAGTATGAGTATAAGTCAAACCGTAATCCCACAATTGTTGTTGGATCCATACAACCTGTGAACAGCAACTACCCGCAGCTACATATTGGGCCTCGCATGTTGATACGGCTACCGAAGTCTGTTTCTTGCATTGCCAGGACACCATTCTCCCGCCTAGGAACTGATAACCTCCCGATGTTGACTTTGTATTCAAGTTGCACCCACCATAATCCGAGTCTGTGTAAGCTTCCAATTCTAGATCTCCATCAGCATGATACCAAAGTCCCAGCTTCGGTTTTGACATCAGGTATCTTAGAATCCGCTTCACAGCCTTCATGTGTATCTCTTTGGGGTTAACTTGAAACCTAGAAAAAATACAAACAGCAAACATAATGCCATGTCTAGAAGCAGTTAAATACATAAGTGACCCAATCATGGCCCGATATAATGTCTGATCCACATCAGTATCACTATCGGTACCTGGTCTGAGATTGTGATTGTCTTGAATTGGAGTACTAAAGTGTGTTGTGCGTTTTGTTCCTTCCATGCCGAAGTGCTCTGACATTTCATAGAAATACTTTTTCTGATGAATGAACATATCCTCCTTTCGTTGTTCAACTTGTAAACCCAGAAAGAAATTCAGCTCTCCCATCGCACTCATCTCGAACTCAGACTTCATAACCCTCTCAAAATCCGTGCACAACTGTTCATTGGATGAACTAAAGATAATGTCGTCCACATAAGCTTATACCAGTAGAAAATCATTCTCTTTCTTCTTAATGAAAAGTGTACTATCGATACGCCCTCTCTCAAACCCATTTTCCAAGAGATGTGTGTAGATAGCGTCTCGTACCACGCCCTAGGTGTCTGATGTAACCCATACAGAGCCTTATCCAATTTATATACTCTGTCTGGATACTTAGTATCTATAAACCCTAGCGGTTGCTTGACACACATCAACTTCTTCACTTTCCCGTACAAGAAGGCACTCTCGACGTCTGGTTGATAAACTTTGAAGGATGCAGAGGTGAGAAACAATCGAATAGCTTCAATCCTTGCTACTGGTGCAAACACCTCATTGTAATCTATCCCTTCTTCTTGGTTGAACCCCTTGACTACAAGTCTTGCCTTGTTATGAGTAATGATGCCTCGATCATCTCTTTTGCACTTAAAGACCCATTTGGTCCCTATGGCAACTTCTCCCCGAGGCAAAGGCACTAACTCCCAGACTTCCAGCTTCTTGAACAGTGAGAGTTCCTCATGCATTGCTTCAACCCAAGAATTGTCCTTTAGAGCCATTTGTACATTCTTCAGCTCAACTTGTGAGATGAAACAAGAATACATACAAGTGCGAAATGCCTCAGAGTCATTGATCGTCGATGACAACATTGTGTTGATATTCACATTACTCCGAGTTCTCACTCCTGTATTTGGATTCCCAATAATGTCCTCAATAGGATGATCCTTGTTTACTCTCGACGTTTCAACTGCATCGACTTGAAGATTGTCTCCCAGATTAGATCTTCTTTCACCTAGTGGGGGTGTGACGTCAGACGGAACATCCACCTCGTGATCACTGTCTTCTGAGGCTGAATCATTTATCTGATTCTCATCCATAGGCGATGACGGTTCTTCAGTTGTTGGGGACCCGTCTTCTGGCAATGGATTTTCCTCAGATGACATGGGAATGCTCGAATTAGAAAAGACACTACCCTTGCCATTAAGATTTAAGGTTGAAAAGTCATTCTCCACATTTCTTGCATCACCACTAAAAGTAATGTTAAATGATTCAAACACAGAGTCATAATCAAATAACTATTCTGGACCGATTTGGGGTTCATGTGAATAACTGGTTACATCGATGTTAAACACAATTTCTACAGTACTAGTAGTTTTATTAAAAACCCTCTTGTTTGGTGAATTTGGGACATAACCTAGGAAGTATCATTCGTCTTCCTTTTCACCAAACTTAGGTTGATGTTTCGTTTTTAACAAAGTACATGGCACCCCAAATGTTACAAAGCCACTTAAATCGGTGAACGTTTATTTAAAATTTCATAACAGGTTTTGTTCAGAGATTTGACAGTAAGGACTCTGTTTACCACATGACAAGCGGTATTCACTGTCTCCCCACAAAACATAGTAGGAATCTTTGAATCCAAGAGCATAGTCCTTGCTGCTTCAATCAATGTCCTGTTTTTTGTTCTGCCACCCCCATTTTGTTGTGGCTCATATAGTGCACTAAATTGATACACGATGCCTTTATTTAAGTAATATACACCAATTACTGCATTTTTGAACTCTGTTCCATTATCACTTCTGATACGTTTTACCCTTTTACCATAGGAGTTCTCAACTTGGTCTAAGAACCCAATCAGCGTGCCTGCTGTTTCGTCATTTCTACCTAAAAAGCAAAACCCAAGAAAATTATGAGTAATCATCAGTGATAACTAAACAATACCAACTCCCACCTATACTCCTTTTGTTGATTGGACCGAAAAAATCCATATACAACATATCAAAGGTGGAGGAGATTGAGTTCTGAGTCTTCTATTTGTGTGCCTTCTTATGTTGTTTGCCTTTCTTACACGACGCACATTAGTCTTCAAATTGGAAACTCTTCCATGGAACACCTTGCACAAGGCCATTTTTAGTGATGGAATTCATCTTCCTTAAGTGCAAGTGAGCCATTCGCCTGTGCCACAACAAAGATTCTGACTCTGAAGCTTTGGAAAAATAACATGTAGACCCCATCGAAGATTCTGCTATGGTCATGTCCATCATATACAGACCGTTCTTCCTTGGAGCCTTCAACATGATCCATTCTTCTGGAATCTTAAATCCAGGAGTTAGCACTAGCGCTTCCTTATCACTAAAAAGTACTGAATGTTGCTTATCACAGATTTGAGAGACACTAATGAGATTGTAATCAAGCTTCTCTACATAGTAGACTTGCTCGAGTGTGATTTTCCCATTAGTGACTATTCCTAATCCAGTGATATCGTCACCTTTATTCCCAGAAAATGAGACAAATCCCATATACCCGCTTTTGAAGTCTGTCAGTAGACTTCTTTCCCCAGTCATGTGACGAGAGCAACCACTATCTACGAACCATTTGTTGTTTAGACATGTAGTTAACTCCTGCACATGAAACAAAACAAATTAGTTATCACGGGGAACCCAAGTCATGACTGACTTGGTAATACCATTCTCATCCACAAACTTGAACTCTTTCAAATACCCATCTCTCCTTCAAGGTGACTTGGGTTTTTGAGCAAGAATCGGTTGTGGAGCTGAGTGAATAATATCCACTCTTGGCCTTTGGATTTTCTTTTGCTGTTCAGCCATAGAGTAATTTCTGTTATAATTCATTTTAGTGTTATAACTTTGGGCTCTATCAGGTGTCTGATGGCTGTTAGGAGTATGAGACCTAACTGGACTGTAACTCCTCTTAGGTGTATGATTCCTAATGACAGGTTGGGGGCCAGACCTTGATTGACTAGGGAATCTATTCGGTGAATTATTCCTAAGTCCTCCATTTTGTCTGATAGACACTGGTGGTTGTTTACTACCTACTCATGATGTCACATTCGAGTTCTTCTCTGAATTTTGAGAACTACTCGTGCTTTCATTACTAGGCAGTGTTTTCAAGGTTTGTTGTTCTTGTTTCCCTATGATTGGTGTAGACTCTGGTTTCTTATAGGGACAACCTAATGCAACATGACCTTTTTTATGACATTTAAAGCAAGACATTTTGTCAATATATTTCTTATAAGCACTCTTTGACTTAGGGGTCTCACTAATATCCTGTTTGTTTGTATCAACAGCCTTGTTTAACTCCTCTTGGTTATTATCACTTGCATTTTTATCTTCTTCTAGTTTTGACACACTACTAGTCTGCACAAACTTTATCATTTTCTTAACCTGAGAATTCGCTGTTGACACCTTAGCCGACTCAGTTACCATAACTTCCTCTAATTTAACCGTTTCTTTGGTCTCATCCTGAGAGATAGGCACATAGTTGATGTTCAAAGGTCGAGGCATATCCTGATATCCTAGGCCAATTGGTTTCTTAGACTGTCTGCGAATCTAAGATTTTGCCTATGTTCAAGGATGAGTTCCTAAACTTCTCAATTTTACTATTAGCCTCAGCAACCTTAACCCTAGCTTCTGCTAATTTTACATCTTTAAGGGTGGTCTCCTTAGTCAGTGATTCTACATGCTCATAAATTTTAGTTCCATTCTGACACATTATTCGCTTAATTTGTGATTCAGAACTATTACATCTTGAGCATCAACTTTCATTTTAACCCTAAGATATTCCTTAATGTCTAATAGACTAGCATTATCTGGTTTTAAAGACTGAATTTGAGCTGTCATAGATGCATGTGATTCTAGCAATAAGTTCAATTTATCATTTAAAGTAGTACATAAAACACATAGATCATGAAAAGTAGAAAAATTGAGGGTTACCTTTTTCCGATTCGATTCGACGTTGGCCATCTGAGCTCCAAACTCCAGAGTAGTCAGCTCCTTAAAATTTTCCAATACCAATGGATTTGTGTCAGACTGCTGGGTAGCCTCCTTCTTTTCCTCTTCTGCTTCACGATCAGTGTTAGGAAATATTCTAAGTATGTCAAGCTGTTAGTTAGATTTCTCAGGCTGTTAGTAGATTTTCTGTGTAAGTACAAAGTTCAAGCTGTTAGTTGAAAAAGTTCGAGCTGCTAGTTCAAAAGTTCAAGCTGCCAGTGTTAAAACTCAAGTTGCTCAACAGATAGACTTCAAGCTGCTCAACAGCTCAATAAACAGAAAGTGCTGATATTCAGGAAAGGATATATTTTGAAGATTCAAGCATATCTACTATCAGAGAAATCAAAGTTTATCAAGGAAACAAATCAGAAAGCAATATATATACATAGAATAGGTTTTTCTATTGTAAGTCTACACGTACAAGTTTATTCAGTTGTAATTGTCTTTCTGATTAAGTTTTTCATAAGCCTCTAAGGTTGTAAAACCCTAAGAACAATCTGTGTTCTTCGTCTAATCAAACAGATTAGAGGTGATTGTAATCATTGAGTTTTGCAATACAAATGACATTTGATTATTGATTGTGTTTATGTGATTATTTCTTTTGAAAGCTTTTCTAAAAACAATTAAGTGTTATTCCGCAAACTTCTTAATTGGACTTTGATTCAATACAAGGTTATTGGTTTATACTCTGATTAATTCATACCAGTTAATCTTAGGTAGTGATTTTGATCTTGACAAGTGGTATCAGAGCCACATGTTTTTCTTTGTTTTCAAAGTCAGAAGCTTTTTAAAATTTAAATTTTCTGCAATGGAATTTGGTAATAGCAGTAGTGGATCTGGGCAAGGACTCAAAGTGCCTATGCTCAAACCCACTGAGTTTGAGATGTGGAAACTCAGGATTCAACAACACATTCAATTTATTGATTATGCCATATGGGAAGCTGTTGAATTTCCTCTTGTAATTGATCCTGAACTTGATGCTGAGGGCAAACCCATAAAAACTCTTCCAAAAACTGAACTTGAAAGAAAGGCTAGAATGAATGAAGTGAAAGATCTTACACTTCTTCAGATAGCCATTCCTAATGCTTATCAACACCAGTTTAAAAAATTTTACACTGCTCATTCCCTTTGGATTGCTTTAGAGAAAAGATTTGCTGGCAATGCTAGCACCAAGAGAAATCAAAAAGATCTTTTGAAACAGCAGTATGAGAACTTTTCTGGTGGCAAGAATGAAAACCTTACTCAAATATTTGACAGATTTAACAAACTGTTAGGTGAATTGGAGAGTGCCAAAGTCAGCTTGATCAAGATGAAGTAAACAGAAAATTTCTTAGATCTCTTGGAGAAGAGTGGACAGTCTATGTTGCACAATGGAGAACCAAAGATACTCTTGATGAAATAGAGTTGGATGATCTTTGCAACAGTCTAAGAGTGTTTGAAACTGAGATTGAAACTAAAAAGAAATCCTTTACTTATAATCATAACACTGCTCTACTGTCATCTGAAAAATCTAACTGTTGTGATTCCTTTTTAGGTGCAGATGCTACCTCTACTGAAGTTCATTATGATGCTTTCGTTGCCAGTGACGGACTGTTTGCTCTAAATGCTGAAGATTTAGAACAGATCCACTCAGATGATCTAGAGGAGATGGACTTGAAATGGCAGCATGCAATGTTGACTATGAGGGCTAAAAGGTTTCTGAAGAGAACTGGCAGATCCAACTTTCAAGCCAGACCTGAAGGGAAACCAGCATTTGATAAATCCAAAGTTGAATGCTTTAAATGTCACAAGCTTGGTCACTTTGCCAGAGAATGCAGATCCCAAGGTCAACAACCACCAAGACCCGAACAAACCAATCAAGTTTCGTCATCGCAGGCACTTGTCTCTCAAGAAGACAATGTGTTTGACTGGAGTAATCAGACAGAGGAAGAGTTTCAAAATCAAGCTATAATGGCAGAAACATCAAATGTCACCTCCACTGAACTTCCATCTGAGGTAAATACTAAACTCTGCTCTCAAACATGTAAAAATATGGTTAAAAAGTACAGAGATCATAATGAGAGCATGTGCAAAACTCTAGCTAAGATGGAAGAGAGGAGATATGAATATATGCAGGCCATAGAAGATCTTGAAAAACAGATCAATGACTATAAGGATAATGAGATTCAAATGAGACATGATAGAACATATCATGAGTGGGAGAAAAAGGAGCTGAATAAGAAAATAGAGTCCCTAAATAAGAAATTAGATGAGGCTAATCAGAAGGTGTTGGAAGCTAATAAGAAACTAGAATCTGTCAACATAGATCTAGGAAACTTTAAATTGGCAAATCAAAAGTTGGAACACCTGATGGAAGTTCAATTGAAAGATAGGGTAAAATCTCAGCTCAATCCCAAGAAGGTATAGGATACAGAGCCACTCCACCTCCATACAACAACAAATACATTCATCTAATGAGTGAAGTTGCTGATAGGCTTGTCAATGAACCATTAGATGAGTCTATGACCACTGTAGATCCTGTCCTTGAAATCAGTCCTGAATCTAAAGAAGATCTCATTAAGAATGAAGACTGTGAGTGCAAAAAAGCTGAAAAAGGACACAAAACAATGAGTGTACCTATAGTAGCCCCAAACCCCAGTTTGAAAGGAAAAGAGAATATGAGTGTATGCCATGCTACTCCCCAGGTTTCTGTACCTTCTAACTGTAACACTGCATCTTCTTCAAAAGGTAATAAAAGGGGTAAGACTGTTCCAATCTGCACATGCCAAAAGCATGGTGTCCAAAAGTTTCCCAAACAACAGCAAGTAAGGGGAAATCAAAGGAACAAGAATCTGTTATGGTCTGATAAAAACTGGTTCTCAAATCAAAACAGTCAAAAGATGTTTCCATTGTGGAAGGAAAAACCATTTGGCCAGACATTGCTTGCACAAACCATCTGTTGCAAAACAGACTGTGGTTCAGCCACAGGCATGTGTTAAAAATACTAAAAATCTTAAGGTCAAACCCCCTGTTGCACCAGTTCCAAAGAAAACAGTTGATCACAGGTTGTCAAAAGTCAATAAAAAGTAGTCCACACACCAAAAACAAGTTTTAGCAAAACCAAAATCAAATTTCAAACAGATATGGTGTGTTAAAGGCAAAAACTGAGGTGAAACTGTTGATACAAATGTCGAAACTGCCAAGCCTAAAGTTGAAACTGTTAGTGCAAGTTCTGAAACTGTTAGCACTACAGACTCAGTTCAGACCACTAGGCTCATAACTAAATACTCTCCACAGAATCCATCAGTGGATCTCACTAAGTATAAGAAGTCAAAGACAGTGTTTAGTTATGTCAATACACAAGGACAACCCAAAACCAACTTGGTTTGGGTTTACTCCACTACTAACTAAGCTTTTATTTGTGCAGGGCAACCACAGGTCACAACATAAAACAAGATGGCATTTGGACAGTGGCTGCTCTAGGCACATGACAGGCAATTCTGAATGCTTGTCAAATTTCAAAGGCTTTGAAGGAGGTTTTGTTGCATTTGGAGGAAATTCCAATGGAGGTAAGGTCACAGGTAAAGGTACTGTCAAAGAAGGCAATATGCTTTTCAATGATGTTTTGTATGTTGAACAGCTGAAGTACAATTTATTAAGTGTGTCTCAAATCTGTGATAAACAAAATATTGTTGTCTTCACAGCTTCTGAGTGCATTGTTCTTTCAAAGGATTTTAAAATACCTGAAAATCTTGTTTTACTTAGAACACCAAGAAAGGACAACGTCTACTGTTAGGACACAGTTCTTTTATCCAAATCAAGTACTTTAAGCTGTTTAATATCCAAAGCATCATCTAATGAGTTTGCTCTTTGGCACAGAAGAATGTGTCACATGAACTTCAAATCTATGAATGTGCTGGTCAAAAAGAATTTTGCAAGAGGTTTACCACAAAAGGAGTTCATTTGTGATGATCATTGTGTAGCATGTCTTAAAGGCAAGCAACACAAATCTTCTCATAAGGCCAAAGAAGTAAATTCAATCTCATCTGCTCTTCATCTTATTCATACGGATCTCTTTGGTCCAACATCTATTTTGAGTTTGAAAAAAGGGCTTACAGTTTAGTCATTGTTGATGATTTCACCAGATTCACATGGGTATACTTTCTTAGGACTAAAGATGAAACTGCTGAGCTAGTTAAATCTTTTATTCTTAAGATAGAAAAACAATCCAACATAAAAGTTAAGGTGATTAGATCAGACAATGGGACTGAGTTTAAAAACCATATCCTAAACAGTTTCTGTGAGTCTAAAGGCATTGCTAGGCAATATAGTGCACCAAGAACACCACAGCAAAAAGGTGTAGCTGAAAGAAAGAACAGAACTTTAATTGAGGTTGCTAGAACCATGCTAGCTGATTCCAAACTGCCAATGACCTTTTAGGCAGAAGCAATCAATACATCTTGTTATATTCTGAATAGGGTTCAGGTTGTTCAATCCCAAGGAAAAACTCCATATGAGTTATTCCATCATAGAGTCCCCTTAATAGCCTTTCTAAAGTCTTTTGGATGTTCCTGCACCATTCTTCACACTAAGACTCACTTAGGAAAGTTTGAAAGCAAGGCTGAAGAATGTTTCTTTGTAGGATACTCCACACAAAGCAAAGCCTATAGAGTATATAACATGTGTCTAAAACCATTGAAGAAAGTGCCAAGGTTGAATTTAATGAAAACACTGCAAATGTCAAAGGCACTGGTCCTGATTGGTTGTTTGATTTAGATTCACTATAAGGTCTTGCACTACCGGATCTATCTAGACGCGAGACCGTCAACGAGTGCGGAATCCTCGTTAACGGGTTAACGGATATCACTCTCACACGAAACACGGAGACTATCACAACGCTTGACGGACGACGACGAACGAACCTACGCTATGATTCTCTCCGAAAGAACACGAAAAACACTGATAAACTCGAGATCGCCCTTTTGCTTAATCTCACACGAATTCTGCAAAAGTCTACTAATGATTCGAGTTAATCCCTAATTATAGAGGCTCATTCGAGTTTGTCATGGGCCAAACTCGAATCAGGCCCAAGGCCCATTCGAGTTTGTCCCCTTGACAATCTCGAATCTGCCTTATAGGAGATATTCGAATTTACTACAAATTCGAATTTCATCAAATGACAAATTCGAATTTGTTCTAAATTCGAATTTCACATATTAACTTTATATTTTAACTTATGTTTTAACTTATGTTTGAATTTTATCTTTGAACTTTATGTTTGAACTTCTTGTAATACATTACATCAAGTTCAAACATACAATCAATAACTATCAAACACATATATCAAACACTCGCTAATACTCAATACTTTGTAATATTACTTGAACCAAAATGCTAGTACACTTAGACTGCTATCGTCACACAGGGTGTACCAACAGACTCCCCCTTGACGATAGCTTCTAACTATTTACATTTTGTTTAAGCACTTTGTTTATTTAAACTGCTGCCAGCATACAAACCTTTCTCAACACGTACTTTGATTACATTATGGTACTTTCTAGCCTCATTCTCCATATGTGCATCACTTGAGATTTTATGATTGTAGAGCACTTGCATGTCATCTTTTGAAAGGTTCACTAGGTGTAGCGGGTCGTAGACTCTAAGAATTTCTTATTCTTCGAAGTCCTCCATCACTGCTTCCCTATCTCACTCTCCACGTACCACCAATTAAGATTTTTCATGACGTCCTGTGGCATTGGCTTGAGAGGAACCTTCTTCAGACATCTAACTGGTTTGTATTGAATTTTCATCCACGGGCGACCAGTTAGAGGGTCAATTTGAGTATTGTCCATCACTCGTTACCCACCCTTGGATTGAGCCGCTCGAATTTCCTCGACCACCCTTCTTTTCTGATGATCTTCGCTATTACTTCAGCATAAGGGTCGTCGCCGATGTTGATAAGCTCCTTCCATGCTAATGCTTTTATTTCAATCTTTGGCAAGGAGTTGAAGACTTTCAGACTTCTTCTGAGGTACTGGAGGCCATCTTTTCGTTTGATAATGAATAGTTGCAATTCTCGATCAAAGAACCAGCTCAAAATATTTCCTGATAACTCTCCAGCACCCGACACACGCATTTTCTTCTTCAGCTCCAACTCCTTTTTCTCTGCCCTAAACCATAGCTTTCTTTTTTCTTCGTTAGTAAGATCTCTGGCAAGCTCTTCACTTGATGATTCAACATTTAAAGCAACTTTTACTACTTCTATGTCAATCACATTATTTTCTTCTGTTACGTATGTATCTGTGATGGGGTTTTGTTGAACAATGATCTCATTTGCTTCATCATCCTCATCAACATAAACTTCATCATCATATTTCCAGTCAGTTACGTCTCCAGGCACAAACTCTCCTATTTCTAAATTTTCCGTTTCGTCCTCGAAATCAAAACCAAAACCACCAAAGTCTAGAAGGTCTTCATCGATATCCATTAATGCTTCAATCATTTCATGTATCTCAGACTCTGTGACTTTCGAGGAACTTGCTTCACCTCCTGTAGCTCCTGAGTGTCCCGGCTCCCCCTGAATCTCAGCATGTTGAACAGTAGAAAAATCTACTGGCTCATTATCCTTTTGTGCACTGGGATCATTGTCGTCATCATCTCCATCCCTTGGGAGCTCTTCCTGATCCCGACAACTTGTCTCCCCCTGAGCCTTTAGGTTTTTCAATAATTGCTCAATAAGGGATCGCATTGATCGAATCTCGGCCGCCTAATCAGAAACAAAGGTTTTGAGCTCTAAGTTTTCTTCTTCAATATTGCCCACAACTTTCTTCAATTCAGCATTCTCGTTGTCTATTTTTGCATTATGAGTTTGAATTTCACCGAGAGCTTTAGTCAGACCAAAGATTTGGACTTGTTGGAAGTCGACCTTGCTCTTTAGCTCTATTAACCGTTGGTTGTCCGTGAAAGTGGATGATGTGGATGGTATGGATTGTATGGGAGTTGGAATGAATGGCGAGGGAATGTATGGTTCAACAGGTGGTGGTGGTGGTGGAATGGTTGTTTGAATGGGTGGAGGTTGAGGTATTACTGGCTGGGAAGCAGAGGCCGAGGGAGCTCCCTGCATGAACATGTGGCGTTTGGCCCATTGCTGTAAGGTCTACCACTACTAGATCTATCTAGACGCGGATCCGTGAACGAGTGCGGAATCCTCGTTAACGGTTAGACGGACAACTCTCAAGTACGAAACACGGAGACTATCAGAGGCTGAACGAACGACTGACGAACGATCCTACGAACTGATTCTCTCCGAAACGGAGCTAAAGCTGATGATAAACTCGAGATCGCCTTAAGCTTAATTCCTCACGAATTCTGCTAAAAGTCTCCTAATGATTCGAGTTAACCCCTAATTATAGAGGCTCATTCGAGTTTGTCATGGGCCAAACTCGAATCAGGCCCAAGGCCCATTCGAGTTTGTCCCCTTGACACTCTCGAATCTATCCTATACATCACATTCGAATCTGCCTCTATGTTAAATTCGAATTTGTCACTAAATTTGAATTTCTCATGTTCAACTTATATTTGATTTAATCTTTGGATTTTATGTTTGAACTTCTTGTAATACATTACATCAAGTTCAAACACACAATCAATAACTATCAAACATATATAAACACATACATCAAATATCCAATACTTTGTAATATTACTTGAACCAAAATGCTAGTATACTTAGACTGCTATCGTCACACAGGGTGTACCAACAGACTCCCCCTTGACGATAGCTTCTAACTAACTATTTACATTTTGATTAAGTACTAGAGCTATATATACTACTTCCTGCGTATATACCTGCATCTATACATACTTTTATTACCTTCTGGTACTTCCTGGCATCAGACCTCCATCCTTCGTGAAAGAAGATAGGTTGATCATTCAGGTTTTTTAGGTCGTCCTTCGATAGATTTATTAAGTGCAGTGGATCATACACTCTCAAAATCACTTTGTCCTGTGTATCTTCCATGACTGCTTCAGCTGTGTCATTATCGACGTACCACCATTTCATGTTGCCTAGAACATCTTGTGGCATCGATTTCATTGGTGCTTTCTTCAGACATCTCACAGGTTTGTATACCATCCTGGCCCAAGGCTTACCTGTATGAGGATATATTCTCGACTCATCCTCGACCCTCTTTCCAGTCCTTGGCTTGAGTCGTTCAAATTTGCCTGACCGACCTTCTTTCCTTATAATTTTTGCAATCACTTCTGCGTACTGTTCATCTCCAATATTAATCAGCTCCTTCCAGGCTAACTCTTTCACTTCAATCTTGGGCAGTGTATTGAATACTTTCAGTGTTCGCCTCAAGTATTGAAGACCATCTCTCCTTTTCAAAATAAATAGCTGCAGTTCTCGGTCAAAGAACCATCTTATAATTCCTCCTGAGAGATTTCCAGCACCCGGAATTCTCATTCTTTTCTTCATCTTTGGCTTTGTGTTCTTCTCTTCCTTACGGAACCAAAGCTTCATCAACTCAGCCCTAGATGGCTCCTTTTCTGCTTCTTCAAGTTCTGAGTTTTCGACTGAGGCTATCTTGATGTCATCTATGTCAATCACATTGTGATTATTGCGCACATACAATTCCGTGATAGGTTGTGAGTTTATGATCACCTCGTTGACATTATCGTCCTCGTCCTCTATCACTTCGTCGTCGGATCTCCAATCAACAATCTCCTCAGGTACGAATTCCCCTTCCTCCAACTCCTCCATTTCATCTTCAAAATCAAATTCCATCAGTTCTTCCTCAATATCTTTTAGCGCATCTATCATATCGCTCTCCAAAGTCCTTGAGGAACCAGCCTCTCCTCCTTCAGCTCCCGACTGACTCGACTCCCCCTGAATCTCAGCATGCTGAGCAGCAGAAAAATCTACTGGCTCATTATCTCTTTGCACGCTAGGATCATTGTCGTCATTATCTCCATCATTATCTCCATCCCTGGGCAGCTCTTCCTGATCCCGGCAGCTTGTCTCCCCCTGAGCCTTTAGGTTTTTCAATAATTGCTCAATAAGGGAGCGCATCGATCGTATCTCGGCCGCCTGATCAGCAACAAAGGTTTTAAGCTCCAAGTTTTCTTTCTCCATTTTGCCCACTACTTTCTTCAACTCGGCATTCTCGATGTCTATTTATGCATTATGATTCTGTATTTCTCCGAGAGCCTTTGTCAAACCGAAGATTTGGACTTGTTGCAAGTCGACTTTGCTTTTCAGCTCAGAAAACCGTTGATTCTCCATGAAAGTGGATGAAGTGGATGGTATGGATTGTATGGGGGTTGGAATGATTGGTGATGGAATGTATGGTTCAACAGGTGGTGGTGGTGGTGGAATGGTAGATTGAGCGGGTGGAGGTTGAGGTATTTCTGGCTGTGAACCAGAGGCCGAGGAAGCTCCCTGCATGAATCTATGGCGTTTGGCCCTTTGTCGATGGACCAGAGGTGCAATCTCCTCTTCTTCATAATCTGATTCGTCGGACTCTGCTGAAGCTCTTTTCCTTTTATCTTCTTCTTCAGTAACCACTAAACGTGATCCATACGTCCCCATTTGGATGGACGGTTTGTAAGGTCTACGACTGCAAGATCTATCTAGACGCGGATCCGTGAACGAGTGCGGAATCCTCGTTGACAGTTAGACGGACAACTCTCAACCAACGGAACACGGAGACTATTAGACGCTGAACGAACGACACACGAACGATCCTACGAACTAATTCTCTCCGAAACGGCACTCACCTAGCTGATAAACTCGAGATCGCCTTTTGCTTAATTCCTCACGAATTCTGCTAAAAGTCCCTTAATGATTCGAGTCTATCCCTAATTATAGACCCTGATTCGAGTCTGTTGTGGGCCAAGCTCGAATCTGGCCCAAGGCCCATTCGAGTCTGTCCACAAGACACTCTCGAATCTAGCCCATTCGAATCTAAGGATACATTCGAATCTATCACAGATTCGAATGTCTTCCTTTACCTATTCGAATCTAGCCAATACACTTAAACACTTAAGTGATGAAACTTATGTTTTACTTATGCTTGAGTTAATCTTTGACCTTTATGTTTGAACTTCTTGTAATATGTTACATCAAGTTCAAACACACAATCAATAACAGACAAACACATATAAACATATATATCAAAACACTTGTTAATACTCAGAATATTACTTAAACCATAATGCAGATCGATTAGACTGCTATCGTCACACAGGGTGTACCAACAGACTCCCCCTTGACGATAGCTTCTAATTATTTACATTACATCAAATTTAAGTACTAGAGCTATATATACTACTACCTGCATATAATCCAGCATCTATACAAACTTTAACTACCTTTTGGAACTTCCTGGCTTCAGATCTCCATGGTTCAGTAAAGAAGATAGGCTGATCATGAAGCTTTTTCAGGTCGTCCTTTGATAGGTTTATCAAATGCAGTGGATCATATACCTTCAAAATGACCTGCTCGTCTTGATCCTCCATGATGGCTTCAGCAGTGTCAATCTCGAGGTACCACCATTTCATGTTGCTCAAAACGTTCTGTGGCATCGATTTCATTGGTACTTTCTTTAGACACCTCACAGGTTTGTATACCATCCTGGCCCATGGCCTACCTGTATGAGGATCTATTCTCGACTGATCCTCGACCCTCTTTCCGGTCCTTGGCTTGAGTCGCTCGAACTTTCCTGATCTTCCTTCTTTCCTTATAATTCTTGCCACGACTTCAGCGTACTGGTCTTCACCTATATTAATTAACTCTTTCCATGCAAGCTCCTTTACTTCAATCTTGGGCAATGAGTTAAATGCTTTTAGTGTTCGCCTCAAGTATTGTAGTCCATCTCTTCTTTTCAAGATAAATAGCTGTAGTTCTTTATCAAAGAACCAGCTTATAATGCCTCCTGAGAAGCTTCCAGCACCTGGAACTCTCATTTTCTTCTTCATCTTCAACTTATCTTTCTTTTCCTCTTTCTTGAACCAAAGATTTATCAAGTCAGTTCTAGATGGCTCCTTCTCGGCCTCTTCAAGTTCTTTGTCCTCGACTGAGGCTACCTTGATATAGTCAATGTCAATCACATTATGATTTTGTCCTTCTTATAGCTCCGTGACAGGTTGTGAATTGATAATAACCTCATTGACATGATCGTCTTCATCATCCAACACTTCATCGTCTGATTTCCAGTCCACAACCTCCTCTGGAATAAATTCTCCTTCTTCTAACTCTTCTTCTTCATCATCAAAATCCATAAGCTCTTCCTCTATGTCCTTCAGTGCATCAATCATGTCACTGTCCAGATCCTCCTACTTCTCCTTCTGTACTCGGCTCCCCCTGAATTTGTGTAGCTTGAGCTGCAGGAAAATCTACAGACTCATTTTCTTTATTTGCACCGGGATCATTGCCTTCATCATCATTATCTCTTCGCTGCACCTCCTGATCCTTACAACTTGTCTCCCCCTGAGTTTGTAGATTCTTCATGAGTTTCTCAAGGAGGGACCTCATTGATCGGATCTCTGAAGACTGATCTGCAATAAAAGATTTTAATTCAGTGTTCTCATCCCTTACATCCTCCACAATCTTCCTTAATTCGGCATTGTCTTTGTCAAGATTTGCGTTATGCGCCTGGAGCTCGCCGACAGCCTTTGTGAGGGTGAGGATCTGAACATGCTGAAAGTCAACACGTCCCTTGAGTTGTACAAACCTCTGATTTTCAGTATATGCGGTTGAGGTAGATGGAATGGACTGAATGGGAGAAGGAATGAATGGTGGTGGAATATATGGCTCATGATGCTGAGGTGGCGGTGATGGTGGAGCGGTGGCTTGAGGTTGGGATTGGGGAACTTCTGGCTGATTTGTGGATGCCGAAAAAGACCCTTGCATGAACCGATGACGTTTGGCCCGTTGCCTCGTCACTAGTTGAGCAACTTCCTCTTCTTCAAAATCCGAATCTTCAGATTCCCTTTCTTCTCTCCTCCTCGATCCTGCTGCTTCATTCACTACTAACCTAGCTCCATAGGTTCCGATGTGAATATTGGGATCTGCAGCCACTGATTCAGGAGCTTCAGCCTCCTGCCCATCCATATCATCTGATTCTGATTCTGATGATGTCAAGCCTTCATCAGCCCTTTCTGGCTCATACTCATCCACATCTCTAAGAACATCTTCTGCTCCTTCTGGTGGACTGAGCAGCTCCCCCACTAATGCTGCGGCCACGTCCTCGTTCGCATGGGGTCCTGATGCCCATATCTCTTCTAGTGTTTGCGCAATTTGTTCAGAATCAGGAACTGCACTTGAAGGCCCTGCTTCCTGTGCTTGGGACTGCTAGCTTGTAGAAGGCCTTGATGCCTGGATTTGACTCACTGCTGGTCTCTGACGACGTCTTTGAACTCTTGGCTGTTGTTGTTGTTGTTGTTGACGTTGTTGCTGTTGTTGTTGTTGTGGAAACTTAACGACCCCTGCCCAGTTGGCATCTTCCGGGGCTTGAAAATCCCTATCCACAATGGCTCCGAACAATGGACGAGCAACAGGAACAGCCAATCTTCCTCGGTGTGAGGAACAATCAGCGAAAATCCTTTTGTCCAGGATGGCAACACTCTGAAAGTCATTTGTCATTGGCAAGTTCGGCAAAAAGTGTCTGATCAACATCATAATGAATCTCGGATAGAGCAAGAACTGCTGATTTTCGGGAGCAGATATCTGATGAGCAAACTCCGAAAAGATCATCTCTGAAAAACTATATGGGCGATTATACACCATTGCGACAATCCCCGATTGAATCTTCGCGACAATATAGTCAAACCCTGCCTTTTTCACAGCAAAGCACACCATAAATACATGCGCCAAAAACCTCCATTGTCCTATCAATCCACTTTTCATGTATGACACTTTTGTCACATCGAGGCTATACCCCATTCTTTGAAAGGCCACTTGCCTTATATTCAACGGAAATTCTATAGGACCAGCTTCTTGTTCCTGAGTGCCCAACTGCAGCACTTGACGAATCATATCAGCCGAAAATACTAATGGCTGTCCTTCAATGCGAGTACGTAGAACTGTCGGAGTGACCGAGCAGTCTACTTGCAAATGGTCATAAAATTGACGGATGAAGGGTAACACTAGCTGCACATTATGCCATAGTGCATGTCCGATCCTTGATTCAGCTAGAAAATCCAGTACTTCACGGAATCCCTGCGCCTCAGGGAGATTCATGTCTGGATTAAGGACCATATTATGCTTGGGAACAAACGCTCGAATAGCCATTTCTGCACAATAAACAAAACTGTTAGACTCATTAAAAATCAATAAACTTGTTTAAATTCAAATTTGTTTTATTTTGTACTTGTTTAAGTACAAAATCTAACACAATTAAATTTCTACAAGTTTAATAAAATTTAAATTAAACAGTGCAAATAAATGATAGATTCGAAAATAACAGATTCAAAGTGTCCATATTCGAGTGTAATGGACAGATTCGAAGTGTCCCTATTCGAGTCTAATGGACAGATTCGAGGATCATGGTCATCTCGAATCTAATGACAGATTCGAGAAACCCATGAACAGATTCGAAGTCCAGGAACAGACTCGAAACCCCGTCGGTCCTTCTTTCACCAAAAATCCAAGATTTCAACCGTTTTGAACTTAGTAATTCACATACATTAGTTCAACTAGGTTCTAATCATTGATTTATGCTTTTAATTTGATCTTTTATAGGTCCAAACTTGGTAATTTAGTAAAAACCCTATTTCGACCCATAAAACTTCAAAATTTGACGATTTAGTCTAAAATTGTGCATAAAACTATACAAATCTTGTACAATCCGGTTGATTATACCTAGATGTATCTGTAGAATCGAAACACCAAGTAAGAGACTCGACAAAATGTCGTTTTGGAGGTTTACGATAGACTCGAAGTACAGATTCGAAATCGCCTTTAGATTTGATAGTATAGATTCGAAAACAGATGGAATTAATGACTTACTGTTAACCTATTTATACCACCAACCCTCGAGTCTAAGCGTCGATTCGAATCTACTGACAGATTCGAATTACTCCTTATTCGAGTCTGTCTTAGATTCGAAACCACCAACACTTAGAAAAATTTCGAAAATTTTGAAATAGTTTCAACTTTTCCAACTTTTTTCTACGGTATTGTGTAACCAGATAAATTATGCCAATTCTTTTACCCTAAGCTCAAGATAGTTCACGCATTGTTTATTTTATCCAACTTTGAATGCACCCTCAGTAACTTTTGACCTTTTCCCAAAGTAAAAAATTAAACTAAACTAAAATGAAATAAAATAAACTAAGGTAAAAATAGAGTAAAATAAAATTTTGACCAAAAATTTAATCTAGACTTAAGAGAATTTACAAGCTAAGCTAAATACTTAAAAACATATTTTTGATGAGTATAGTCTAAGAAAGGTTCAATCAGATAGCGATGTCTGATACTAACTTTCAGTACTTAAACTTTCACGCTTAGGAATTTTTGATTCCTTTGATTGTTTGTTGTGACATACCTATTTAGCCGATTGTTGGTATTTTACCCCGTTAAACATTCTACATTTCGGAATATCCCTTGGCCTTTTTATTTATCAGGAAATTATCTTACGTGACTCAGACATAGACATACTTTTATGATCAAGGCACACAGACAAAGATTCTAACTTGTTGGTATTTGCAAACTTTCTTTAAAAGACAAACATCGGACACAGGTCTGTATTTTCATACAAAAAAGTGTCTTAGTTCGACTTAAGGTTTTCTTTTAAAGTTAGCAGATAGCGGTGACAGGTCTGTACTGACGTACAACAAAGCGACATATCTGCTAACCCGAATCTAAACAGAGACAACAGGTCTGTACTTACGTACAACAGAGTTGCATGTTTTCGACTCTCAGTTACATATGATATTTCTATTCTTTCCATTTTAGATGTATTTGATGCCATTGAAAGTTTGCATACCTCATTTAGACTCAATGTTTGTATGTCTTGTACATAAAAATTAAGACCGATTGGTCGTACATCTAAGTTAGTGACACGCTTGACTTTTTCTAGAATATTTTATTAGCCTTGAGATTCCCTATATGTATTCTGCCTACCAACACATCAAACTAAGTAAAGTATAACACTTAGGATTTAGTTGCATTATGTGTGAAAGCCTAAATACTTAGAGTCTGTAACGACGGTGCTAATTTTCGTCACTTTGAACCTATGTATCTAAGACTTAACTCTTTTTTCTGATATTCTCTTTTTTTTGTATTTTTGTAATTTTCTCTCTTTTTTCTTTTATTTTTCATAAGAAAAGCAGTAACATAAGCTAACCTACTAACTTACTAAAGATAGAAACTTACTAAAAATAGAAACTTTCCTAAATTAGCAGATTGCTGAAAAGAAAGAAATACTACTACTCTACAATAAACTACTACTAAGGTCAAATTACTCTGGGTTGCGCATTCCATTCAGTTGAATTAAATACTCAAACCGTGACTTATCAAACGCTTTGGTAAATAAATCTGCATTATTATCTTCTGTTGCCACTTTTACCAGTTTGATTAAGTTCTTTTCAGCACAATCACGAATAAAATGATGCTTTATGTCTATGTGCTTTCTTTTGTTGTGTTTGACTGGATTATTAGTTATAGCAATAGTAGACTGGTTATCTATCCTAATTGGAGTTTGAGTGTAAGCCAAACCGTAATCCCACAATTGTTGTTGTATCCACAGAACCTGTGAGCAGCAACTACCAGCAGCAACATACTCGGCCTCGCACGTTGACACGCTACCGACGTTTGTTTCTTGCATTGCCAGGACACCAGTCTCCCTCCTAGGAACTGACAACCTCCAGTCGTTGATTTGCGCGTCAAGCTGCATCCTCCGTAGTCAGAATCTGTGAACGCCTCCAACTCTAGATCTCCCTCCACGTGATACCAAAGTCCCAGCTTCGGTTTCGACTTGAGGTATCGTAGAATCCGCTTCACAGCTTTCATATGCATCTCCTTCGGATTCGCTTGAAACCTAGCACAAATACACACAGCAAACATTATGTCAGGTCTTGAAGCAGTTAAAATACATAAGTGACCCAATCATGGCCCGATATAAAGTCGGATCCACATCGGGGTATCACTTTCAGTACCCGGCCCGAGATTGTGATTCACTTGAATCGGCGTGCTGAAGTGGGCAGTCAACTTAGTTCCCTCCATCTCAAACCGTTCTAATATGTCATAGACATACTTAGTTTGATGGATAAACATCCCTTCCTTCTTTTGTCCAACTTGTAACCCTAAAAAGAAAATTCCCAATCCCCCCATAGCACTACATCTTCGAAACTTAGACTCATCACCTTCTCGAAATCTTTGCACATCTGTTCGTCTGATGATCCAAAAAGATATCATCGACGTACACTTGTACCAAGATAAAGTGTTCTCCCTTCCTCTTCACAAATAGAGTACTATCTATCCTACCCCTTTCAAAACCGTTTTCTAAAAGATGGTTGGATAAAGTCTCATACCACGCCCTAGGTGCCTGATGTAATCCATAAAGAGCCTTATCTAAGCGATATACTCTATCAGGATATTTTGGATCTGTAAATCCGGGTGGTTGTTCTACATACACCAACTCCTTCACTTTCCCATACAGGAAAGCACTCTTAACGTCTAGTTGATATACCTTAAAGCCTTTGAAGGAGGCAAACGCTAGAAACAACCTAATGGCTTCTAGCCTTGCTACTGGTGCAAAAACTTCGTTGTAATCGATTCTGTAACAGCCCGTAATTTATTAAATATAAATTACAGCATCAGACTTTTGATAATAAAGCAATTTTATCCAAATATTAGTAATTAACCGAAAACATGAATCTTATATAGTTAATTATATTAAGTTATAATTTAATTATGAAAAGTTGCCCAAAATTAGCTGAAATAAAAGTTGGTCAATTCCGGAAAATTCAGTAGAATATCTGATTTTCCCTTTTTCTCTATAAATAGGAGCTCCACTCCTCACATTTCAAGTTTGGAAATTTGATTCTCTTCTCTCTCTCTCTCTAAGATACTTCTTCTCTCTAGCTTTTCTCCAAATCCAACCGTCGGATTCTCGTGTTTCATACGTCATCGGATAGAGATTTTCGAGTTCTTCACGAATCTTCCATATTCTTGCTTGATTTCGTCCGGATTTGAGGTAAGTTCGGCCATTTTTCTGGCTTTTGTTTCGGTTTTGAATGAGCAAACTCGAGTTTGCTCAAATTCCTTACTTTTGAAGCTGATTTGCCCTCGTTTAGGACCTGTTCTTGCTTGAAAATCATCCATAGACGAAGGATATTGCTTGGACGAAGGTTAGTAACTATTTCTTCCTCATTTTTGTTCAAGTTCGTAGTTAAAACCTGGAAAACCGATGAACAAGATGATCAGATTCGAGAGATTCAAGCCTAGACTCGAATTGTGTGTGTCTCGAATCTGAGTGTGTTCGAGTCTATGCCTTCGAAACTAAGTAGGTTCGAGTCTAGTAAGCTACCTTCGAATCTGTGTCAATTTTCGAATCTATCTGCCTTAGAATCTATTAGCTTCGAATCTAATTCCTAGAATTGAAATTGATTGCTTCGAATCTGTGTGGGCTTCGAGTCTATACATTGTCCGAATCTATTCTCTTTGTGTGTTGTGTCTCGAATCTATAGATTCGAATTGGTTGTGGTTCGAATCTAAGCAAGGTCTTCGAATCTAGGTGGTCTTCGAATCTAGGGTGCTTCGAATCTGCTCCTTGTCTCGAGTTTGTGCCATTCTCGAATCTAAGCAAGTAGATTCGAAAGAATCTGGTTCGAATCTAGCCTCCTTAATTCGAATCTGAGTTTGTTCCTGGCCAAAGTTAAATTCCTAAAATCAGATTAAGTGATTAATCAACCTATTGTAATTAAAAGTATAATATGACTATGATAAAACTCACAGGTTCAAGTTGCATATCTATTTTAAGCACAAACAAATTAACCGACTCTGTATGAATCTTTAGAATGTGTATGGCATGTTACACCTTGCTAGAAATACGATTGGCTTTGTTTCAAGGCCACACATCTGTAATTAGATGGATCGTATTAATCTAATAAGAATAGACTCACCTTGGGACGATAGGAACTACCTCAGACTCGATAACCAGTAATGACAATAACCTGAATATATATAACTAGGGTTATATAGAGTATGACTCGGACTTGACATTAATATGTCAGACTTGAAACTGAAATGCAGGAACCCGTCGATTTGACAGAGTAAACTGAACAGCTTAACTCGTTAAGCATTATCTGACTACGGACCACTGTGAGTGACAGATTTCATTAATTACATGCATATGTTTCGATACTTATTGGTGAATGTCATGGACTGTATGGAAACATCCGTTTGTTGCTGCATGTTTTCTTTTATACTTTATTGTATCATAGAAGCGTACTTTTGACATTACTGAAGCTAGACACTTGAATTGCGTGATTGCATGTTCACTTTTACATTTCATGTAATTACGTATCATGCTTACTGCTTACTTGACTGTTTATATACTTGCCGTTGCATACTGCATCATCCGATAGGACCGAATGCGAGATCTCCATTCACAGGAGGGAATTCTGCAGATTCCTTTCCTATATGACTTGTTTCCATACATTTCCCGTAGGGCTTCGGCTTTACATAGGGGAAAACAAACTGGGTTGTCTCCCAACCTATTGCTGTCTCCGGACGTAGTGACTTGCCGGCAGGAGCTGATAGTATGTTATATATGTGTGGTAGCTAATGGAACTCTGTTTACTCACTAAGCATTGTTAGCTTACTCTGTCATGACAACTCTTTTACAGGAAAAGCTGATAAAGGCAAGACCATAGCAAGTAGTTCGTCCCAGGCTAGGTGATTCTGAACATTTGATGAGTAGCAGACTTTTGGACTTTTGCTGACGCCTATCTTGAAAAGATGATGCGGTCTCGGGTAGCTTGTTCAGTCTTCCGCACTCTGATTGAAGATTTAGAAGCTAGTTTAGACCACCATTTGATCTTTAATTATTGTTGTAATTAAGTATTCAGGCTGATGGACCTGTGGTATCAAACTAATAATATTATTTATGAAATGAAATATTCTGGCGTGTACTGTTTGTGGAAATTGGATGTTACAAAGTTGGTATCAGAGCAGCAGTTTAATCATCGGATTGGCCACCCGATACTTAAACTACTGGTATGATATGGACTATGTGACTCTGAGTTCCCGAACAAGTCACCGAGGCCTAGGGTAACCTAATTAGTAAAGGACTACCCACACAACTTGACCTAAGATAGGCTGACGATGACTGATAGGATGGGGGAGGGATTGACTGCTTGATACTGACTTGACTTTGACTTGACTCTGTGCCAGCCTGACTGACTGCCTTCATATCTATAAACTTAGATGTGATTATCTGACGTAGGTATTATGACTCGATCTATGCTTAATTGAATCAGGAAATAATAGTTATTTCCTTTATATTTTCAGCCAATGGCTGATAAGAATCCAAATGTTGCTGCTACGCTTGTGCCTCCCCAGCAGGCTCAATTATTTGATCTCATTCACAAGCTGAATGATGAAAATCGTAGACAAATTCAGCTGATGATGGATAGGAATCGACTGCAGACTGATATGTCGGTTGAGGACCGATTTAAGGAAATTAAGGACTTGCTGACTAAGGGTAAAGCGGTTGTGCAAACTGACGAAGAAATCCAGCGTGAAATTGACTTTAAGCGCCGTGAAGAAGAACTTAGGTTGCGAGAACTTAGGTTACGGGAGTTAGAATTGAAGTTTAGGGAAGAAATGTTAGCAAAGCCCAAGAAGAATCGAAAAAGGAAACTTAGGCATGAGCCCTCTGAGGGACGTCAAAGGGATCTTTTTGTGAATTCTGGCAGACCGGGAAGTGATATGGAAGTAGTTGAAGTTGCTAAAGTAGGAAAACTTGAAATCTATCCGGAGCGAGCGACTCTTTTTATTGCCAAGTCTAGCAAGAAAGAAAAATCTGAGAAATCGGAAAGGGAGAGTGAAAGTTTAAGGCAGGGAGATAAGCAGCCTTTTAAAAAGGCTAAAACTTATGCTGTGACCGCTACGCCAAGATCTGCTTGTCCTCGCTGCAGGCAGAATCATAAAGGAAAATGTGATCCGGAGTTCGTGAGGTGCTACTGTTGTAGACAGAAAGGTCATGACAGGTCAGAATGTCCCAAGCGCAATGAGGCTTGTCGTAACTGCATCACGTTCGGGCATCATGCTAAAGACTGTACTCGGCCGCGATTTGTTCCACCGCCTGCATTTTCACCCCGGCAATCGTTCAAGGGTTCTTCTGCTCCGAGGAATCAACCAAGATCTTTCCAGATGACAGCCGTTGAAGCAAAAGAGACTGCTGATGTCGTCATGGGTACATTTCTTGTTAACTCTATGCCTGCTCTAATCTGTCATATGTGTCTGAAGAATTTGCTAAACTGTTTGATTTTGCCCCAATAATGCTACCTGTACCGTTAGATATAGAAACTGCGAGTTCGAGTTTTGTGACTATAGGTAGAATCTTTCGTTCTTGTAAGCTAGTGATTGATGACCTCTCTTTAGACTTTGACCTAATACCGATGTGGTTTAGAGAATTAGATATTATTATAGGAATGGACAGGCTCATGACGATCAATGCTGAAATCCTTTGTGCCAAAAGGATAATTAGAATTAGAACCCCCAAAGGAAGTGAACGTTATGTTTATGACAATAGAAAGACTCGAGATTTAGGTCTCATTTCGTGCTTGTTACGGCCATTTTGGACTTTCTAGCAATACCGTTCGGTCTCACCAATGCCCCGGCCGCAATTGTGGACCTTATGAATAGAGTATGTAGACCAATGCTGGACAAATCAGTGATAGTCTTTATTGATGACATTTTGATTTACTCTAAGTCTGAATCTGACCGTGCGAAGCTCTTTCGAGAATTGCTAGAATTGCTGCGAAAAGAGCGACTCTACGCAAAATCGGACAAGACCATTATACCCGATGTTACGCCTTGACTTCTGTTGTTTTGGAGTCTGCCTTCCCTGAGTCGATTATTGCCGCTCAGACCGAAGCCATTCGGGATGAGAGCTTGAAATCTGAACGAATGGTTATTTATGTGACCAAGCTGACCCTTGATAATCATGGTCTTAAACTGTTCATGAATAGAATATAGGTCCCTAGATTAGGAGGAAATTCGTGATCAAATTTCTGTCGGAGGCTCTTATGCCAAAATTTTCGGTACATCCTGGTTCTACTATAATGTACCAAGTTTTGAAAACGGAATATTGGTGGCCTGGAATGAAGAAGGACGTAGGACGATATGTAGAAAATTGCATGACTTGTTTACAAGTCAAATCGGAACATCGGAAGCCGTATGGGGTACTACAACCATTGCCAGTCTCGGAATGGAAGTGGGACCACATAATCATGGACTTTATGACGAAGCTGCCCAGGACTAAGCGGAATCATGACTCTATAAGAGTAATAGTGGATCGACTTACTAAGTCAGCACAACTCCTACCCTTACGTGAAGATGAACGCCTCGAAAAGTTAGCTGAATTTTACGTAAAGGAAATCGTGACTAGATATGGTGTGCCATTGTCTATAGTATCTGACCGTGACAGCAAATTTACTTCTCGTTTTTGGAGACTTTTCAGAATGAACTAGGGACTGAACTTAAGATTAGCACCGCCTATCATCCTGAAACTGACGGGCAAGTGAGAGGACAATTTTGACCTTAGAAGATATGTTACGTGCTTGTGTGATTGATCTCGATGGAAGTTGGGATACTCACCTGCCGTTTGTGAAGTTTGCTTATAACAATAGTTATCACTCGACTATTGGTATGCCTCCATATCAGCTTTTGTACGGACGTCGATGCAGAACCCCAACCTGTTGGAGGGAAACAGGTGAATGCCCGATCCCTGGACCAGCGATTCTGCAAGAAGCCCATGATCAGCTACAAATGATTCGGCAGCGGATACAGACTTCTCAAGACAGACAAAAGAAGTATCATGATGGAAGACGTAAGCCGATTGCGTTTGAAGTTGGAGATAAAGTGTTGCTGAAAGTTTCGCCAAGAAAAGGAATTGTAAGGTTCGGCAAACGGGGGAAGTTGAGCCTTGATTTGTGGGTCCTTTTGAAATTCTCGAGCGTGTAGGATTGCAAGCCTACAGGTTAAAGTTGCCTGCCGAAATGTCTGGAATTCATGACGTATTTCACGTTAGTAATCTTCGAAAGTGTTTACCTGACGCTGAAGCTGTGATTCCTTGGAAAGGCGTGCAATTGATGAACAGTTGCGATACGAGGAAGAGCCCGAGCGTATAATCAATAATGAGAAACTTGGGAACGAGAAGGCGAGATTAGGCAAAAGTATCCGAAGTTATTCCTGTCCTAGTCGATTCCGAGGACGGAATCATTTTAACGGGGGAAGATTGTAACAGCCCGTAATTTATTAAATATAAATTACAGCATCAGACTTTTGATAATAAAGAAATTTTATCCAAATATTAGTAATTAACCGAAAACATGAATCTTATATAGTTAATTATATTAAGTTATAATTTAATTATGAAAAGTTGCCCAAAATTAGCTGAAATAAAAGTTGGTCAATTCCGGAAAATTCAGTAGAATATCTGATTTTCCCTTTTTCCCTATAAATAGGAGCTCCACTCCTCACATTTCAAGTTTGGAAATTTGATTCTTTTCTCTCTCTCTCTCTCTCTCTAAGATACTTCTTCTCTCTAGCTTTTCTCCAAATCCAACCGTCGGATTCTCGTGTTTCATACGACATTGGATAGAGATCGTCGAGTTCTTCACGAATCTGCCATTTCACGTTTGATTTCGTCCGGATTTGAGGTAAGATCGACCGTTCTTCTGGTTTTTGTTTCGGTTTTGAATGAGCAAACTCGAGTTTGCTCAAATTCCTTACTTTTGAAGCTGATTTGCCCTTGTATAGGACCTGTTCTTGCTTGAAAATCATCCATAGACGAAGGATATTGCTTGGACGAAGGTTAGTAACTATTTCTCCCTCATTTTTGTTCAAGTTCGTAGTTAAAACCTGGAAAACCGATGAACAAGATGATCAGATTCGAGAGATTCAAGCCTAGACTCGAATTGTGTGTGTCTCGAATCTGAGTGTGTTCGAGTCTATGCCTTCGAAACTAAGTAGGTTCGAGTCTAGTAAGCTACCTTCGAATCTGTGTCAATTTTCGAATCTATCTGCCTTAGAATCTATTAGCTTCGAATCTAATTCCTTGAATTGAAATTGGTTGCTTCGAATCTGTGTGGGCTTCGAGTCTATACATTGTCCGAATCTATTCTCTTTGTGTGTTGTGTCTCGAATCTATAGATTCGAATTGGTTGTGGTTCGAATCTAAGCAAGGTCTTCGAATCTAGGTGGTCTTCGAATCTAGGGTGCTTCGAATCTGCTCCTTGTCTCGAGTTTGTGCCATACTCGAATCTAAGCAAGTAGATTCGAAAGAATCTGGTTCGAATCTAGCCTCCTTAATTCGAATCTGAGTTTGTTCCTGGCCAAAGTTAAATTCCTAAAATCAGATTAAGTGATTAATCAACCTATTGTAATTAAAAGTATAATATGACTATGATAAAACTCACAGGTTCAAGTTGCATATCTATTTTAAGCACAAACAAATTAACCGACTCTGTATGAATCTTTAGAATGTGTATGGCATGTTACACCTTGCTAGAAATACGATTGGCTTTGTTTCAAGGCCACACATCTGTAATTAGATGGATCGTATTAATCTAATAAGAATAGACTCACCTTGGGACGATAGGAACTACCTCAGACTCGATAACCAGTAATGACAATAACTTGAATATATATAACTAGGGTTATATAGAGTATGACTCGGACTTGACATTAATATGTCAGACTTGAAACTGAAATGCAGGAACCCGTCGATTTGACAGAGTAAACTGAACAGCTTAACTCGTTAAGCATTATCTGACTACGGACCACTGTGAGTGACAGATTTCATTAATTACATGCATATGTTTCGATACTTATTGGTGAATGTCATGGACTGTATGGAAACATCCGTTTGTTGCTGCATGTTTTCTTTTATACTTTATTGTATCATAGAAGCGTACTTTTGACATTACTGAAGCTAGACACTTGAATTGCGTGATTGCATGTTCACTTTTACATTTCATGTAATTACGTATCATGCTTACTGCTTACTTGACTGTTTATATACTTGCCGTTGCATACTGCATCATCCGATAGGACCGAATGCGAGATCTCCATTCACAGGAGGGAATTCTGCAGATTCCTTTCCTATATGACTTGTTTCCATACACTTCCCGTAGGGCTTCGGCTTTACATAGGGGAAAACAAACTGGGTTGTCTCCCAACCTATTGCTGTCTCCGGACGTAGTGACTTGCCGGCAGGAGCTGATAGTATGTTATATATGTGTGGTAGCTAATGGAACTCTGTTTACTCACTAAGCATTGTTAGCTTACTCTGTCATGACAACTCTTTTACAGGAAAAGCTGATAAAGGCAAGACCATAGCAGGTAGTTCGTCCCAGGCTAGGTGATTCTGAACATTTGATGAGTAGCAGACTTTTGGACTTTTGCTGACGCCTATCTTGAAAAGATGATGCGGTCTCGGGTAGCTTGTTCAGTCTTCCGCACTCTGATTGAAGATTTAGAAGCTAGTTTAGACCACCATTTGATCTTTAATTATTGTTGTAATTAAGTATTCAGGCTGATGGACCTGTGGTATCAAACTATTAATATTATTTATGAAATGAAATATTATGGCGTGTACTGTTTGTGGAAATTGGATGTTACAGATTCCCTCCTCTTGGTTGAAACCCTTTACAACTAATCTCGCCTTGTTGCGCGTGACTATACCCCGATCGTCTCTTTTGCACTTAAAAACCCATTTGGTTCCTATTGCAATCTCCCCTCGAGGTAACGGAACTAACTCCCACACTTCTAGTTTCCTTAAGTGCCATTTGCACATTCTTAGGCTCTACTTGCGATATGAAACATGAATAAAGACATGTGTGATATGCCTCGGAGTCGTTTATCATTGACAACAACACGGTGTTGTTATTTACACTACTCCGAGTCTTCACACCCTCGTTAGGATTTCCTATGATGCTTTCTATTGGATGGTTCTTGTTAATCCTAGAGGTCTCTATTTCATCAACCCTTAGATTATCTCCTAAGTTGGATCCTATTTCACCTAATGGGGGAACAGTCTCAACTTCTACATTTTCCTCCTCACGGATGTTTTCCTTAGAGTTGGAACTCGATGCTTGAGTCTGATTCTCAGTGGTAGGTGCTTCTTGATCAGCAACTTCTGGAGATCCATCTACAGTCGCAGTAGGCTCGGATGTAGATTCGAACGTGGTCCTTGGAAAGATTTGGCCATCGTCGTTCAGATGCAACGTCGCCATGTCCTTCTCGATTGTACCTGCATTATCATCCAGAGGAATGTTAAATGACTCAAATAACTTATCATAGTCAAATATCCATTCCGGACCAGTTTGGGGTTCATGTGTATAACTTGTGACTTCAATGTTATACACAATCTCCACAGTACCAGTTGTTTTGTTAAACACCCGTTTGTTTGGTGAGTTTGGCACATAACCTAGGAAGTATCCTTCGTCAGCCTTTTCACCAAACTTCGGTTGATGTTTTGTTCTTAAAAGTGTGCATGGTACTCCAAACGGTTCGAATCCAGTTAAGTTAGGTGGCCGTTTATTCAAAATTTCATAGCATGTTTTGTTCAATGATTTGACTGTAAGGACTCGGTTTAAAATGTGGCACGCGGTATTCACTGCCTCCCCCCAAAACATGGTAGGAAGCTTTGAATCCGAAAGCATAGTCCTTGCAGCCTCAATCAAAGTTCTATTTTTACGTTCGGCCACCCCATTCTGTTGAGGTTCATATGGTGCACTGAATTGATGCACTATGCCCTTTGATAGGCAATATACACCAATTACAGTGTTTTTGAATTCAGTTCCATTATCACTACGAATATATTTAACCCTAGTTCCGTATGAGTTCTCCACTTGGTCCAAGAACCCGATGAGCCTTGCAGCCGTCTCGTCCTTCGTACCTAAAAAGAAAACCCAAGAAAAACGTGAGTAATCGTCGGTGATAACTAAGCAGTACCAACTACCTCCAATACTCCTTTTGTTGATTGGGCCGAAAAGGTCCATGTGCAACAGATCGAATGTTGAGGCTATGGAATTCTGCTTCTTGGACTTGTGTGTCTTCTTGTGCTGTTTGCCCTTCATGCAAGGTAGACACTTATCCTCGAACTGAAAACTTTTCATGGGCACACCCTGCACCAGTCCATGCTTCGTAATGTAATTCATCTTCCTCAGGTGCAGGTGAGCCATGCGTCTGTGCCACAGTACGGATTCCGTCTCCGAAGCTTTGGATAGTAGACAAATTGGCCCCATCGAAGTCTCTGGCTTGTTCATATCCAGCATGTACAAGTCGTTCTTCCTTGGCGCCCGCATCAACACCCATTCTTCAGGAATTTTGAATCCAGGCTTTAGCACTAACGCCTCAGTGTCAGTAAATAACACCGAGTTCTTCTTATCACAGATTTGAGAGACACTAATGAGATTATGAACCAGTTTATCAACGTGATAAACTTGATCCAAAGTAATCGTCCCATTAGTGACTTCTCCAGTTCCAGTGATATTTCCACCCTTGTTACCCGCGAATGATACGAATCCCCTATTACCTCCCTTGAAGTCTGTGAGTAGACTTCTTTCCCCCGTCATGTGCCTGGAGCAACCACTGTCGACGAACCACTTGTTGTTTGGACCTGTAGTTATCTCCTGCACATGAAAGAAAAGAGGTTAGTTATCACGGGGAACCCAAGCCATGACTGACTTGGTAATACCATTCTCGTCCACATACGTGAACTCTTTCAAGTACCCATCTCGCCTTTCAGGTGACTTGGGCCTTTGAACTGAATTCTGTTGTGGTGCCGAGTGATTTAAGTTCACTCTTTGCCTTGGTGTAGGCATTTGTTGTGGAGCTCTAGAATAATTCCTATTATATGCCATTTCTGACTGTGATCCTTGAGCTCTTACCGGTGCATATTGTCTAACTGGAGTATGAGACCTAACTGGAGTATGTGACCTGCTAGGTGTGGTGCTCCTATAGACTTGTGGTGGTGCTGACCTAGATTGATTAAAGACACGATTCGGTGAATTTGTCCTAATCACTTCCTTTGGTCCAACCTTAACCGGTGTGTTTTTCACAACTTGTTTGGGTGCGGCCTGCACAGTTTTCTCGGTAGGTTGAGAACTACTGCTGCTTGCCACACTGGGTGAGGGCTTAACAGGTGTTGGGTTCACTGTCTTAGGGGTAACATCTGCTTTCCTAAGTGGACAGTGAGAAGCAACGTGCCCTTTCTCGTGACATCTGAAGCAAGACATCTTATCTATGGACTTTTTGGTGGTTCCCTTAGATCTAGGTGTCTCACTAGTGTCTACTTCCTTTGGTACAGCTACGGTGTCTGCCTCGTCGACCTGGTCAGCCCATGAAATTTTCTGTTTTCCTGCAGGTGTTTCACTGGAGGAAGACACAAATTTCACTTTCTTGACCTTGACGGTTGAGTCAGCCACCTTAGGTGCATTTTCTACTATAGGCTCAGGTGTCGGTCCAGGTAGGTCCTCTAAATCTACTGACTTGTCAGTTTTCTCCTGAGGCTGAGGCACATAGTTCGCATTGAATGGTGGAGGAATTTCATGAAAACCTAGACCTACTGGCTTCTTGGACTGTCTTTGGGCATCTAAGACTTTCCCTAGATTTAGGCTTGAATTCCTAAACTTTTCCAGCTTGCTATTTGCCTCTGCTACCTTAACCTTGGTTTCTGCTAGCTCTATATCCTTGTCCTTAAGACTTTTTGTCAAGGCCTCTACGTGCTCATACATAAGTTCTATCCTAACACACTGCTCACTGAGTTTGTCTTTTAGAACTACTACGTCCTGAGCATCAGCCTTAAGCTTTTCTTTTAAATCTTGCTTTATATCATTCAGGCTAGCGTTTTCAATTTTTAAATTCTCATTTTGAGCAGATATGGTTTTATGTGATTCTAAGACTAGATTTAACCTATCATTAGAAGTAGCACACAAAGCACATAATTCTTGAAATAGAGAGTAAGATAGACTAACCTTAGAGTTATCAGATTCCACGTTGGCCATCTGAGCAGCAAACTCCAGCACTGTCTGATCATTCGCCTTCTCTACCCACATTGGACTGCTGTCCCATGTAGTCTGCTCGTTCCCATCACACCCCGTTTCTGTGACTTCAGCCATGAAGGCTCTAGCATTCGACTCAGGATGTGAACTCCAATCATACGTGCCATCTAGCTGTCTATCGGAAGTGACATTGGATAGAAGACCCGCTAGATTGGCCTGTCCAGATGAGGAACTTGGAAGGTATCGTTGTTGGGACTGATTTTGGTACTGTCCCTGATGCTGACTCTGTCCTTGGTATGTCTCTACCTTCGGTCTCTGACACTCCCTGGCGAAGTGTCCCAATCCCTGACAGTTGTAGCATTTCACCTTGGACTTATCAAACCCGATCCCCTTGTTATTCATTTGCAGATTCCTCCCAGTTCTTTTGATGAATCTTTTTACCCTCTGGGTCACCATGGCCAGTTGCCACTTAAGATCCATTTCCTCTAAGTCATCAGGATCGACCTGATCGTAATCTTCATCCCATAGAGCTGGGTCATTGATTTTCCCTTGAACACAATTTCCGTATGCGGCCACAAAAGAAGCAAGTAGATTCAGATGCTCTTCCGCTGACTTTGCGCTCATGGGCATCTTCGAATAGCTCTGACTTGACGAAGCCTGTTGGACTTGAGGTTGCGGTTCTTCCGATCGTCCTAATCCTAAGAACGCGCGATTCAATGAGTCTTCAGACTCTGCTGGCGATGACGTTTCTCCGGTGAAAAACGCTGTAGCACTCTTCGGTTCAGCTGTCACTGATGATTTAGATGTCTTTCCAAAATACATTCCCGGATTCTGGACTTGCTCGTAATCAGTCTCAGCCTTAATCATCTCGAAGTGATATGCCCTCAACGTTCCCACAATGTCATCAAGTGATTGAGTATAGTATTTGTCCTCATTCAGCTTAATCATTGCCACGTACATAGCCCATTTGGCTGGTAGGGCATCAAGAAGCTTGTTGTTCTTGTCAGTGTCCGAATACTCAATTCCATGACTTTCAAGTTCCGTTATCAGAGGATAGAACCTCGTGATAATATCATCCAACTGTTCATCCTTAATTGCCTTGAAAATCGCAAACTGTTGTTTCAACAGCTCTGTACGCTTTCTACGCACCCGAGGATTACCCTCACACCTTTTCTCGAGAGACTCCCAAAGTTCCTTCGACGTCCTTTGAGTCCGAAATGTGTGCAAAATATCTTGAGGTAAAGCCATACGGATTATGGAGAAAGCTTTGTTTTCGGCTTCAAATAATTTCTTGTCATCTTCTTTCATCATCTGATATGACAAGACCTTTTGACGGCCTTCAACTTCAGATACTGGCGGACGTACCCTTCATCTATGCACACCCACATGCGCATATCATTGAATCGTACAAAATCTGTAAAACGGTCCTTCCACCAGTAATAGTCCTCAACTTTCATCAGCTTAGGCGGTGCATTTGCCTTCCCAACTTCATGGTCCATTTCTAAGAATTTCTGAAGATTAGACATCTTTTCGAAAGAAATTGAATTGACCCTTAATTAATTTAATTCGAAACTAATGTGGATTAACTCTTTTGAATCTAGATAGATTCGAATGTAATTAGATTCCAATTTATTTGGGATTAAATTCGATTAAGTGTTTTAATTCAATTAAACTCGAAATATGTCAGATTCGAGATATCCTTAGATTCGATGGTCCTTAGATTCGAAGGGGAACAAACTCGAATTTCAGCAGATTCGAAACACAGATTCGAAACACGACTAGACTCGAAATAAACTCGAAACTAATGTAGACTCGAGATCCTATTCGAATGAAGCACTAGATTCGAAACAAGGTAGATTCGAAAATCTCTGAAATTGACTCGAAAGGAGCGTATTTAGGTTAGACTCGAGACTAAAGTGAAACCCTAATTACCCCTATAGATTCGAGCGCCGCAAACTCGAAAAACGGCTAACACTTTGATTTTTTAACGTTTTACAGATTAAATCACTATTTTTCGAATGAAAAATAATGATTTCGATCAAAAACGTGAAAAACCACAAAGTGTTTCCCGAATATGAATTTGCTAAGCTTGAAAACACGTTTTTTAGAGCAAAACCGTCCAACTAGCGTCAAGAAACCTAGAATGTATCTGATGAACACGAAGAACACCAAGAACACTCCGTAGGCTCTGATACCACTTGTAAGGTCTACGACTGCAAGATCTATCTAGACGCGGATCCGTGAACAAGTGCGGAATCCTCGTTGACGGTTAGACGGACAACTCTCTAATTATAGACCCTGATTCGAGTCTGATGTGGGCCAAACTCGAATCTGGCCCAAGTCCCATTCGAGTCTGTCCACAATGACACTCTCGAATCTAGCCCATTCGAATCTAAGGATACATTCAAATCTATCACAGATTCGAATGTCTTCCTTTACCTATTCGAATCTAGCCAATACACTTAAATACTTAAGTGATGAAACTTATGTTTTACTTATGCTTGAGTTAATCTTTGACCTTTATGTTTGAACTTCTTGTAATATGTTACATTAAGTTCAAACACACAATCAATAACAGACAAACACATATAAACATATATATCAAAACACTTGTTAATACTCAGAATATTACTTAAACCATAATGCAGATCGATTAGACTGCTATCGTCACACAGGGTGTACCAACATTAAGTAATCAAGGAACAAGCTGCAGCAGATGTTTCCATACAAGTCAGTTCAATCACCAATAAGTACCGAAAAATATGCAAGTAAGTAATCCAATCTGTCACTCACAGCGGTCATGAGCAATGCAAGTAATCAAGGAACGTGCACCAACTGTTGTCCAGTTTCAGCAGTGTCTATCATACGTTCCTAACATAGAATTAAGTTATAAAGGAACAAGCAGCAGCAGATGTTTCCATACAAGTCAGAAACAATCACCAATAAGTACCGAAACATATACAAGTAAGTAATGCAATCTGTCACTCACAGCGAACCTGAGCAATTCAAGTAATCAAGGAACATGCACCAGCAGTTGTCCAGTTTCAGCAGTGTCTATCATACGTTCCTAACATATAAATAAGTAATCAGGGAACAACCAGCAGCAGATGTTTCCATACGAGTCAGTAACAATCACCAATAAGTACCGAAACATATGCAAGTAAGTAATGCAATCTGTCACTCACA
>JAANYP010006404.1:0-75013 GCA_020465985.1 Centrapalus pauciflorus | reverse complement strand
TATATATATATATATATATATATATATATATATATATATATATATATATATATATATATATATATATATATATATATATATATCTAGCATATTTTTTCTCATTTAAGTGTGTTTTGATAGCTAAACTTTCGAATTTGACGCTGAATTGAATTAATTTTTGTTTTTGAAGGTTTCTAGCGGATACTTGTAAAAAAAGGAAAGAAAAGAGGTGAAAATTTCATATTTAGCATTAGATATTTACATGGTCATGCAAATGAGGAAGATAAGGCCATGGTTTTGGAAAAGAAATAAAAAACACGCTGCTGCTGATAGTTTAATAATTCCATGGCCATGGAATTAGGAGAGAAAGCGCCGGGCCTGCAAGGAAATCCATGGCCATGGATTGCAATTTGTAGCCGCACGCAGAAAAGGAAACAGGGGGAAGAAAAAGGAAAAAGAACCCTAGCAGCAGAAAAAGGAAGAGGACGCCAAGCAGAGAGCACGGCCAGAGGGGGAGACACATCAAGAGGCGATTTTGGAAGAAAAACAACACGAGTTTGATCAGTTTTTGCAAGATTGAGAGTCAAGTGGACGATTGAACATCACAGAGAGTCATTGGGTTTGATTTTCTATTTGCTTTTCATTGCGATTCAACTATGGTTTTTTGTGCTTTTCAGTTTGATATGATTGCAAGCATTCGAATCATGGAGTAGTTATATTACGTTTACTTGGATGAGATGAATTCTAGATTTTTGGGTTAATTAGGTGTTTGTTGATTTGTCGGTTCAATTGAAGTTAGTTATTATTTAGTTTCATTCAATTACTGTGATAAACAAGTTCTTAATTTCAGATTTAAATTGATTCTTGGATAGATTGGCATGCTTGTTGACATCGGTGTGTTAGTTTGTTTATTCGTATTTGACATAGGTTGTTAGATGCGGCGTATTGCTAGACCTAGCATGCGAAATCAAGTTGAGTTTGACTTTAAATCAATCAATATTGCAATTGCTTTTAAGTGAACACTTAGGGTAATTGTCGTGATACTCCATGACCACTGGAATGTCATTACTTGAATGAATTAGATAATAGGTAATGGATGGCGCTAAATGCATGTTTTGCGGTGATTAATATTGAAGAATTTCAAGATTAGTTTTCCAATTTACATAGGTTGAGTAACCTGACCAGGAAACTCATTCTAGTTAATTGAATCTCGAATCGACATAATCACAAATCACATTCAATTATCTCATAATAAATCTAGAAGGATTCAAGTCTAAGTGAACGTCTCTTCCTATTGATACAATTCGTGCCATCTTTATTCGTTGAATTGCCTCCTAGTGTTTTCTAGTTTATTTCTCTGTTTAAATATTATTTAGTTTAATTCATTTAATCAAAACAATTTTGTAACGGATAGATAAAAACAAGAGCTAACTATCAGAATTCATTACATTGTTCCTCGAGATCGATATTCGGTTCTTACTTTAGCTATACTATTAAACGATAGGTACACTTGCCTTTTCGTCTTTTAGTCCCTAACTTTAGTATATAATCTCTTTTAAAACCCGGTGACTTTTTAAGACATCAAGTTTTTGGCGCCGTTGCCGGGGAACAGTGATTCTGAGAACGGTTTAAGTTTCTATACTATTCGATCCTTTCTTTGAAACTTGTTTCTTTGGAAGTTAAATTTAGCATTTATTTTTGTTTGTTTTAATCTTGTTTTATTTTATTTCCGTTTCTTTTGCCATATCCTTAGAATAAAAATTAAAAAAAAAGAATTTTTTTTATAGTTTCTCACTTTTCTCCGTTTGTGTTACTTTTTACCGGTTTTTGTGAGTGCAGTTTATGACCGGTGAATCTTCATCAGATCTTGTCGAGCCTTTCTCTGATCCTGAACGAATATTTCGACAAAGGTTAAAGAACAAGAAAGCAGAGAAAGCTACTCAGACAGATATTGAGGGCGTAGAAGAAATCGTTCAAGAGGATATAGGATTTCAGACGGATACTGAGGGCATAATAGAAATGGCAGACAATCGAACTATGAGAGAGAGGGCAAGACCTGCTACTACTGGCTCTGGATCTGCTATTGTTCGCCTGCCTGTTCAGGCAGTGCAATATGAGATTAAGTCGAACTACTTGCAGTATCTAAACCAAATGTGTCAGTTTGATGGGTTAGACGATGAAGACCCGAATGTACACATTGATAGCTTTCTAGAGATTGTTGACATGATGAAGATAAGAGAGATGCCGACAGAAGCCCTTTATCTTCGATTATTCCCGTTAACACTTCGTGGGGCCGCAAAGGATTGGTTTAAATCTCTCAAGCCTCAATCTATCACCACTTGGGATCAAATGGTAGAGCAATTTCTTATGCATTTCTTTCCTCCTTCGAAAATGACAAAGGCACGAAGTGATGTTCTCAATTTCATGCAAATGTCTGATGAGTCCTTATATGAAGCTTGGCATAGATACAAAGGTCTTTTGCGGAGGTGCCCAAATCATGGGTTGGATACATACGGCCAAGTTGACACCTTTTATAATGGACTTTCATCATCATCTCAGGAATCTATTGACATTGCTTCACAAGGATCTCTGCTCGATAAAACACCTGAGGAGGGGTATAAGTTGATCGATACTTTGTCCCAAAATAACTATCGAGGGAAATCGTCTCGTCGAAGGTCGACACCTAGTACTTCACATCAACCAGATGCTTTAGAGACACTAACAGCTCAAGTCGCTCAAATGGGGAAACAAATAGCTCAATTGCAAAATCCAGTGCATTCGGTTCAACAGTGTTGTGAAATCTGTGGTGGACCACATACGGGTGAAGAGTGTCCACTGATGTGTGAGAATCAAGAGCAAGTTTGTTTGTCTTCAGGGGATTACTTAGATGATCCATCACTGGGGAAATACTATTTCCGGCCTCAGAATAATCCATATGGTAACACCTATAACGAGAACTGGAAAAAGCACCCTGGTTTTAGTTACAAGCAAACAAGTTCCGGTCAAAATCCACCGGGGTTTTATCAGGTTAAGCAACGCCCTCCATTCCAGCCACGATTTCAACAACAAATGCAGCCCCAATTTCAATCTCATGTTCCTCAACAACCAATTCAGCCCCAAGCAGAAAAGAAGCCGAGTTTGGAGGAATTAATGACCAAGTATGTAACGGGACAAGAGGCAAGGAATGAGCAAACTGACTCTTTGTTAAGAAATCAACAGTCTTCAATTCATAACTTGGAAACTCAGATGGGGCAGATGGCAAAATTGTTGCAAGAGAGACAACAAGGTGGTTTCCCGAGTAATACAGAGACCAACCCGAAAGAACATGCAAAGGATGTGACCACAAGGAGTGGCAAAGTCCTTGAGCCAAAGTCAAAAGGTAAGGAACCTTCTTTGAGCGTAGAGAATGGGACGGAGGCGATGATGGATGAGGTGCAACCTACAAGCCAACCAAGTACCACAGATATCCCACCTCCAGTTAAACCGCAAGTCAAGTCGTACCAACCGACTCTTCCATACCCAAATCGTCTGAAGAAAGAGAAAATGGAGGAGCAATATGGTAAGTTTCTTGATCTCTTTAAGCAATTACATATTAACTTACCTTTTGTTGAAGCTTTGTCACAGATGCCTAAGTACGCGAAGTTCCTCAAAGATCTCCTCACGAACAAAAAGAAGCTTGAGGACCTCTCCAATGTGACGATGAATGCTGAGTGCTCAGCGATTCAACAGAATAAGATTCCAAAAAAGATGACAGATCCAGGAAGCTTCACCATACCGTGTCTGATTGGTAACTTAACGGTAAGTAATGCACTTGCCGATTTAGGTGCTAGTATTAATCTAATGCCATACTCGTTGTTCATTAAGCTTGGATTAGAAGAGCCTAAACCAACGAGAATGAGTATCCAACTAGCTGACAGATCGATAAAGTATCCACGAGGGATTGTAGATAATATGTTGGTTCGTGTGGATAAATTCATTTTCCCTGTTGATTTTGTTATATTGGACATGGATGAGGACAGTCAAGTTCCTCTTATTCTAGGTCGTCCATTCCTAGCTACCTCACGTGCTTTAATTGATGTTTGTAATAAAAAGTTAACTCTTAGAGTTGGTGAGGAAGAGGTGGTTTTGATATTGATCGTTCAATGAAAAATTCATTTGCTAATGATGACACATGTTATTTCCTTGATGCTTTACACTTGTCTTTTGAGAAAGATACTTTGCAGGATGAGCTGGATGAACAGTTGGGCAAACTAGATGAGGATAATGGTCAGATGAGTTTAGGGGAGGTTGAATTTGACCCTGAACATGATTTAGAAGAATTGGCTTACATGTTGGCTAATGAACCATCCCAGCACACCGAAGAGTTCAAAGAGCTTAAGTGTGAGGGTGACCCAAAGCTAAAAACATCTGTTGAAGAACCCCCTTCTCTTGAACTAAAGGACCTTCCAGCACACCTCGAGTATGCATTTCTTGATGGAGATGGTAAGCTCCCAGTGATCATTGCAAAGGATTTGACGGTTCAACAGAAGGATAAGTTGTTAGAGGTACTAAAGACTCATAAAGAAGCCCTCGCATGGAGGATCACTGATGTTAAGGGTTTGAGTCCATCTTACTGCACACATAAGATACTCATGGAGGATGATTACAAGCCAGTGGTGCAGCCTCAAAGAAGACTCAATCCAAAGATGCAAGAGGTGGTTAAGAAAGAGGTTGTTAAGCTTTTGGACGCGGGATTGATTTACCCCATCTCAGATAGTCCATGGGTAAGTCCTGTTCATGTGGTTCCAAAGAAAGGTGGGATGACAGTAGTGACTAACGAGAAGGATGAATTGATCCCAACACGAACCGTTACTGGATGGAGGGTATGTATAGATTATCGGAGGCTCAATGATGCTACGAGGAAAGACCATTACCCTTTACCATTTATTGATCAAATGCTCGAACGGTTATCGGGAAATGAGTTCTACTATTTCTTGGATGGGTTCTCCGGTTACTTCCAAATACCCATTGCACCAGAAGATCAAGATAAGACTACTTTCACGTGCCCATATGGGACTTTTGCTTACCGTAAAATGCCTTTTGGTCTTTGCAACGCACCAGCTACCTTCCAACGCTGCATGATGGCAATCTTTCATGATATGATTGAGCAGTATATGGAGGTATTTATGGACGACTTCTCAGTGTTTGGTAATTCTTTTGACTCTTGTCTATCTAATCTAAATAACATGCTTTCCCGTTGTGTAGAGTCCAATCTTGTCTTGAACTGGGAAAAATGTCATTTTATGGTTAGAGAAGGAATAGTGTTGGGTCATAAAATCTCAGGTGTGGGGATAGAGGTTGACAAGGCAAAAGTGGAAACTATTTCAAAATTACCTCCACCCACATCCGTTAAGTCCATTAGGAGTTTCTTGGGCCATGCAGGTTTTTACCGTCGCTTTATCAAGGATTTTTCTAAAATTGCAAGGCCCATGACCCAACTATTGGAAAAGGATGCTCCTTTTGTCTTTTCAGAAGAGTGTTTAACTGCTTTCAATATGTTAAAAGACAAACTCGTTACTGCTCCAATTATGGTGGCTCCAGATTGGAGTCTACCTTTTGAACTAATGTGCGATGCGAGTGATTTTGCAGTTGGTGCAGTGCTAGGGCAAAGGAGGCACAATCGGTTCCAACCAATCTACTACGCGAGCAAGACACTTACAGATGCGCAAGAAAACTACACCACAACAGAAAAGGAGTTGTTGGCAGTGGTGTTTGCCTTTGACAAGTTTCGATCGTACTTGATTCTCTCTAAGACCATTGTGTTCACGGATCACTCAGCATTGAAATACTTGTTTAATAAACAAGATGCCAAGCCAAGGCTACTGATGGATTTTACTACTTCAAGAATTTGACATAGAGGTAAAAGACAAACGTGGAGCTGAGAATGTTGCAGCTGATCACCTCTCTCGACTAGAGAATCCAAGCCTGGAAAAGCTGAAAGAGTCTGAAATTGATGATCGATTTCCTGACGAGTCCCTCTTGAGTGTATCGCATGAGGAGACCCCTTGGTTTGCTGACCTAGCAAACTATTTAGTTGGGGGAGTTTTATTGAAGGGGATGACCTACCAACAGAAGAAAAAGTTCTTTAGAGATCTTAAATTTTATTTTTGGGATGATCCTTACCTTTTTCGTGTTTGTGCAGATCAGATGATAAGAAGGTGCGTGCATGGCAAGGAAGCATCAGAGATTCTATCACATTGCCACCAAGGACCTACTGGTGGACATCATGGCGTAAACTCCACGGCTAGAAAGGTATTTGATGCAGGTTTTTACTGGCCAACCATCTATCGAGATTCACAAGAACTGGTAAGAACATGTGATGCATGCCAACGAACAGGTAATATCTCGAACCGTAATGAAATGCCTCAGACATTCATACAAGTTTGTGAATTATTTGACATCTGGGGCATTGATTTTGTTGGTCCATTTCCTAACTCTCGTGGTAATAAATATATTCTTGTCGCGGTAGATTATGTTTCCAAGTGGCCTGAGGCGCAAGCATTACCTACTAATGATGCCAGAGTAGTCATACGGTTTTTGAAACACTTGTTTTCACGTTATGGTACTCCTAAAGCCCTTATAAGTGATAGGGGTACTCATTTTTCGAACTCTCAACTTGAGAAGGTGTTACAAAGATATGGGGTCACCCATAGATTTGCGACACCCTATCATCCACAAACAAGTGGACAAGTTGAAGTAACTAACCGAGCATTAAAAAGGATTTTGGAAAAGGCCGTAGGAAATAATAGGAAAGAGTGGTCGGATAAATTGGATGATGCTCTGTGGGCTTTTCGAACTGCGTTTAAAACTCCTATTGGCACTACTCCCTATAGATTGGTTTATGGTAAAGCTTGTCACTTGCCCGTGGAATTGGAACATAAGGCATTTTGGGCTTTGAAATCATGTAACTTGGATCTATCTCTTGCTGGTAAACATAGGCAAGCACAATTGAATGAATTGGAGGAATTACGTGATCAAGCCTATGAAAGTTCGTTACATTATAAAGAGAAGACGAAGCGTTTACATGATAGACATATTGCATCTAAGAAGGAGTTCCAACCTGGAGATCAAGTGCTCTTGTATAATTCAAGGTTGAAGTTGTTTCCAGGTAAGTTGAAATCTAGATGGTCCGGGCCGTTCACCATTTCTCAAATTTTTCCATATGGAACTGTGGAATTATCACACCCGAATGGTGGTAACTTCAAGGTGAACGGACATCGAGTGAAACATTATCTGGCCGGACCATCAGACAAAGAAGGTGAGGAAATCCTCAACCTGCACCTCAAAAACGCATGACATCGTGGGGTTGAGTCGAGCTACAGACTCGTTAATAAAGTAGCGCTTTCGGGAGGCAGCCCGTAGATAGAATAGTTTTCGGTTTTGGATATAATTATTTTATTTGTTTTGCTTGTTTTGTTTGTTTGTTTTTTATCTATTTATTAGGATTTTTGTAGTTAATTTTGTTTTGTTTTTCACTCTATTGGAGAATAAAAGAAGAAAGGAATCCATGGTCATGTTTTCTTTCAAATCCATGGCCAAATATTAGAAGATTTAAGCAGTAAGATTTACGGCCATGGAATTCTAAATCCACGGTTTCCTAAATATTCTAGAATTTCAGTGTGTTCCATGGCCATGTTTTCTAGAAAAACATGGTCCTTTTTTTTAAGCGGCTAGGGTTTTAAAGGAAAAAAAAACATGGCCATGGATTTTAGATTGTCAAGGAAGCGGCCATAAAAGAAAAAAAAAAGCCATGGCCATGGATTAGACTTCTAAAGCGGCGGCCATCTCCTTCTTCCCCATTCTCATCTCCTTCGCTTCCCCCTCCGGTTCTTCCCCTTCTCCATCAATCAGCTATGGCAAGAACGAAAAATGTCACACGTAGCCATGGAACATCATCTTCTCGACCCCTAAAACGTAAGGCAATTGCACCACCTTCTAGAGAAGTCAGGCCAAGGCAAGATGATACACCGCCACAATCACCACCACCGCCACCGCAACAGATACCAATTTCACAGAATTCTCAGCTTCATCCATGGCTACGCTTTGAATCTGAGATATTTCAGAAACGCCTAGATACCTTGAAAGGTAAGAAGCATCTGCCTATTTGGACTTTTCATTGGCCAACTTTGCAACAACTCGGCATTTCGGAACAAGTCACTGCACTTCTTCAGCCTGCTCCTTGGAAACGTCTATTTGCAATCAGATGCCCGCAATATGTTGAGCTGAATTTGGAGTTTTTATCTACATTCTCCCTTCGTTCCTTTCAAAGCTATGATGAGGATGGCTCTATTACCTTTAGACTGGGCGGCAAGGATCGGTCATGTTCTATCACTGAGTGGGCTTTACTTTTGGGTCTATATACACCGGTAGAGATTCAGAGCCCAATCTTCCAAAAGGGTAAATATGGTTGGAATGTTATGGGACAACTGACACCTAGTGCATATTGGAAAACAGTGGGGGTTGGAGAGTATAATTCCTCTCAACAAAAAGCAAGTCAATTGCGAGATCCAATTTTGAGGATCGTGCATCGGGTATTAACCCATACCATCTCAGCACGCAAAGATAGTACTGGAAATGTTGCTGCGAAAGATCTTTCCTTCTTGCGTTGCATGCAAGAGGTTGATACACCTTGTCACGTGGCTTACTGTTTGGCTAAGCATTTTGCTAGCATCACCCATAAGTCATCACCAGGCGGCATTTGTGGAGGCCCATATATTACCCGGTTGGCTCAGCGCTATAAGATTCTCTCCCCACAGGTCATCACAGAGCTACAATTGGGACCGCCAGTAGAAGTAATGGATATGAAAGTGCTTTACAGATGTGACATGGTTACCAAGACGCCTGATGGGAGTTATGTGTTAGCAAATGTAGGAGGCAAAGAACCAGGCTCCCGACCACAACCTATCACCACCACACAACCATCTACATCTACCGTTTTACCTTCTACAACAGGTCCTTCTGGAATATCTCTGTCTACGTCTAAATCGACCATTCCAATAGCTTCTAGATTGGATAATCTTGAGTCCCAAGTGGCTACACTACGTACAGATCTAGAAGATCTCCAAAAGCAGCAGGCGCACATTCTACTTGAACTGTCTAACCTATCTTCACAGGTCGCTCGCCTAGCTAATCCTACCCATGCTACTGCGCCAATACCCCAACAACCTATAGCCACAGCTCATGCCACTTCACCATCTACTGCTATGCCAACACAGAGCTCTCTTGCTCCGGGCTCCTTGCATCAATCCTCTACTTCGCCCAGCTCCAGTTCGACAAATTCTGATTCATCTCGGGATACATTTGTGGATCGTCTTCGTCAAATAGATGCTTCAGCACCTCCAGCTGTTCCATGAGCGACTGTTTTTTTTCTTTGTTTTTAATTTAATTTTTTTTTCCTAGTGTGTTGCTTTTCTTTATAACTTTTCTACCTATTGCGTGCTAATTTTCTATATATATATATATATATATATTGTTTTTGTTTTGTGCTAGGTGCTAGTGGACATACGAGAGGCTTATTGTGCATACTTCTTGGTGCTCATGTTGGTCCACGTTCCATACTTCAGGGGAGTCATTCTGTTCATCCCTTTTGCTTACACTTCCACCACTGCATCTTAATATCTTATGAACATTGAGGACAATGTCCAATTCTAAGTGTGGGGAAGGGGTATGACCATTTAAGCATGTTTTGTTTAAGGGTGAAATTTTTCTATATGTGATGTAACTATTCTCAATTTGGCCTAAAAGTCCTATTTTTGTGGCGTTCTCTTTACACATTCGAGAACATTGGTGTTATTGCTTGCCTAAGTACTTCATGAGAATATAAACTTAATTGAGTAGATTTGCATGATTTAGGCGAGATACTTTACTTCATGGATTAGTTTCTTGGATATGTTTGCATGACCCTTGCACATTTTAGCCTATCTCATTCGTGAGGATTTGAGCCAAGAATAGCATTCATTTTTAATGCTTGTGTTTTCTTTTGTTGAGTGTGCCGGTGGTACTTGTTTACTTCAGAACTTGCTTATGTAATGCATTTCGAGACCACATTACTGAGAATGTTGCATGTATAATGAAGGCAAATTAGGATTGAGCCATTTAGTTACCGTTTCATTTTTCCCACCTTCTAAGCATGCAAAATGATGTGTGTGTTTTTCCCTTAGTTACCCCTTTTAAGCTTAAACCTTTTCGTTTCAGTTATAACCCATGCTGCTAACCTTTTTAATCCGTTTGTCTATCGTTACCCTAGTCTTAATCCGATCTCAATTCCAGCTGTTTAGTTTAAATTTTATTTTCTTTCAGTTTTTGAGTTTCATGTAATTATGCTTAGTATTTAGAATCTCAAGTTAAAAAAAAGCAGGAAAAAAAAAGAAAAAAAAAAAGAAGAAAATACAAGAGAAAAAGAAAGAAAAAAAAAGAAAGAAAGTATGGTTCTATCCTTATGCTCATTTGTATTTATTTCTCTATTTGGTTAGAGTTCAGTCTATTGTAATTGTTCAAGTTGTGATTACGTTTTTCTTTAGCTAACAACTCGTGCTTTAAAGTGTCGGATTAAGGACTATTTCACACCGTTTATCCTTTGTACCCTACCTTTTACCCCTAGCCTCGTTGCAACCCTTTGGAAGACCTTCATTTTGCCTCATTCTCATGTTTAGTGGTAGAGATTTGATTCTCAATCAAGCTTATGATAGTAGCATGTTCCACGACTTGGCTTGAGTGAATTTGTTATGAAAAGAACCCTGATACATACTCGAGTGTTTGAGCGAATCCTATTGTGAGGTGCTTTGGTTATGTAGACTAATTCAAAAGCGACTTTCATGAATGCTAAATATCTATGATCTAGCATCATGTAAACTTCTTGTTAGTTTGCATTTGATTGTTTTACTTACCAGAGTTTTAATGTCATTCGTTCAAGATAGTGTCTCGAAGAATACTTGTTTTGTAAATCAAGGCCTTTTGAGATAATTACCATGAGAAAGATTTTGCTTGAGGGCAAGCAACGCTTAAGTGTGGGGATAATTTCATGTGGTCGATCTTATATATATATATATATATATATATATATATATATATATATATATATATATATATATATATATATATATATATATATATATATATAGCATATTTTTCCTCATTTAAGTGTGTTTTGATAGCTAAACTTTCGAATTTGACGCTGAATTGAATTAATTTTTGTTTTTGAAGGTTTCTAGCGGATACTTGTAAAAAAAGGAAAGAAAAGAGGTGAAAATTTCATATTTAGCATTAGATATTTACATGGTCATGCAAATGAGGAAGATAAGGCCATGGTTTTGGAAAAGAAATAAAAAACACGCTGCTGCTGATAGTTTAATAATTCCATGGCCATGGAATTAGGAGAGAAAGCGCCGGGCCTGCAAGGAAATCCATGGCCATGGATTGCAATTTGTAGCCGCACGCAGAAAAGGAAACAGGGGGAAGAAAAAGGAAAAAGAACCCTAGCAGCAGAAAAAGGAAGAGGACGCCAAGCAGAGAGCACGGCCAGAGGGGGAGACACATCAAGAGGCGATTTTGGAAGAAAAACAACACGAGTTTGATCAGTTTTTGCAAGATTGAGAGTCAAGTGGACGATTGAACATCACAGAGAGTCATTGGGTTTGATTTTCTATTTGCTTTTCATTGCGATTCAACTATGGTTTTTTGTGCTTTTCAGTTTGATATGATTGCAAGCATTCGAATCATGGAGTAGTTATATTACGTTTACTTGGATGAGATGAATTCTAGATTTTTGGGTTAATTAGGTGTTTGTTGATTTGTCGGTTCAATTGAAGTTAGTTATTATTTAGTTTCATTCAATTACTGTGATAAACAAGTTCTTAATTTCAGATTTAAATTGATTCTTGGATAGATTGGCATGCTTGTTGACATCGGTGTGTTAGTTTGTTTATTCGTATTTGACATAGGTTGTTAGATGCGGCATATTGCTAGACCTAGCATGCGAAATCAAGTTGAGTTTGACTTTAAATCAATCAATATTGCAATTGCTTTTAAGTGAACACTTAGGGTAATTGTCGTGATACTCCATGACCACTGGAATGTCATTACTTGAATGAATTAGATAATAGGTAATGGATGGCGCTAAATGCATGTTTTGCGGTGATTAATATTGAATAATTTCAAGATTAGTTTTCCAATTTACATAGGTTGAGTAACCTGACCAGGAAACTCATTCTAGTTAATTGAATCTCGAATCGACATAATCACAAATCACATTCAATTATCTTATAATAAATCTAAAACGATTCAAGTCTAAGTGAACGTCTCTTCGTATTGATACAATTCGTGCCATCTTTATTCGTTGAATTGCCTCCTAGTGTTTTCTAGTTTATTTCTCTGTTTAAATATTATTTAGTTTAATTCATTTAATCAAAACAATTTTGTAACGGATAGATAAAAACAAGAGCTAACTATCAGAATTCATTACATTGTTCCTCGAGATCGATATTCGGTTCTTACTTTAGCTATACTATTAAACGATAGGTACACTTGCCTTTTCGTCTTTTAGTCCCTAACTTTAGTATATAATCTCTTTTAAAACCCGGTGACTTTTTAAGACATCATCTAGCCCTCGGTACACCTCCCTCAAGAGGTGTTGCTGACGACCCTGATGCCCCAGGCCCACTAGATTTCAGCCCCGACAAAGCTCCTCATGAACTCGGACAATCTCATGACATGGGACCCGACCTCCAACATCAGAAGCATAATGAATCCGACGTACATGCCGAAGCTGTATGGTCGTACCGGCCACATGTGAAGCAACGAAGATGCTCTAGGGTACATGACCCTGCATGGCGGCGTCAACACCACTGTCAATCTATCTCTACCGCTACCGAACACCTAACTCGGATCCCAGAATAACGGGATCGCTGACTAACACTGTTGTGGCTCTGACTCGACCTCTGTCTCTGACCCTGACTCGATTGTCTCTGGCTCTGCCCCTGACTCTGTCCAGGCCCTCTCTTCCTATCATCCCAATGCTGATCTCGGGGGGGCCCCAAAACTCTGTCCCCTTCGCTCCAAATACCCTCCCTATCAACTCTATCTATGAAACCTCGAAGCCCTAAACTCTAACTTGACTGCTTAACTCGTTGTCTCTGAGGAGCTGGATGCTCCCACTGTCTCTCTATCTCCAACTCTATACGATGAGCATACTCCATAGCTGAAGAAAACGTGGGATCATGTAACATACCCACGGGCTCCCTAATGTTAGATTGCATTCCCTCGATGAACATGCTGACCTTACAGTCCTCGGTAGCCGCCTAATGTGGCGCAAACTAGGCCGTATCAGTAAACAAATCTACGTACTCCTAAACAGTTACAGGCTGCTGCTGCAAACAAATAAACTCTCGCTCTAACTCCCGTCTTGTGTCTACAATACCGTAGTTCAAACTCAACCCTGAACTCCTCCCACGTCATCTTGTATGTTGTGATTTACCCTCGGGAACTCACAGTCGATCCCAACCAGCGCAATGCTCCTCCCTTCAGCAAATTGAAGGCGCAACTCACCATATCAGCTTTGTCTATGTGGGCAATCCGAAATGCAGCCTCAACGTCTCTCAACCAGTCTAGTGCCTTTAAGGCACCAACTCCCACGGAGTGCTCAGAAGGATTCCCTGTCATAAAGTCCTTAAAGGATCCTCGCATCGGCTGGCTAGAAGAAGGACCAACCCCAGATTCTGACCTAGTGACCTCTACCCGCTCCCTGTGACGGGAAATGCTCATTGAAGAACTGACCTAAGATAGAATATAAGTCAGACATAACATACTCATCTGCTCTAGACTCACCTCCCTCAGGCCTGCTGCCCTCACGATCCATACTCACCTGCACATAAAGATAATAACACGTATTAACTCTACATAAGACTATCCACTACTCTTTTATCAATTAGTTAATCTACTTCGGATTACAATCCAAGGACTAGACACTATGGTTTATGTTGGGTTTCATATTTTGTTTATGAATGTAAAAGTTCAGGGGGCATATTGTAAATATCTAAAACTTGTATTGTGTATAAATAGGAGTCGGTTATTACTTTTGTTGGTACGAATCAATACGGATCAGAGAGAATTGTCTTGATTTTCTGTGCAAGGAAAGCTTAGAAGAAAACCGCAAGTTCATTGTAATATTCTCTCATTCTCAATATAATCGTTCGGTCGTTGTTGATCTGATTGCTGTTCTTATTGCTTAATTCATATTGAATTGTTTGATTTTGAAATAACAATTGGTATCAAAGCCAAATATGGCAAATTCTTGATTGATTTTTAAATCTGAGTTTCATTTTTTCGAACACTGTTTTTCGCAAGTTTTCAAAATCAGAAAACCTTCTTGGGTTTTTGATTCAGTGGTTCAATTGATCTGAAATTCTGTTCGAAGATGGAGTTTTAAAGGAAGAATCAATTGAGATAAGTCTCAAATCTGAACTCCAATCACACAGAATTTTATTTGGATTTTACTGATTATTTTTGGAAAAAGTGTTTTCTTCCTGCTTTTGATTTTTGGAAGTTTAATATGAAATTAGACAAAGTATATTTCCAAAAAGTGTTTCTGTGTGAAAAGCGCACCTTCGTTGATAATTTGAGTCCATTTCGTGAATTTTTGTTGAAAAATAGTCAAATCTCAACTTGGTTTTGTTGAAATTATGTTAAAACTCGGGCATCATTAAGTTTGTAAAGTTGACCGAGTTTTACAAAGAGTTGATCGAGTTTGATTAAAGAGTTGACCATGTTTGATGAAGCTTAGACCGAGGTTGATCAATTGTTCTTCGAGTTTGATTAAACTTTCTTCGAGTTTGATCAATTGTTCTTCGAGGTTGATTAAACTTTCTTCGAGTTTGATCATATGTTCTTCGATTTTGATTAAACTTTCTTTGAGTTTGATCTCTTGTGGTTTGAGTTTGATAAATCACCATTCGAGTTTGATCAAGCTATATCCGAGTTTGATCACTTGTTGTTCTGAATTCATCCAAGACTCATTGTTTTTCATTCGAGTTTATCCACGTTTCATTCGAGTTTACTCAAAGTGTCAACCCAGTTTGATATAGTGTCTACCGAGTTTGATAGAGTGGCAACCGAGTTTTATAAGGAATAAACTGAGTTTGGTCCTGTTTTGTTCGAGTTTGTTCATTCATTAACCGAGTTTGTTCTTATATACTCCGATTTTCATTAAGTACTCTTAGAATTGAATCAGAAATCACTCAATATTCCATAAAAAAATCTTGGAAGTTCAATATCAGCAATTCAAAATATCAAAGGACGCACTTGCAATGGGATCAGAGACCAAACCTCTTATTCTGTACAGAGGGGAATATGTCCAATGGAGGGAGAGGTTTCTTGAATTTATTAGTTTTCATGATCTGGCTGATGAGATGTTAAAATCACTGACTAAAGGTTCTATGTCACAATTCCTGTTGTTCCTAATGGTAATCCTCCAGTTCCAGAGAGGACTGAGGAAGTTACAGATGCCAACTTGACTGAAGCTCAAAAGAGAAAAAAATTAGGTGACAAGACAGCCAGAAAGTTCTTGCTTCTCTCAATCCCAAATGATATATATATCAGTCTCACAAACAACACACTGCCAAATCCATCTGGGATGAGGTATGTAAACTGATGAGAGGTTCTGACAAGGTTCCTACCATCAGAGCTAGGAACAGTCTAATGACGTTTGAGAATTTCAGAGCGAGAGAAGGGGAATTTTTAGAAAATACGTACTTAAGATTCGTCAATCTAGTCAGTGAGATGAAAAGGAATGGGGTCACAAAGTCAAACTTGGACATAAATGTCAAGTTTTGAATATTCTCAACCCTGAATGGGACAAATATATCATGATCATTCAACAGACCAAGGAAATAGATGATATGGACATTCACATGGTTTTTGAGAATTTAAACAATTATTAGAGGTTGTTTTAAGGAAGGTTTCAGGGAAGAAACAAGCGGAAAAATCAACTATTAAAACATTGGATTTCCTAACCAAAAAGAAGTACAAGTACAAATTAAAGAAGGAGAAGCGAGTGGTAGTAAGCAGTTCATCGGAATCTAAATCATTTGACTCTTCAGCAGCTGAAATTGAAGAGATGAAAAAGCAGATCACTCTTCTGACAAAAGCATTCCAAAAGAAGTTTTATCACAAGTCAACGAACAACAAGCTGCGATATAAAACTGGGTCCAGAAACTATGAAAAGAGAGAGAAGTATAAAAAGACCGGAGAGAGTAGTGGGAAAAATTATGAAAAGTATGAAAAGCCAGAGAAGTCTGTTCAGAGGGAAGATGAACAGAAATGCTATAATTGTGGCAAGCCAGGCCACTATGCCCGAGAATGCCGATAGGCTGTAGTTAAAAATTCTGAATACTACACTCGGAAGGCTTTGATGGCTAAACAAAACGAAGCTGGGAAGGCCCTTATGGCAGAAAATGATCACTGGCTCCAACTCTCTGACGATGATGACATTCTGGATGAGGATGCGCATATCTGTTTAAAGTCAGAAAATTTTCAAAACATATCAGAGTCTGAACTAAGTGAGTCTGCAATGATTGCTGAAGACAAAGTCTGGGTCGGGCTGACAGATGATGAAGAGGAAAAGAAAGATGATACAGATTCTGAGTCTGAATTGGGAGAAGATGTAGTATTGATGGCTAAAAGAGGAGAAGAATGCAGTTAAGATCAAGACGAAGATGGATCTGAATTAGATACTTCAGAACAGTCTGAGACACCAGAGGTAGATTCTAATCCTGACTCAGATATTGATAACTCCTGTGAGCTTAAAAATAAGCTAGCTCAAATGGCTTATATGCTTAAATGTTTTGGAAAGTCATTGAAAGCCGAGAAAAAGAATGTCCATTCTTTGGAAAACAAATTGAGACTTGAGCATGCGTTAGTGTTAGAGTTTTCCAAAGATAAGACATTCGCTTTACAATCTGTTTCTAATATGGAAGAAAAATTTAATAATCTTCAACTTGAAAAAAAAAAAGGCTGAGTAGCACTATTACTGACTTAACTAGAAAAACTTAAATCAGCTAAATTAGAATCCGCAAATTATTCTATAAAAATATTATTGGGAATTCGTATTATTTTTCATAAAAACATTAACATTAATCACATTAAATGCACAACGGAAGCTTTTTTTTTTAAAATCACAAATTCCATACACGGATCATCAATTATACATAAGATAAGTAAATGTGAAAGCATATAAAAATCATACCTTTGTATTCTATGACAAGAATAAACAAATGAGATGCTCTCGGTATCCACCAGTGATGACACGATCGAGCGGCGTCAAGTATGCAATCAAACACACGAAGAACAGGGAAAAATCAAACACATTCTCTTTGATTTTGTTTAAGGCTGAAGCACCACACACACATACATCTTATGTGTGTGTGTGTGTGTGCCGTGAAAAAAAACCCATTAGGTCACACCCTCAGTTTTGTATATATCTCACTAACTCTCTATCTATCTATCTATCTATCTATCTATCTATCTATCTATCTATCTATCTATCTATATATATATATATATATATATATATATATATATATATATATATATATATATATATTATGTAAGAGTTTTAGTTTTAATAAAACTCTAGTATTATAATATAATATATATCTTGAAAATTATCTTTATTATTTATACTTTATATAATTATCTCTATAATTATATATATATATTAAATAATATTAGTCTTTTATATGTTATCTAATAATATATAAATGACCAGATAATTTATAATTATCTATTATTTATTTGTTTATACTTATCCATCTAATTATCTAATAACTAGATGATAATATCATATCAAATAAATACATCTTTTATTTAATATCTAATAATAAATAGAAGACTAGATAATTATTATTTAATTATCATCCAGTGACAATTAAATCACTACAATATCTAATATTGCACTTTTAGTCTCCGTACTTTGAGATATAAATAATAACACATTAATCTAATCTCAATGATCATTTAGTGTCATAAACAATATCCAATATTATTTATTCAATCGTTTAATTGCATCTGCTCAGTTGTGCTCATCGGTGTGACCCTTAAGTGTTTTATGAAATCAGCCATGATGCAGTAGTAATGTCATCTTTACACACCATATACTAACATACTCCCACTTGTGTAAGACGACATATTGTCCTGCAACATGCGCCTAAAGGAGGTCATGGCTAGACACTTTAGGCAACCAAGGTCACAAAAACTCTAACTCCCGTTCGGGCATTCTTGTTGATACAGCCTTCCAAAAAGAAACTTAGATTATATCTCATGCATCGCGATATTTCAATGTGAAAGCTAGGCATGGATTAGATCAACCGTGGCAAACACGATTATGTTTCTCGACTCCCTGATCTCATACTGAACTGTAACAGACAGAGTAGAACACATCAGTTCTGTCCGAGCATGACCATGCATTTCTGTCAGTATCGATCGCCGAGGGGCCCAGAAATATCTCTTCTTAGTTAAAAGAAGGTGCAAATCCCATATTGACTATCTAGGCCTCCAGCACGACTCCCACTTCAACCAGCCTCGAACCGTCATGATTACCCAGTTACGGATGACGTTAGGTTATGCCAAATGTACAGCAGCACCCGCACTAAATTACGTAGACATCTCAGGTACTAAGGATTACCTTTTTGAGACGACTCATGACTATGATCCACAAAGTGGTCTCAATTGGTGGGTCAATCCAATATTTGTTCGCAACAAATACCCGTAAATTTGGTCCAACCTTTGCTATATTCATCACCCATGAATATCAACCAAAAACCACAGTAGCCTTTTAATTCTCGTTGTGGTTCCCACGACAACAAGCAACTATGGAATAGTTTTAGAATAACTTCAAATTTATTCTTGGATTTCTAAAACATGCAAAATAGAAAGACATTAAAGATATCATGTTGATCTCCTTTATCTCAATAAACACAACATGACTTCCATCAATTTAATGCTACTGTTCCTTTATCAAAGGTAACGGTAATACGATCTACCGAAAAATTAATTTCAGACATGATCTTAGTGGGAGTGTTCTCTAGTTAACTAACTTAACTTCCATTACCGTTTATCTTTGAAAAATTACACTAGTTCTTTATTGCAAGTTCTTGTAATATTATTCAGATTCATTCTGAATATCCTTATAAATTTATATCCATTATCTTTTAGAGGAACTGGTAAATCACTCATAAAGACACCAGGATTAAAATTTAGGAGCTCTAGCAATTCAGATTAATTGCTACTAGTGATACGTTTAGATGTTTAGTCTTGAATCTGATAGTATGCGGTTTATCTATATCTTAACAAGATATCTTAACTTAATAACATTATGTTCAAAATTTTTGATATGTATCCATAACCAGCAGAACCTGGTTATCTATAACATTTCATTGTGGTATTCCGTCAAGCTTGCCGACGAGTGTTTAAACAAGTCAAAGGCTATTACTTGACTAACCATCACACGAGTTGTATACATTTCACATGTAATAAAATGCAATTACTTCTTGTCTAAACAATCCAGACTTATCAAGTCTTGAATAGTTTCTGACAAGTTAACTCAATTATGCTTCATGTAACTCTTTTACATTTAATTCTTCATTTTATTAGTTTCATCTATATAATCACGGATGACTATCAAGTACTTTTTATCAATTGGGTATTCAATTGGACATTATGCATAAAACTTTATTAAATTGGGTATTCCTTCTACCATTCTACAGGAGCTTAGAGCCCTAGTCGTATATGTTTCTCAATCCGAGCCTGAGTCTGGAACATATCCTTTAGCTGGCGACACATCTGGTAAGCTGGGACATCCATAAGGTTAGTCCGCAGTTAAGATGTCATGGTCGCTAGCATTAGACATGCAACATCGACCTAATCCTCAGAGTGCTTATTGTGAAGATTTCTCTCATCAACTGTAGCAGTCTCTGCAAGAGCAGGTCCTGGTGCCCTTTCTAGAACATACGACTTTCACTATGTACTCTAAACATTAGTCAGATCTTATTCCCAGTTCAGGAATTGCTTCTTTTGAGCTTTCCATTTCCCGAATGGTCCTTAAAGTAGCAATTTTGCGCTTTTAGGGAAGATTTTCAATAGGAGGAGGTTGAGGATGGAGATTGACATTATCATTGTTGTTGTTGTTGTTGTTGTTATTGTCATTATTATTATTTAAACCGCTTCTACCTCTGCCTCTTTCAACCATCTAAAACAATTTTTCAAAAATTAGTATTTGATTAACCATTAGTAAATCAATAACCTAAAATTCTATAAATGTTTTATTAATCCTAAGAACCATTTTACTTATTCATGCACCCAACGGAGGCTGAACCTACATGAATAAGCTACTCAGGCAGGCAACTTATTACCAATTACAACCCCCTTGCAACTCTTAGATCTTATGAGATTTTTAATTTCTTAAATTGATCATGTTTAATCTCATCCACACCTTGGGCGACAGTCTTACTGAGGAACCACCACTGACACACACCATATAACAACTGCAAGTCACTGGCCCAAGTCTCACTTAGGATCCGCAATGCTCACCTCACAGCTCTCCGAGTTTGCGGCGTAAGCACCCAACGAAGGCTGAACATCACGATTAAAAACCAATAATAAAAATAGCAAACATCACGATTAAATAAACAACCATCACAAGTAAAGGGGTCTCAAGGCTTGACTATGTCACAAACATTAATAAAGCAGTAAAGCATATTAATAATCCAGAATTCATTTTCATTTTGCCATGGAAATAATTCCAAGACCAATTAATCTACCATTAATTGAAGTAATCATGTCCAATATCGTTCTTAAATTTAATACGGTTCGTAAACTCGAAATTTAGGAACACTTTTCATAATTAGAAACTTTTCCTGAAAAACTTCAAATTTAATTCCATATTTGCATTATCTTTGGATTCATAACTATACTTTTCTTAAAATATTCAATTAACCATTCAAACACCTTTGAAACTTAAACTTACTATTTTAAGAAACTTTTATTAAACAACCTTTAGTAATTATAGTTATTATCTTGAAATAATATTGATAAATAATTTAAACTTATTTTAAGTAATTATCAATCAACTATTATTTAATCGAAAACACCATTCCAAAAATAAATAAACTTTATTTAAAATGTCAGTTTTCTAAATGAACAATTTTTTTACCAATAAAATATTTTCATTAAAGGATTTAAGAAAATTGATCGTCTTAAATAAAACTGAAAAAGATAATTTTTATGGTTTTAAACGATTTCTACCAAAAACGTTAATGTCGAGATTGAATCTCAAAACATTAAACCATGATCGAGCATGAAACTCAAATTCACGATTTCATCATTTTGAAAATAGAATCCTTAAATTAAACTCCCTTTAATTTAATAATGCATTTTATGGAACTAAATATTAAAAGCATAAATTAAATCTAGTTTATAAATTTAAATTACCATCAATTTTAATTTCAATATTAAAACTTAACTTTTCATTAAAACCGATTTAATTTAAACGACGAATTACCGGAAAATGGAAACGAACCAACTTAGCAAACCGACTCATACTCGGGTTCAATAACCCATATGAATCGAAACCAAGTAGGGTATTAAACCCTTTGAAGGCTGAAATTAATCGAAACCTTTAATCAACTCACTTTGATTATTTCGATTTCCATATTCCAAATCGTTTAACTATCGAATCGAATAATATTTAAACCGATTTGTGAATTTTATAAAACTAATAAAGTCTCCTACTTTAATTTTATAAAACCGAAAACATATTCACATATATTTAGTCACAAATGTTTAATTATTAATAACCAAACACTTTTAGATTTATTAATTCGATTTTAACGCATTTAATTTAATCGTTCGAGTTTAACCGTGAATTAAACGACACGACGGAATAAACCATCCATCACTTCGGCTACCACATCATAACCGAGAGGACATGGGTGTCAACCCATGGCCGAAATCTCTAGGTTTGATTTTGCGAACCGAAACGTTTAATTTGCGACTTTAGTCAATTAAACACTTTTAAACAATCAAACATCAACTAAATAAAACGAACTAAGGTTTCAAAATCCCGAGTTCTGAGAAACTCCAAGGTTGGCCGAGAATCACCATGGGGTTTCCAAAACATTTGGTCGATTTCTCCAAGCCAAATCAAAACCTTAAACATTTTAATTATTGATTTCGACCGTTTAAACACTTTTAATTAAAAAATCAAAACTTTAAGATCATTGGACATAAATACGCGAATATTACTATCATTATGTTACTTGAGATGGCTCTGATACCACTGTTGGGAATTTGTATTGTTTTTCATAAAAACATAAACATTAATCACATTAAATGCACAACGGAAGCTTTTTTTTAAATCACAAATTTCATACATGGATCATCAATTTAATCACATTAAATTCTATGACAAGAATACACAAAAGAGATGCTCTCGGTATCCACCGGTGATGACACGATCGAGCGGCGCCAAGTATGCAATCAAACACACGAAGAACGGGGAAAAACCAAACCCATTACGTTAAACCCTCAGTTTTGTATATATATATATATATATATATATATATATATATATATATATATATATATAAAGAGTTTTTGTTTTAATAAAACTCTAATATAATAATATAATATATATATCTTATTAATTATCTTTATTATTTAAACTTTATGTAACATCCGTCAATTCAACGTGGTACGTGGAATTATTTTAGTGGATAAATAATTTATTAATATTGGGTTGGTCCAGTTATATCCCGTTTCGTGGATTGATACGTGTCGGGATTGGGCTTGCGTGTCATCGGGTTATAATTTTAATGAACGGATTATATTTTTGGGATCGTGGGGTTAAATGGGCTTAAATAGTGAAAATGTGATATCGGGTTTGGGTTAATGGGTTGGGGACCGGCTTAAATGAGATAAATATATGTACGTGCTTATCCCTTTCCTTTCCTCATTTAGAAAGAAACCTAAAAAGGTGTATGTGTGTGTTTGTGAAAAGCTCCAGCAGCAAAGATTGAATTGAGCTTCAATTTGATTGGGAAACCTTGAAGTTATCTGATTGTCTTCATCTTCTTCCTCTTAGTTGTGTTCTTGAGGCTTCAAGGAGGTGAGAAAACTTCCTTCTAGTGGTTTAAATTGTGTTATGTGTGTTGTTCTTGTGGGAGTTAGTTTCTGTGTTATTAGAGATAGTTATATGCTGGTTGTATGTGTTACTTGGACTAGAAATCGAATTGAAAGGAGGTTTAACCTCCTGGGCAACCATGGAAATCGCAGGTCCGGGGTTCAGGTTTTCGCGGGGTCGCGGCGCGACCACCAGGGTCTCCGCAGCGCGACCAACAGCCTGCAGTGAAAATCTGAGTTTAATCTTGTAAAAAGGGATTTTGAGTCAAATTGTGTCGGTTTCCTTCGGGATTGCTCGGGATGGGTTTGTTTAGGTTTGGGGTCTCGTTTGGGGTTGCCTTGAGTCGTGTTTGGGTCAGGTTTCGGGTGTCGGTCGGGTTTCTGTTCCGTGGGGGTTATAGGGTCCGAGTCGGGTTTGTGTTAATATGGGATTGTCATATGTGCTCCGATCGAATTGTGTTTAATCATTGGGATATCCGCGTGATTACAGGGACTAGCGGATCGCGAGCCGAATTTGATCAGGGAGGCCAGACTTCGGGAAATCAGTCAGGTGAGTACTCGAGACGTTTTCTAAACGCGCGCCATCTTTTACGTTATAGTTGAACAGCTATATTGTGCGTGTTTATATATATGAGACAGGGACGTGAACCTCAGGTATACTCTATTCCTTATACGTGTATTGCATGAGATGTGAGATCGGTTCAGGGGTCCGTTATGAGTTCCATACGGACGATAAGTCGCGAAGGGGAATTGCGCGGGCTGACTGTCCCTTACAGTCCTTAGGGCGTATATATACGGCAGGGCCTGTAGCCGCGTAGCTTCCGTGCTACAGGATATTACCGACCATTGCTGTGTGCGATGTGTCTACCGGGGAGGGGTCCCCACAGGGCTATGTGTTATTCCGATCTCATGCTTGTGTTTATGTACCTGAGATGCGTGTTGGGCTACCGGGACAGGGATAGCGAATGTGTGCTATGTGCTTATGTGCAGTGTCAACCCTCGTGTGCTCACGGGCTTTATAGCTCATGTATTCGAGTCTAACATGTTCAGGGAATCAGAAAGGATCTCAGCCGCAGCCGAGGTAGATCCGAGATTGATGGAAGATCTGTAATAGTATCGTATCTTGTATAGAACGATTTGTAATAGTGGTTTTGGGAATTGTGTATCTAATGATCGGGATGATATGTTTGTTAATCTGGGATTAGGAATGTATTGACTGTGTTTGACTTATGTGTTTAAAGTTTTAATTAGCCGTAATATGCATTATCCTATGACATGTGTGTTATAGATCCGTTGCGTTAGTGCCACTTATGATATTATGTTAACGTGGCATTTCCGGGATCGGGAGGGGTGTTACAGCATGGAATCAGAGCTTGTGGTTTGAAGCTTGAGTATCATTAGTGGATGCTTAACTTAGACCTTGTTCCGGTCCATGGGGGATCATTTTGCGATTATATAGTGGATTAACCGACCTGGCTTAGTGTATAACGCTGGGTGATTTATCCCTTGTGCTTAATTGTTTTGTTTTGTGCAGATCATATGGCAGATCAGGGAGAGGGTTCGGGCGCGGGTAAGCCGCCTGGTGATGAGTATATCCGAAAATCCGAGCTGCTAGGGGTTCTTACCGAGTTTTACCGACAGCAGAAAGAGCAAGAAAGGGAACAGGGTCAGAGTTTGGGGCCAGTTGTTCAGCATGCCGAGACTGAGTCTAGGGGTGGTGCTTCGTCATCTTCTCAGCGGGGCGGGTCCTTCAAAGATTTCATGACAGGGGCTCCACCGCAGTTTTCGGGGTGGCGGTGAGCCGGGGGCGGCCATCGCATTGGAGCGTGAGATCGAGGCTGCATTCCGGGTAGCCCACGTGGATCCCAGAGATATGGTTGGGTATGCCGCTTATCAGTTACGGGGCGGGGCTTCACAATGGTGGAAATCGATAGAGTCTTCGATGACCGAGTCCGCCGCCTATGCCATGACTTGGGAACAGTTCAGGGCTATGTTCGAGCTCCAGTACATCCCGCGGGATGAGAGACGGGAGATGGAGCGCTGGTTCCTCCATTTGCAGCAGGGTAATATGACTGTTCAACAGTACGTCGATCGGTTTAATGAGTATTCGCAGTTCGCGCCTCAGCATGTTGACACGGAGAGCCGTAAGGCTAATGCGTTTATCGATGGACTTCGATCGGATATCCGAGAGTTTGTGGGGCTGCATGATACCCCTACATTTGCTAGAGCCCTCGAGATGACCCGCATGAGGGAGCGGGAGATCCTAAAGCAAAGGGAGCAGCCCTCTTCTCAGAGGCAACGGACTGGGACTTCCGAGCAGCCGTCCAGTGTATGGAGATCTTCCGGGGACGCCCCCAGTGATCAGCGTCCAGATCAGTGGCAGTTTCAGGCCAGGGTTTGGGGCAGAGTTCGGGACAGAGATGTGATAGGGACCGGGGTCGAGATCGCCGATCGAGGCGTCAGGGCCAGAGTCAGGGGTCTGGCGCGCAGAGCCAGAGTAGTGTGGGACAGGGGTCCCAGGCGTCCGGCAGCCGTGTTGAGAGCTCGTATGGGGATCGGGAGTGCCCGAAATGTCACCGGCGCCATTCGGGTCAGTGTTTGTCTGAGCAGCCGCATTGTTTCCGGTGCGGCCAGCGGGGCCACGCCGCCTCAGTTTGTGCGGTTCCCGAGCCGTTGTGTTTTCGCTGTGGGAGGCCGGGACATCGAGTCAGAGACTGTCCGGAGCCGGGGCCGGCAGTGCAGGGGGCTAGTTCGAGTGGGGCCAGGGCCGAGCCATCGTCATCCAGCCGCCGTGAGTCTGTTCCGAGGGGCCGCGGGCGAGTGTTTCAGGCTACTGCAGAGGAGGCACGGGATGCCACAGATGTAGTTTCGGGTACGTATATTCTTAACGAACTTCGAGCTCGTGTATTGTTTGATTCCGGGGCCGATCGCTCCTATGTGTCTGTTATATTTTGTGCATATTTTAGTGTGTCTCCTTCTTCTTTATCTGTTCCGTTGATTGTCGAGAGGGTCGATGGGAGTTCGATGTTAGTGAGTCGGGTTTATCGGGATTGTGTGTTAGAGATAGATTCTCATCAGTTTGCGATCGATTTGCTGCCGATTGAGATCAGTAGCTTCGACGTGATAGTGGGTATGGACTGGTTGACTGCCAGGCGGGCTGATATTCTGTGTGCCAAGAAGATCATCCGTATACCCATTTCTGACAGTGAGAGTGTGATTGTGTATGGGGAGCGCCGTAAGGGAGATATCGGAATCGTGTCTATGGCCAGGGCTCAGAGATATGTCTCTAAGGGGTGTGAGACCTTCCTAGCTTATGTAGTTGACGCGCGGAAGGAAAAGAAGACCTTAGAGGATATTCCGGTGATTCGTGAGTTCCCTGAGGTATTCCCAGAGGAATTGCCTGGGTTACCGCCAGATCGCCAAGTAGAGTTCAGAATAGATCTTGTTCCTGGGGCGGTGCCGATTGCTAAGATGCCTTATAGGCTGGCACCGACAGAGATGCGAGAGCTAATGTCTCAATTGCATGAGCTTCTAGATCGTGGATTTATCCGTCCTAGTTCGTCGCCGTGGGGTGCGCCAGTGTTATTTGTGAAAAAGAAGAACGGTAGCATGCGGATGTGTATCGATTACAGGGAGTTGAACAAGGTGACCGTGAAGAATCGCTATCCGCTTCCACGTATCGACGATCTGTTTGATCAGCTCCAGGGCTCGAGTTTCTTCTCCAATATCGACTTGCGGTCTGGTTATCATCAGTTGAGGGTCAGGGACGAGGATGTGCCGAAGACAACATTCCGGACTCGTTATGGGCATTACAAGTTCCTTGTGATGTCGTTCGGTTTGACTAACGCACCCGCCGCTTTCATGGATTTGATGAACCGGGTGTGTAGAGCGATGTTGGATAGATTCGTGATCGTGTTCATTGATGATATCCTTGTCTATTCGCGGAGTGCCGGGGACCACGAGCAGCACCTCCGAGAGGTTTTGACTGTGTTGCGCAGGGAGAACCTGTACGCGAAGTTCTCCAAATGCGAATTTTGGCTTCGGGAAGTGCAGTTTTTGGGTCATGTGGTCAGTGCCGAGGGTATAAAAGTGGATCCAGCCAAGATTGAGGCCGTAATGAGCTGGGAGCCCCCAAGATCAGTGCCCGAGATTCGTAGTTTTCTGGGTCTCGCTGGGTATTATAGACGCTTCATCCAGGACTTTTCGAGGATTGCCTTGCCGTTGACGAGATTGACACGGCAGTCCGTTCCGTTCGAGTGGTCCGAGGAGCAGGAGCGTGCGTTCAGAGAGCTGAAGACCCGGTTATGTCAGGCTCCAGTGTTAGCCTTGCCGGAGGGTACCGATGATTTTGTAGTGTACTGTGATTCTTCAGGGTCAGGTCTGGGCTGTGTTCTGATGCAGCGGGGGAAAGTGATCGTGTATGCTTCACGACAGCTGAAGGCTTATGAGGAGAACCATACCGTGCACGATTTAGAGCTAGACGCTATTGTGTTCGCGTTGAAGATTTGACGCCATTATCTGTATGGATCTCGGTTTATTGTGTATACCGACCATAAGAGTCTTCAGTATCTGTTTAGCCAGAAAGATCTGAATATGCGACAGCGCCGTAGCCTTGAGTTGCTTAAGGACTATGATTGCGAGATTCAGTACCACCCGGGCCGGGCTAATGTGGTAGCTGACGCGCTGAGCCGTAGGGCATGTGGCCAGACTGTGATATCCAGGGCTTCGAGGCTTGAGATTACCTCAACATTAATTGATAGTCTGAGGTTAGCACAACAGGAGGGCCTGCGGAGTGATAATGTGAAGCGGGAACGGTTGACACGACAGCTTGAGTCATTGATCAGGAACGCTCGTGGGTTGTTTGTATCTCATGATAGGGTTTGGGTCCCGAGGGTTGGGAATTTGCGGCAGTTGATTCTTGATGAGTCACATCGGTCGAGGCATTCTGTGCATCCGGGGAGTACTAAGATGTACCGTGATCTCCGTGACTTCTACTGGTGGCCGGGAATGAAAAGGGATGTGGGCCGATATGTCGAGCAGTGCATGACGTGTCTTAGGGTCAAAGCTGAGCATCAGAAGCCGCACGGGCATCTAAAGCCATTGGAAATCCCTGAGTGGAAGTGGTATCACATCACGATGGATTTCATTGTGAGGCTTCCACGCACGGTCCGCGGAAATGATATGATCTGGGTTATAGTGGATCGACTAACGAAGAGTGCGCACTTCTTAGCCGTTCGGGGTACTATCACCATGGATCAGTTGGCGAGACTGTACATTAACGAGGTGGTGTCGCGGCATGGGATTCCGATGTCGATTACTTCGGACCGGGATACGCGGTTTACATCTCGATTCTGGCAGAGTTTCCAGCGAGAACTGGGCACCAGAGTTCAGCTGAGCATGGCGTATAGACCCGCAGACTGACGGGCAGACAGAGCGCACCAATCAGACCCTCGAGGATATGTTGCGGGCGTGTGCTATCGACTTCAGCGGCAATTGGGATGTGCATTTACCGTTGGTCGAGTTCGCATATAATAACAGTTATCACGCCACGATCAAAATGGCTCCGTTTGAGGCACTATATGGGCGCAAGTGCCTGACCCCAGTGTGTTGGGGCGAGGTCGGTGAGCGACCTATCAGCGGGCCGGAGCTACTCCAGGAGACCAGTGACAAAGTGGCTGTGATTCGGGAACATATGAGGGTCGCTCAGAGCCGTCAAAAGAGTTATGCCGATCGCCGTCTGAAAGAGCTAGAGTTTAGTGTCGGGGACCACGTCTTGCTAAAGGTGTCGTCGTGGAAAGGGGTGATCCGGTTCAGACATCGTGGGAAGCTGAGTCCGCGGTATATTGGGCCATTCGAGATTGTTGAGAGAGTCCGAGATCAGGCCTATCGACTACGATTGCCTTCGGAGTTGGCCGGTGTGCACGATACGTTTCATGTGAGTCATCTCCGGAAGTGTCTGGCTGCAGATGACCAGTATGTGCCCCTATCTGAGATTACAGTCGACGATCAGCTGCGGTATGTGGAGCAGCCTGAGGCCGTGACCGACCGAAAGATTAAAAAGTTGCGAAGTAAAGAGATTGCCTTGGTACTCGTTCAATGGAGACACCATAAGGGTACCAACGCTACCTGGGAGCCCGAGTCGGAAATGCGATCGAGATATCCTCACCTATTCCAGAGTTCGAGTTAGATTCCGGGACGGAATCTCTTTAAGAGGGGAGGATTTGTAACATCCGTCAATTCAACCTGGTACGTGGAATTATTTTAGTGGATAAATAATTTATTAATATTGGGTTGGTCTAATTATATCCCGTTTCGTGGATTGATACGTGTCGGGATTGGGCTTGCGTGTCATCGGGTTATAATTTTAATGAACGGATTATATTTTTGGGATCGTGGGATTAAATGGGCATAAATAGTGAAAATGTGATATCGGGTTCGGGTTAATGGGTTCGGGACCGGCTTAAATGAGATAAATATATGTACGTGCTTATCCCTTTCCTTTCCTCATTTAGAAAGAAACCTAAAAAGGTGTATGTGTGTGTTTGTGAAAGGCTCCAGCAGCAAAGATTGAATTGAGCTTCAATTTGATTGGGAAACCTTGAAGTTATCTGATTGTCTTCATCTTCTTCCTCTTAGTTGTGTTCTTGAGGCTTCAAGGAGGTGAGAAAACTTCCTTCTAGTGGTTTAAATTGTGTTATGTGTGTTGTTCTTGTGGGAGTTAGTTTCTGTGTTATTAGAGATAGTTATATGCTGGTTGTATGTGTTACTTGGACTAGAAATCGAATTGAAAGGAGGTTTAACCTTCTGGGCAACCATGGAAGTCGCAGGTCAGGGGTTCAGGTTTTCGCGGGGTCGCGGCGCGACCACCAGGGTCTCCACGGCGCGACCAACAGCCTGCAGTGAAAATCCGAGTTTAATCTTGTAAAAATGGATTTTGAGTCAAATTGTGTCGGTTTCCTTCGGGATTGCTCGGGATGGGTTTGTTTAGGTTTGGGGTCTCGTTTGGGGTTGCCTTGAGTCGTGTTTGGGTCAGGTTTCGGGTGTCGGTCGGGTTTCGGTTCCGTGGGGGTTATAGGGTCCGAGTCGGGTTTGTGTTATTATGGGATTGTCATATGTGCTCCGATCGAATTGTGTTTAATCATCGGGATATCCGCCTGATTACAGGGACTAGCGGATCGCGAGCCGGATTTGATCAGGGAGGCCAAACTTCGGGAAATAAGTCAGGTGAGTACTCGAGACGTTTTCTAAACGCGCGCCATCTTTTACGTTATAGTTGAACATCTATATTGTGCGTGTTTATATATATGAGACAGGGACGTGAACCTCAGGTATACTCTATTCCTTATACGTGTATTGTATGAGATGTGAGATCGGTTCAGGGGTCCGTGATGAGTTCCATACGGACGATAAGTCGCGAAGGGGAATTGCGCGGGCTGACTGTCCCTTACAGTCCTTGGGGCGTATATATACGGCAGGGCCTGTAGCCGGGTAGCTTCCGTGCTACAGGATATTACCGACCATTGATGTGTGTGATGTGTCTACCGGGGAGGGGTCCCCACAGGGCTATGTGTTATTCCGATCTCATGCTTGTGTTTATGTACCTGAGATGCGTGTTGGGCTACCGGGACAGGGATAGGGAATGTGTGCTATCTGCTTATGTGCAGTGTCAACCCTTGTGTGCTCACGGGCTTTATAGCTCATGTATTCGAGTCTAACATGTTTAGGGAATCAGAAAGGATCTCAGCCGCAGCCGAGGTAGATCCGAGATTGATGGAAGATCTGTAATAGTATCGTATCTTGTATAGAACGGTTTGTAATAGTGGTTTTGGGAATTGTGTATCTAATGATCGGGATGATATGTTTGTTAATCTGGGATTAGGAATGTATTGACTGTGTTTGACTTATGTGTTTAAAATTTTAATTAGCCGTAATCTGCATTATCCTATGACACGTGTGTTATAGATCCGTTGCGTTAGTGCCACTTATGATATTATGTTAACGTGGCATTTCCGGGATCGGGAGGGGTGTTACACTTTATATAATTATCTTTATAATTATATATCTATTAAATAAGATTAATCTTTTATATATTATGTAATAATATATAAATGACCAGATAATTTATAATTATCTCTTATTTATTTGTTAATTATCCATCTAAGTATCTAATAATAGATGATAATATCATATCAAATAAATACATCTTTTATTTAATATCTAATAATAAATAAAAGACTAAATAATTATTATTTAATTATCATCCAATGACAATTAAATCACTACAATATCTAATATTGCACTTTTAGTCGCCGTACTTTGAGATATAAATAATAACACATTAATTGAATCTCAATGATCATTTCGTGTCATAAACAATATCCAATATTATTTATTCAATCGTTTAATTGCATCTGCTCAGTTGTGCTCATCGGTGTGACCCTCAAGTGTTTTATGAAAGCAGCCATGATGCAGTAGTAATGTCATCTTTACACACCATATACTGACAAATATAATTCAATCTTTGCAGAAAAAACTAAGCTTTATGAGAAAATAAGATCCTTAGAATATGAATTATTAAAAAGAGGTCAAACAGATCAAACGATCCATTTAAATCAACCAAAAAACACAGATTTTTATAATATAAAAGCTAGTATTGGTTGTGAAAATCCTAAGTATCTAACGAAAGCAATTTCGTGTTCTCCAACGTCATATGATAAAAAAGACATGGATTTAGGATTGAAAATGGTGTTTTTAAAAGCTTCAGAAGAAGTGGAATCAGGTGAAGATCTGACACGGTTGAGAAAAGATAAAATGCAACTCGATTTGGATTATAACATTCTGAATGAAAGTTATAAAAGTCCACTTAACACAGAAAAGTATATCCAGACGTATTTTGATAAAGATTTGTCTGAAAATAAAATTTTCACTCAAAAGCCATATATTCCAAATTTAGTTCTTGAAAAGATTAAGTCTGATCTTGAATTGAAAATAAATACTGTTGGGTACAATTTATAATAAAGTTAAAAACAATTAATTTGTAAATGTTCAGGGTTTGTTTTGTAAATACACAATAACTGTATTGTGTATATAAATAGGTAATTAGGAAAGTAGAAAAGTAACAGTTGACAATTAGAGGAAACGAATTTAGAAGAGGAGAGAGAAGAGAAGTGTTGTGCAAGTCACCGAAACCTCCAATGTAATATTCTCTCTTTAATCATTCAATATATAGTGTTGATTGATATAGTTCATAGAATTATTATAAAAATGTTGAATGAATTGCTGAAATAAGAATTATTAATTGGTATCAGAGCCAAATATGGCTGAATTTGAGTGAATTTTGATTTTGAAAGTTGATTATTTTGTTTAAACTGTTACATTCATCGAAATTTAAAATTTCAGAAAATCATTTGTGGATTTTGATTTTATGGATGAAATGGAATGAATTTTTGATCGAATGTGCGAAAATTAAAGGCGAATTTGATGATATAAGCATCAAATATTATCTCTAAACACACAGAATTTTAATTGAGAATTTTCGGAGTGTGTGTTCTTGAGGTATTTTGATCGAATTTTGGTTTTTAATCGAAACTTACCCAAAGTTGTTTCACAAAAGTTGTTGTTGTGTGAAAAACGCATACTCGATCATAATTTGAGCTCATTTGGTGAATTTTTGTTGAAAATTATCTTTTTTAAACTTAGTTTAATGAGTAACTGTTAAAACTCGATCATTACTATTTTTCAAGTGTTAATCGAGTTTTAGAAAGACTAAATCGAGTTTCAAGCCTCTTTATCCGAGTTTTAAGCTTCATTAATCGAGTTTTAAGCTTCATTAATCGAGTTTCAAGCTTCATTAATCGAGTTTCAAGCTGTATCATTCGAGTTTCAAGATAATATCATTCGAGTTTGTTGCCAAGTACTTCGAGTTTTGCTGTGATTCATTCGAGTTTATATAGGCTGATTCGAGTTTTAACTTTATTCATCCGAGTTTCATTTGTAACTCAATCGAGTTTAGTTAAGGCTTATTCGAGTATCAAGTAGTTTTTATCAAGTTTCGAGCTACTTCATTCGAGTTTTCAGCTACATCAATCGAGTTTGATTCTTCTACATTCGAGTTTAATCCTATATCATTCAAGTTTTGACTATTTGACCTTTGCTGCTTAAAATGACCATAACTTTTGACTGGAACATCGTTAGACAGCCTACCATACACCAAAACGAAGCTTAAACCGAGATCTACGATTTCTTGAATAGGCAAAGCCAGTTTGGTAAATTTTGAGACCCAATTCCACTCCAGAAAAAAGTTACGGTCATTTTTCTACAGAAAATCTAAAATTTCAACGTCAAAAAGTCAAATCAGAGCTGATTTTTAACAAATTAATCATTCAAGATTCATTTTCTTCAATCAAGATTCATTCATATTTTCATAAGTCCATAAAAGATCTTGGAAGTTCATTTTTCTGCAATTCAAAATGAAATATGAACATTTTTCAAAGTCTGAGCTGATTGAAAAACTTACTGAATCTGAAAAGATTCGTAAGAACAATTATGACATTCTTATTCAGATTAATACTGATAATGCTCTTGCTTTATGTGATGTATCAATACTGAAAGAAGAAATTCAGAGCTTGAAAGTCAAACAAAATTCTGAAAGTGTTGCTCTTAATTTGAAAATATCTGAATTAAATAAAGAAATTGATGAGTTGAAATGAGAGAATCTTCATACTACAACTCATATGAAATATCTTTTGCCTGAAAGATCTGAACTATATAAGAAAGTTAAAGATCTTGAAGAAACACTTTCCAAGATAAATCAGACTGATTAAAATTGTATTTTAAACAAATCTGAAGAATTTTTTGCTCTTGAAAAAGAGTTGTCTTTAACTAAAGATTCACTTGAGAAGGAAAAACATGAGTTCTTACTGAAAGAACAAGATTTTAAAGCTATTTTTAAATTGTTTGAAGATGAAAGAAAGATGTTTTTAATCAAAGAACAATCTTTTAAGACTGTTTACCAATCATTTGATAATGACATAAATTCTTATTTGGTCATTATCAAAGGATTAGAAGATCAGATATTTCATCTCACCAAACAATTGAATGATTCTCCTTCTTCAAAAGAATTAGAGGTTAAAGATCCTTCAGTTTGTTCAGAATTAAAGATGATTACTCTGATTTATCCACAGAAAGTGAAAAGAATCCAACTGAATTCTCTAAGTTTGATTCATTTTCAGATCTCAAACTTAATTATCTGTTAAAGATACACAAAGGCAAAGATAAAATTATTGAACAACTTCTGGTTAAGATTCACCAGTGTGAATCTTCAAAGTCAAATTTTTCTAAAGTTTCTGAAAATACTGGTCATTCTTATCAGAAAACATTTTCACAGAAAAACACCAAGTATTATCAGAAACAGGCAAGAACCGGACAGATTTTCAAAAAGAAGAGTTTGCGAAATTCTGATCATTCAAGTTCAAGTTTCTTTAGAAATTCAGATATTCCATTTTCTAATACTCAAAGAAATTTATTCTCAGCTTTTGAGAAAGAAGCTGAAAGATATAATCTGCAATGGGTACCTAAACCCAAGTTTAAGTGGACCCCAAAACCCGTTTTGAAATGGGTACCCAAAAGTGCTAACAAGTCTGGATCCAAATCAGTTTGGATACCAAAGACATCTTGAGTTTGCAGGTTACAATGGTTTCTAGTTAATTCAGACTAGAACCCGGACTTCAATGGTAAAGGTTTTTAGTTATTTCAGACTAAAACCCAATCTTCATTGAATATGGTTTATGTACTTCTCACTACAGAACCAGAGATAAAGGCTTTCAGTTACTTCAGACTGAAACCCGAGCTTCCGCGACATATGGCTTCTAATCACCTCTGATTAGAACCCGATTCTGAAAGACGAATCTTTATGGAATTCCTGCCCTGCATTCAACTCTGATGCTGAATTGACAAAGAGGGAGTTTTATTTTTATAATTTTTTGTTCCTGATTTCATGTCTATGAGTTGACTAACTGTGTGTGCTTATATCCAGGGGGAGTTTCAGACATTCTTTGACGATAACATTTTTTTAAAATTTGTGTGTCATTTTTCACGAAAAAATTTGATTCACACATAAAAAGAAGATTTGAGCTGAAAGAAATATTTTTCTGATTCTCTAAATATATCATTGAGATTAATTGATTTAATCTCTTTAAATTTCATTATCTCATTTCTTCTGAGATTCTCTTTGTTACAATGCTTCCGATTTAACTGGATTCTCCTGTTATCCCCCAAGTGCTAATTCTTTCAAAAAAATCTGATTCTTTTCATATCATATATCAGATTTTCCATTTCACTCTGATATCTCCCAAATTATCTGAATAAAATCTATGATACCCTATGAGTTGAATTTCATCATATCCCTTGAGCTTCAACGATGAAAATCTTTCTGCTGACTTCGATTATACACTAAACTGAGTGATAAGCATAAATATAGCTTCTATGGTCTAACTAGAATCGGAAGACCTACCCAAGAAGCAAACCACTTATAGTTTGTGTGGGTAAGGAGATGGTGGTGCATCAGGTCATGCTTTCATTCTAAAGCTGACTAACATTATTTCTGAAAAAGTGAGCCGGAGGGAGCTTAGTTGAAAAATGCTGAGAGCTGAGAGTTGTTAAAGGATTTGGAGAAAAGATAATCCTACCTACATTGTGTCGACTAGGTAATCCACATAAACTATCAAGCCCTAGGGGACTTGATATTGAAATAGACGTCATGGACCCAGTGACGCATGCACTTAACCCCACCAACTACTCAGTTATCTCTCAAAAGATTTTTGTTTCAATAATCACGGAGATATTACACATTTCTATCAATCTATCATTTGGATATTATTGATATTGAAACAAGGAAGACATTTTCTACGATCTCCCACTTCATTTAATGCACATTGTGTCTAGAGCTGATTATATACACTTTTAGGACACATCGAGTCTAACAGTCTGTGTGACTATAAACTGCTAGTCCAAAGTGACTAAGCCGGAACAAATAAGAGTGATTCTTTCATGATAAAGGATTTCACGATGACTATTTGGAAATCCTACCAGTGTTAACATCACGCCAGCACTGAAAGTAGGTCACATAGAGTATGTTTATTATGCAAACAGAAAACCTATGTGGACCTAGACTCGTTCTTTAACCAAATGAATGTGTTTCATTTTCCCAAAGTTGATAAGCTTTGTTTTTGTTCTGAAATTTTTGAGGGGGAGTGAGATAGATTTGTTTATATAGGGGGAGAGGATATCAGTTTGAGGGGGAGAAAGTTAATTTGTAATATTTCTGAAAGTGTAGTTAAAGTTGTATTTCATCTACTGTAAACTTAAATGAATCAATGTCTCTGAAGATTTTGCATGATATTCATAATTTTTTATGATCATCATGAGGGGGAGAAAAACTAAAGTTCAGAGACAACTGTTGAGTAGAATGAAGTAAATTGAAGACAATTACTACATCATCTCAAGACAATTGATCAAGGAAGATATTTAAAAGCTATTCATTATCCAAGGGGGAGTGTGCTTACAATAAAAGAGAAGATCAGAAAAGAAGAGATGTGAAGATCAGAGTGAGACAATACAGAAGAAGATTTAATCAGAAGATTCATAGATCAAAGAAAAGAAGAAGATTCAAGAAAAGAATCAACCTGAATAGAGAACTTTAATTGAAAATTGTTTTCATCTCTAAGGGGGAGATTGTTGGGTACAATTTATAATAGAGTTAAAAACAATTAATTTGTAAATGTTCAAGGTTTGTTTTGTAAATACACAATAATTGTATTGTGTATATAAATAGGTAATTAGGAAAGTAGAAAAGTAAAAGATGACAATTAGAGAAAACGAATTTAGAAGAGGAGAGATAATAGAAGTGATGTGCAAGTCACCTAAACCTCCAATGTAATATTCTCTCTTTAATCATTCAATATATTGTGTTGATTGATATAGTTCATAGAATTATTATTAAATGTTGAATGAATTGCTGAAATAAGAATTATCAAATACTTTTGAGGATGAAAAAGTAAAGCTCCAGTCAGTTATTCAAGATTTAGAAATAAAACTTAAGAACAGCTTGGACTCAAATATCAACCTGATCAGAAAACTTTAATTAAATAGACTTCGTTAATTCTGAAAAGGAGTTATGTTCATCAACTAGAAAGTCTATCCTTTAGATGAAATGTTTGTCAAGATTGATGAATTTGTTAAACCTCTTTATGACAAACAAATTGATAAAACTAAGGAACCAGTAAGTATTTTGAAAAAAGTACCTACTATTCCGAAAGTTATATCAGTTTCATCACCTGTTTTGCAACTTAAGGAGAAAGTAAAAGTTTCTTTTGTCCCTACTATATTTGAAAAAGGTGAATCGTCTTCTTCAAAGGTAACAAAAGAAAAGATTTCAAATTCTTCTCATGGTAAGAAAGTTTTATAGAATAATGCTTATTCTAATTTGACTAATTCTCGTTCTTCCTTTATGTCAGATAATTTTATGAAAAGATCATCAAAGCAAGTTTGGAGAAAGAAGCAGGTTGCAAAGAAAAAGGACAATTTTCGTAAAGAGTGGAGAATAAAAGATAGTAGTATTATAGATAGGACTAGTTCCATATGGAAAAATGTATGTAATAACTCAGATACTAAAATTTGTTGCAAATACTCTCGTGCTGCTTTGATGTCTTTAAATTCTGTTGTTTGTCATGGCTTGAATGCAAAATCATTATCTAATTCAAATCTGTGTGTATGGGTAGAAAAGAACAAAGTTCTCAAGTTTAGACAAAAGCAGGTTCCAAAGAAACCAATTCCAAAATTAGTTTCTAAAAGAACTATTCAAAAATGGATACCCAAGAAAACTGTCAAAAAGTGGGTTCCTAAAGTAAAGAATGTTTCTGTTTCTCTACCTGACATAACACCGCATGATTTACCTAACTCAAAAGGACCCAACTTTAAGTGGGTACCTCACTGTTTACTCTACCTTGTAGGTAAATCATGTGTGGTATCTTGATTCTGGTTGTTCCAAGCATATGATCGGACAGCGAGACAGCCTTACGAATTTTGTGGATAAATTCTGTCAATGGTTATATTCGGCAATCATCAGTTCTGTCCGATTAGAGGCTATGGAAGTTTGGAATATGACAAGATCACAAATCAAAAAGTTTTTTTATGTCGATGGTCTTGGTCATAACTTGTTCAGTATTGGTCAGCTGTGCGATAAATGGTTAGAAGTCAACTTTAAAGCAAATAGATGTACTATCAGATTTGGGGAAGGGAAGGAAATTCTTGCTGGAACTAGAAAGACGAACTTGTACTCCATTGACTTACCCAACATAAATTTGAAAAAAGATGTTTGCCTACTGTCCAAGGCATCTACAAAGGAGTCATGGTTGAGGCATCGCCGTCTTTCCCATCTGAACTTCAAAGATCTGAATAAACTTACAAAAGAAGGTTTAGTAAAAGGCCTTCCAACTCTCAAATTTCAAAAAGAGCAGTTGTGTGCGGCTTGTGAGAAAGGGAAAATGGTGAGGGCTTCACATAAATCGAAAGTTGAACACTCTTCAACTAAGCCTTTAGAGCTACTTCACATGGATATCTACGGGCCAATGAGAGTATAGAGTATAAACAAGAAAAAGTATTTTCTTGTAATCGTCGATGATTACTCGAGATACACATGAGTTTTCTTTCTGAGATCCAAATCTAAAGCTACAGAAATTTTAATTGACTTCCTGCGAAAAATTTATAGCTTTCTGTCCAGACCATTTGATCTGATAATGGAACAAAATTTAAGAACAAATCCTTAGAAACCTTTCTTAGTTCCGTAGGAATAACCCATCAGTTTTCGGCTGCTCGTACCCCTCAAAACAATGGTGTAGTTGAACGACGAAACCGCACACTTGTTGAAATTGCAAGGACGATGCTAGCATACTCTAATCTGTCGTTGTTCCTCTGGGCTGAAGCTGTAGCAACTGCGTGCTTTACCCTAAACAGATCAATCGTAAACAAATGCTTCGGAAAAACGCCATACGAATTTATTAACAAACGAATTCCTAACATTAAATTTTTCCATGTCTTTGGTTGAAAATGTTTTATTCTAAATGATAAAGACAATTTGAGGAAATTCAATCAGAAAGCAGATGAAGGAATTTTTATCGGATACTCCAAGGAATCGGTTTCCGAGTGTATAACAAACGCACGAAGACTGTCAATGAAAGCGTCAATGTTAAATTTGATGCAGGCATCATCATGGCTCCTGGACATGCTAGTTCAGGACCCGAGTCTCAACAGAAAACTTCTATGAAGTCAACTAAGCTTAAAGATTATTCAAATGATCTAAATACGTTATTTGAAAATTTTTATGACGACTACTTTGATAAGACCAAAACTGATATACCTATTTTGGTGTCTGACAGGGTTACTGAAGATCCTGTTGTAGTCTAAGATCATTCCCAACCAGCAGTCTCTGGAGATTTTGTAGATGTTTCGTCTAATGATATACACATTTCGTCTGAAAGTGTACAACAACCTACAGCTCCAGAATCACAAGACACTCCCTTCAATAATCAAACCCCCGAATCCCCTAATGTAGTTGAGATTCCAATAACTTCGAAAACTATTCCCGTCAACCCTACCTAGATTTAAATCCCAATCAAGATCAACTTCAACCATATCATCATACATACAAATGGACAAGGGATCACCCACCGGAAAACATCATCGGAGATCCCTCTGCATCGGTTCAAACCCGGAGAGCTACAAACAATGAATGTATCTTCTCAAACTTTTTTGGGTAAGATTGAACCAAAAACGATTAAGGAAGCTCTTTAGGATGTGTGTTAGATTGTCACTATGCAAGAGGAGCTGAATCAATTTGAGCGGTTGAGAGTCTGGCAGTTGGTGGAAAAACCGAAGGACAAATCCATAATTGGCACGAAGTGGATATTCAAGAATAAGAAGGATGAACATGGTGTGATCATCCGCAATAAAGCAAGACTCATTACCAAAGGATACAGTCAATAGGAGGGAATTGACTATGACGAGACGTTTGCCCCTGTTGCCAGAATAGAAGCAATTAGGATGTTTTTAGCTTTTGCTGCTCACAAAAACTTTACTGTTTATCAGATGGATATTAAAACAGCTTTTTTGAATGGGGAACTAAAATATGAAGTATATACATATCAAGCTAGAAGGATTCATGAATCCTTCAAAGCCTGATCATGTATATATTTTAGATAACTCACTGTACGGCCTTAAACAAGCACCACGAGCATGGTATGATGCTTTATCATTCTATCTCATAAAATGTGGCTTTAACAAAGGTGTAGTTGACACAACCCTATTCATAAAATGTCAAGGTCCAGATATCACAGTGATACAATTATATGTAGATGACATAACTTTTGGGTCTACTAATACAAAATTTTGTAAAAAGTTGGCGTTTTTAATATCCCAAAAATTTGAAATGAGCATGATGGGTGAAATTAATTTTTTCTTGGAGTTACAACTTAAACAACTGAATGATGGAATTTTCATCAATCAGTCCAAATATATTCAAGACATGTTGAAAAGAGTTTAACATGGTCATCAGTACCCCAATGAAAACACTCATGGCTCCTGATTCGAAATCAAAACTCGATGAGGACATTTCAAGGAAACCTGTGGATGTTACTCATTATCGAGGAATAATTGGGTCATTAATGTACTTAACTGCAAGTAGACCTGATATTATGTTCACTACATGTGTTTGTGCTAGATATCAAGCAAATCCTAAAGAATCTCATTTGGCTGTTGTCAAAAGGATTCTAAAATATCTGAAGGGTACACCTAACTTAGGTTTGTGGTATCCTAGGGAATCAACATTTACATTGACTGCTTTTCTGATGTCGATCATGCAGGAGACAGATTGAATAGAAAAAGCACATCAAGAACAGTTTAATTTCTTGGTGATAAACCTGTTTGCTGGTCATCCAAGAAACAGCACTGTGTTTCACTGTCAGCAGCCGAAGCAGAATATGTAGTTGTATCATCTTGCTGCTCTTAAGTGCTGTGGTTGAAAAGCCAACTGCATGACTACGGGTTTACACCACAAAAGATCCCTATCTACTGTGAATCCCATAGCGCAGTTGCTATTGCATCTATTCCGGTGCAACACTAAAAAACAAAGCACATTGACATTCGGTATTATTTTATTAAGGATCATGTAGAAAATGGTAATGTTGAATAATATTTTGTACCGACTGAATATCAGTTAGCTGATTTGTTTACCAAAGTGTTAGATGAAAAACGTTTTAATTTTTTGGTATACAAATTAGGTATGCTGAATCGGTAGATTTAAACATTCAGGGGGAGCATGCTTAAAAGTTGTATTAATCTGAGGGGGAGCTAATACACAAGATTCAAGGGGGAACAAGTTTTTTTTTTGTTTTTACTGTTCAGTTTATTTCATTTTTTTAGTTCATTTTATTTCATTTTTTTCTATTATTTTTAGTTTACTTCATTTTATTTCATCTTAGTTCATTTTATTTCAATTCTTTGTTTTTGTTCAATTTTTTTTATTTTTAATTTATTTTTTGTTTTGTTTGTTATTTTTTTTGTTTAGTGTGTGTGTCTTTTATCTTTTAATAAAGTGGGACGAAATGTAAAAGGAGAGAATGGAAATGGGCCGGGTACCAACCCACACGAAACTAATATAAATTTGAATTTCATTTTTTTGGAAAATCGCACTGTGCACCGCCTTTCTGAATTCTCTCTCGGATTTCCTTGAACAAGTCACAAACAATAAGTTTCTCCATTGATTCCAAGTATTCAGTGCTTAGTTGTAAGTTTCATACATTATTTTCACTATTTTTATATAGTTTCAGTATTTTTTCGAGATTTATGTCACCGTGTGTGTTTGTGTGTGTTTGTCGGTGTGTGAAAATCTGAGATCATTCATGTGTGCTTCAAATTTAAAATTAAGTGTGTGTATGCATCATAGTGAACTAGACTTGCATTTCAAATTTCATGATATTTGATGCATCATACAATATTTAATTTAAGTTTCATTTTTTTCGAGTTTTTGGTTCTCTGTAAATCGGAATTTTGAGGGTCATAAAGTTGTTTTTGGAACAACTTCAGTAAAGGAAGTATGTTTAAAATGATATTTCGAGTAGGAACATGTTAAATTTTAGGTTCAAATAGTTCCTGGATTGAATTTTTGAATTTTAAGTGTGTAATCGAACTTAGAACAATTTTCATCTATCAAACTCGATCAACCCTTCAACCGAGAAAAACTTAGTTTCATTCGAGTTTGATAAAATAGCACCCGAGAACACCTTCGTGTTATTCGAGTTTGTAAAGTTGCACCCGAGGATTGAAAGGACCAGCTATTTTAAAACTAAATTTCCACCAATCACATGCAATATATCTAAAAAATATGGGATAATTTAAATTTTTCTATAGGCATACCTCGATAAATAAATATCCATCCATAATAATAAATTACATCAACCAGAGTATGCTAAATAAGTTTAAGTTTACATACCAATACATCTAGGGTTGTACCCGACCCTCAAAAGGCAATACAAAGAACTGCTAGTGTCTCGGTCAACAAAGTCAACGGTCTCAAACTGGAGCCTTACCCTTATCCGCTTCACCCGAAATAATAAGTCCCCACAACCGGGGTAAGCCGTCGCCCAGAGATTAACAAGATTTAAAAGCAAAAAAGTATATATGTAAATATGCAAGAATAGAAACGAAGCATGAGTTCAATAATTTCCTACGCGCCCCTCATCCGAGCTGGTGCTGGTTAAACCGTACAACCCCTCATTTTTCTAAGTGTGGAAAATTTTCAGAGAAATTTTACATTTTTCGAGTTAAATTTTCTAAGTGTGGAGAATTTCATTTTTCAGTCAAATTTCACATTTTTCGAGTTACATTTTTTAAATTTGTCTTACATTAACATTGGTCCCTTAATGGTTGACTTTGGAGTCCTAACAGGAATATTTTAACATTATTGTATGGAATCCCGATGCTTTAAACAATGTAAGACAGATTTTTCTAATTTCTTGATAAATGTCATATTTCTTTATTTGTAGGAATCATTTTGTTTTACCTGATGTGCCTAACATGTTTATTATATTTACTGGTTGCAAATGGCTTCCCAAACACCCACCCATCAATCAAACTCTTCTGACTCTCATTCATCATCAAACCATACCCTGGTATCCAAACCAATCAAGTGTGCTTCCGTTTCTAGACCAACACCATCTTTTCCCATCCCTGACACTAAATTGTTGAAATCCAAACACTGCCTAAATCTTCTGGACAACAATCACCGCTTTAATCCAAACACTATCAAAGTAAGCGATCCCGTGATTGTTGATATCCGGAAAGGCCACCATTTTGGTTACGTACTCAAATACAAACCCACAATTCCTTTGATATATATGCATCAATTCTTGCATACCATAAAGTTTGTTCCTGATGCCGGTGATCATCATTTCAAAGTAACCATAGATTAGTACAAAGCAAAGATCGCATTGGCTAGACTCCGTCATAACCTGGTTTTGCCAAGACGGATTGATAGGGTTAATTTCCCTGATTCAGCGGACTTTGAAGACTTCGTATCAGATGAAAAACTCTATAGAGACCTCATAAGTCTGGGGTATACGAAGCCACTCACGAAGAGTTCAATGTTTCACCGTAATGGATTAAATGGTGAATGGTATACACTATTCAGAATTCTGAATAGATGTATAACCTCTAAACACACGAGAATAGATCGTGAGAGTCTTCATTGTCGGAGACTATTTCATGGAGTCATGTACAACAAGCATTATGACTTCGCGCACTGCATCTGGGAGGATTTAAAAAGAGGTGGTACTTGCTAAGACCACAAAAACCGTGCAAGAAAGTTTGTCCCTCTTCAACGTTTCATTCAGATCTTAATCAGAGGAATTTTAAGGGCAAGCTAAAAGATCCCGAAGAGGACACACTCACAAAAATGCCCAGATTATGTAATGATGAGTCTACGTAGAGTTCAGGATGATCCAAATGCCAATATTATGTCAATTCCTGAATCTTGATTAAAGTATGCTGATGAGAATGCGGAATCTATGAGATTATATAGAATAGACCATGCTCATGTGGAACCTCAAGAACCGAGGGATCTTACCCCTGGAGTTTTAGGTGAGCAGGTACATTAACAAGGGGTTGATGTACAGGGTAACCTTGAGTTGAGAGAGGAATAAGGAGTTGTGAGGGGAGGTGAGGAAGATTTTGATTCGCAACAAACGTTGTCTAATTCAACAATGAGGTAATGAGGGTGATGATGATGATGGTGATGATGATGATGGTAATGATGATGATATTGATGTAGCTGGGGCAAGAATTAAAAAATCTCAATATGAGCATATAGCTATTCAAGAAGTTGATGTGGTGGTGAGAGTGAGTGTGAGGGAGTCCCAAACCACAGACAGCCGGGTAGCCACATCTGCTGTTAGCTCTCCTTTGAGAGTTAACATTGAAGCAACCAGTACCCCACTGGTGACTGCACACCCCACCAGTCACTCATCTCCTTCTCAACAAGTAGATGTTTCAATTTATCATGGGGATTTTGCACATGATCTATCCTTGGATCATTCGGATCCTATGGATATTGAAACAAGTAAACCTCTGCCCCAGTGTACATTTCTTTGTCCACGGGTCATAGAACCAATACACGATAGGACACTAGAGTTAGTTTCATGTGTTGAAACAAGTACAGAAGGACTACGTGTCCCTGTAGCAACAACTATTGTGTTGGAAGCATTCGTTGCTCCGTCACATGAAGTAGTTGGAAGTCCTACCAGAGGTACATCAATGCCAACTCTGAACGTATGCACACATATGTTCTTTTTACAAGTACAACTATCGTGACAACTGGAAGTCTAAGTGACCCAGGAGTTAGCTTGTAACCCTTTGTCACTGAGAAACGACTGAATGAAGCAATTTCTGGAGTTACTACACAAATGAGCACTCAATATGCAGATATGATGAGCCAAATGATAAATATTCAAAGACTATTGAAAGGAAAGACAACTGTTGACGTAGAAGAAGAAAAGCAGATATCCAACAATGAGTTAAGAGATTATTGTGTAGAGTAGTTTGATGTCATGAATGAAAGGATGACAAGATTGGAGAATACTGCTGTGAGCGCACTAAGTTCTTTATCTGAAAGGTTCTCCATTCTTGAACAAACATGCAAATCTCAAGCTTATGGATCTAAAAGACAACATGAGGATCATGATGACTCCGATGATGCTCCTCATGAGGGGGAGAAGAGGAGAAAGCTTGGAGATTCAGAGAATCCGATAGTTGTATATGAGGCAAAAGATACAGAAGGTGAAGCTTCAGGAGAGGGAGGAGGCTCAAAACATTATCCAGTTGCTTCTCAAAGTGAGATGGGATTGATTCTTTATGAAGATATCCCAAATCCTTTGAGTGTGCAATCTGGTGTTTACTATTTTGATGAGTATGATGAATCTAATAAGGATCATGAAGTTGAGGTGTTAAGAATAGAAGGAGTGGAAAAAGAGATTGTTTGCCTGAGCCTGAAGTGTTTGAGTAGTCTGAAATAACTATGACAGCAAAGAAGATTGTAGATGAAGAGAAGTTAGTAGAAGAAATTTTGAAAGATGATATACCAACGCCAACGGTTGAAAAGCCTGTGGTGACTGTGACTGTTAAGGAAGAAGAAGAATCGTTTACTGTGAGTGGGTTGCCTGAAACCCTTCAAGAAATGACAGAAGTGGAATTGATGGATAAATTCTTTCGAAGCTACATTATGGCTGAAGAATCAGATTGAAAACATTATCTGAGGTTTGTTGTCCAAGAAGTAGTACAAAAGGAAATAAGTGACATGTTGAGTCTACTTAATGATGAAGAGGTCAGTCAAAAGAAGAAGGTCAAGAAGCTTTAAGTTGTCAGACAAGCATAATGCAGATTTTATTAAGAAGCGGAATAGACTTCCATTTTTTGAAGATCATTAAGAGAAGAAGATTTGTTGTAAAAAGTATACTCCAATTTCATTTTTGAAGCTCTTCAGAGTCATAGAGCCCAACATGCCGAACTTAGTCAATTATGCTCATTTTCTTCATAATCAAGCTCAACCTGCAAAAGATGTGAGAATAGATCAAAGGATAGGTGAACTCAAAAAAATTGACAAAGACCGTTTTATCAATATTTTCTATCCAACATTCACTGTTACGAGAGTTGATGGAAAAACATACGAGTTCAATGAAGCTGATTTATTTAAGATTCATCTTGTAGATGTTGAAGATTTATTTGATGAATTGTGCAGAAACAAAAGAGAAGAAAACTGTAGATTCACACTCAAAGCAATCTTTCATTTTATGCATACCAAACCGGTCTTAATGTCAATTCAAGATTTACAAATTGGTGTTGAAAGAGGTATGCGAAGGATAAATTTCACTGCCCCTAACAGACAGATCAAAGACATAGATAAGCTCAAAGAATATCAAGTCATTCTTGCTAAACATCCAGTTGTCATCTACAAAGATAAGAATCAAGAGAAGAAATCCATGCGAATAATCGAGCTTAACAAATACTCAGATGGTACTCTTCAAAAGGTTATGACAGCGTTGAAAAGGATTCTAGATCATGATATCATGAGATGTTTAAAAGGTGGTGGCATGATTCGGTATGATAGGAGAGATTAATCGTTGACTTTGTGTCAGAGATTGAGTCAAGGTTGAAAAGTCAAAGGAGCATTCGAAGATTTGAAATGAAGCTTGGCTTGAAAGACTGAAGATAGTTTACAATTCATAAAAGGGGGAGAATGTTGGGTTTTATACTTTGTTTATGAATGTAAAAGTTCAGGGGACATATTGTAAATATCTAAAAACTTGTATTGTGTATAAATAGGAGTCGGTTATTACTTTTGTTGGTACGAATCAGTACGGATCAGAGTGAATTGTCTTGATATTCTGTGCAAGAAAGCTTAGAAGAAAACCACAAGTTCATTGTAATATTCTCTCTTTCTTAATATAATGATTCGGTCGTTGTTGAGCTGATTGCTGTTTTTATTGCTTAATTCATATTGAATTGTTTGATTTTGAAATAACAGTTTAAGCTTAAGCATTCTCTAGGTACTTAACCTCTTAAACCCAGGCTCTGATACCATGCTTGTAATACCCTCGATCTACTCCACAATACCACGTAAATGACACGTCATAAAAAATGATATAATAATCCCTAACTGTGCCCAATGTAAACACGTTAAATACCTCAGGAATTTAAAACTTTAAATTACATAATAAGCCACGGTAATCCCTGTTTATTTTACACAATATCTGAAGTGTATGTAATCCACAAAATCATAACTACCTCTAGGAAGGAAGCTAATAACTCCTCAAGCGCTGATAGTTAGCCTACTTGGGTCCATCAGACCTACTAGTACTCGGTTCGATACCCAATCCCGATCCCATTATCAAAATTCACAAGTCAATATCACCAAGCTCCAAATTAATAAAAAATTAACAATATTTTTAATCTTTTATAAAACTTAATTTCATAACCCGGTTAAATTCCAAATCTCTTCAGTTGCATCTTTCACGATTTCTCGTTTAACTAGTCCAACTCAATACAATTATTTAAATAACCCAACGAATAATTCACGTACTTTATTCAAAATTGAGATATTACACATGTGCTCTTCAAATGCTAAGAGATACAAAATGAAATAAAAAGTTGTTTGAAAATATAACAAGTGGAATTTTTAGAGGAAGAAACTTGAGATTATTGTAAATTGAAATATTGCAAATTAGGTTTAATTTATTTATCATAATTTGTTGTGAATGGAATGGTTTTAGCTTTACTAATTTCTTGACATGAATCTTTTAAAAACATTTTTAATGATTTATATATTGAGAACTAAATTTGAAGTGCATATTAATTGAATATACTTTATTTAAACTTTAGTTCTGTTAATTTCAAATACTTCAAACAAGTAAAACATGAACGACGTAAATATATAAAAAGTCAACGTACCTTCGATCGATTTTTATTTATAGTTTTAACCGAGTTTCCCGTATTAAAAGGCACCAAACAATTTGAAATTTTTTTAGAAAAAGATGAGGTTAAATAATACCGTTATATTGTAAGGGTGTAGGGATGGCAAAAAACCCCAAACCCAATGGGGAAACCCGAAACCAGAACTTTTCGGGACGAGTTCGGGGATCTTATCGGGGATTTTTTCGGGTACGGGCCGGGGATGGGGGCCCCGCCCCGTCCCGATAGTATTTATATTATTTTTCATATGAATGGGATATAAATATATGATAACCTATGATTAATATTTATATAATTTTGGTTGTTAATGTAATTGTATCGTTAATCTTTATTTTAGAATAACGCAAGCGTGTTGTTTTAGTTTCATTTGGTTATTTTTCATATAAATTTTCATCTTTTATTGTTAAAAAATATTTGATATCGTTAGAAATTTATTAGTTTTAACTTTTTAGACGGGTTTTAGGTTCGAGTTTATATATGTAAATGGGAAACAAAAAAACTAACGGAGAATAAAGTCTTATTGGATACCCAATGGGGACCCGAAACCTGCGGGGCCCCGATGAGGATCCCCGATAAGAGGCCCGATGATGAATGGGATGAGGACGGGGGACCAATCCCCGCCCCGAACCCATCCCGTTGCCATTCTTATAAGGGTGACAATTTCAGCTCATTCAAGGAAACGGGTCAAACGAGTTGATAACCAAAAGTCATAAATTTTACATATTAAAAAAAAAAATTCAAAGAACAATTTTTTTAATACACCGTTTTATAAATTTTCATTCAAAAAAAATTATGTATAATCTTAGTTTTTTACAATGGGTCCATTTAACTATTCGGTCCGTTGGTTCAAAATTGTCACCCCTACGTTATAACATCATTAAATCTAACAACCTTTATGCACAAAACACAACATATTGAATGATTAAACTTGTGCTACAACATATTGCACTAACCACGAAGATGAACATTGTGATGATTGTTTTGAATTCGGATGAAGATTTATGTTTACAATTAAAGATGATAATAATTATCAATAATACATATATGAACAATGAACGATGCATAACACGACAACTCGATGCATAGATAGATCTTGTATTGATAAAGCTATGCATAGAAATTGTATAGATCTTGTATTGATAAAGCCGACATGCATCACAAAATTGTATAGATCTTGTATTGAGAAGGCTGAGATGTTTCACGAATTGAACGATAAACTAAAATGCATCACGAATTGAATGACGAACATGAAATGCATCGACCTCTTTATCATCTTTTTTGAATTTGTGTAGATTTTGTTAAATTTGAAAGTGTATTAATTGAATTAATGTAGCATTTATTATTTAATTATTTGTTAGAATATTAAATTAAAATTAATTTGAATATACCCTAAATACCCTTCCGCATTTGATCTTGAATGCACTAGACCAGGTTAACAACTATGACCTAATCAGTATTTACTAGCCAATTATAACCTAATCAGTGGTCATTAGCAATTAATCAAAGTGATTAACAAAGTTCACAAGAAAATTCAATTCAATAAGAATAAATTTCATCGGTGCGATGAATCGGCAAATCAATTAATCCGATCGATTTACGATATGAACGATTAATTCAACTAATTACATAATTAAATTAAGATTACTGACACTAATCATGCATTAATACACTTACTTAACATTATTTATGCAAGACTAACACAATTCATTAAACTAATGCATTCATAAGTATATATGAATTTACATAAAAATGGATATACAAGAATACATTTTTGAAATACTTTTATACAAAAAAAATGAAAAATACATTTTAAATACCCTATAGGGCCGGCCATAGGAAGGACATAAGTACATTTGACTTTTATTATTTTTTTTAATATAAAACTCCTATACACAATCACCATCATATCTCCTTTCAACATCCTCTTTCAATTCATCAAAGCTACACACTCAACCTCCACTTTCACCATCATTTCAAGATCTTTCAATTCTCTATAAATAGAGAGTTCTCCTTTCATTTTATTCACACCTTCAAACAACACAAATCCTCTCTTTTCTCCTTTCATAAATCCGGCCAACATCACTCAAACAAAGCCACACTTTGCAAATTTTTAATCTTCAAGTTTTTCAAGAAAGTGTTGTGCAACAAAGTTCAAGATCAAGTAGTCTACTCATTTGCATTCTTATACTTCATCAAAGTAAGTAAATACTAACTTATAATCTCTTATATTTATGTTTATATAAGTCTTGCATAATATATATACAACAAGTTTCATAAAAACTCAAGTTTATAAACCACTAGTTTTGTTTTAAGTTTGTTTCCTTCAAATGTGTTTATAAATATAGAAACACATTATGTAAACATAAACATTATGAAAACAAGTTATAGAAATGTGTTTTATAACCTTTTATACATGTGTTTTTTTTTTGAATAAACAACAAGAAACACAAGTTGTTTCAAGTTTATGAAATCCGGATTTTCGGCATAAATATTACGTCGACTTTGAAAATCATAACTAATTCATAACTTAACGAAATGAATTGATTCTTGTCTCAAAAGTTATATCTATGTCTTAACTAAAAATCTGGAGGTTTTCATAATTTAATATGGAGTTAGGACCCCCAAATATTATTTGGGAACCCGAAAGTTTGACAGCTCAAAAATGGCCAACATAGGATTTTTAACGAGGCTTTTCCCCAACCTAAACACCTCGAAAAATGGCCGTTCTTGACTATAAAAATTCTTTGTATATATTAGTTTTATGTCTATGAAAAACAAAGCCTAAATCGTTTTGGAGCTTGGTCGAAAACAGCCTCAAAGTAGGCCGAAAAACCTTTAAAAAGCTGAAAAATTATTTATATATATATATATATATATATATATATATATATATATATATATATATATAAACTTGTCGTTTTAAGTGGGTTTTATTTATAAACTTGTAAAGTTGGGTGATTTGAAACATAAAAACCTTTATACATACGTATTATCATATATTGGAGTTATTAAGTCCTTCATATCATTTAGGACTCGGTTAAACACATCCGGTTTCATCAACCATCAACAACGCAAATTTTCATTTTACGCTTGTATTTGCCATCGCACTCACAGTGAGTCTTCATAGCCCCTTTTTTCACACTGTTATATTTTGGGGTAAAATACATGCTACGTTTTCATATGGATATAGAAACTACTTGATTTCTGTTATGTATTACACATGTGGTTCCATCAGCCCTCAGATCATGAACCGTTAGTTACATTTTATGTAAGCGTGAATATATTATGGATAGATCTATCGGGATTAATGTCCCCCACCTAGGTTGGTCGCTCCAACTACTAAGGGGTGCATATATATTTAACATTACGGTATTACATTGGGGAATACTGCACAGGGAAAACTCATAATTAAGTTTCGGTTGCACGATGGTTTTATGTAATACATAACATGGAATTTATGTTTTATAAATTCAAACTCAACTATTGATGTCCATACAAGTCATATTTACGTGTAAACCTATGAACTCACCAACAATTTTGTTGACGTATTTTATCGTGTATTTTCAGGTAATTAAGGCATGTGCACAAGCATCAGAAGCATTCCAATGCTTCCGTTCATTTTGGAGTCGCATCATTTTCAGAAACTCGGAGATTTATTTGCATTATTTTGTTAATATAATTATGTATTTAAATCTCTGTAACATGCGAACTACTCTTTATCATTTTCGGGCTATGTAAAACATTTCTATTTTTTGAAGTTATATCAATGTATTTTTTAAAACGTCCATATAGTTGTCGTTCACTTGATTATAACTATGCTTCCGCGATGTCACGCTTCGTTGCCAACCGGGGTAACGGGCTGTGACAGATTGGTATCAGAACCATAATTATTGAACTAGGTTGCATTAGTACCCTAGTCTATAACTACACATAAGTCTTACAAAATTTGTGAAAATACTTTGTAACTAACAAAAAGACTATAAATGGACCTCGATAACAGAAACATGCCAAACAACACTATCATCATCCTGTCTAACTCCGAAAATGAGTACGCCCCTTTGAGCCCGGAGGTCACGGAGGTGTTCATAGAAGAGGACCCATCAGAAGAGGAAGACCCCTCTGAAGAAGAAGACCCAATGGAGGAGTCTGAGGAAAACCCATGGAGGAAGACAAATCCTCCAGCGGATGGGGAGAACCATCCGAAGAGGACCCGTCGGCACCAGTCGCCCCCTCTTACGTCCCATGCCACCCATCTGTACCGTCTCACCGCACCTATCGTCCCCACCCCAACGGCCCACTCATGTTGTTCACACCAAGGAAAAGGGTAATAATGTCACAACGGGAGTCTATCCCGACTCCTGTCCCTCAGCCAAGCCCACCGCAACGGCGACGGGTAGATGCCCGCCGCTGGGACTGGATGCCCAATACCCTCCAGGACTAGAGACGAGAGGAGGGAATCCCCTCCCAATTTGAGATCAGAGGACCATCCTCCGCACCGACCTCACCGCTCACGCAGGAGCCGACCGACCAGACCATACCTCTTTTAGTAGCAAGGTCTTCACGGCACGACCTCCAAATCCGGTTACTTAACCAGGATATTGGAGAGATGACTACTCGTATAGAGCGGGAGGAGTTGCAAAACTCCAATATCTATTGGGCCAACCCGCATGCCCTCACCATTCAACAGGATGGGCTGGAGAAGCTTTGGCAACGACTAGCCGAGAGCGAGGCCCGCAATGAGTAGCTAACACGACGCCTCAATGCATTAGAGCAAGGAGAGACCCCCGATCACTCCCACCCCTAGTACCCCCCTTATCTTTGTAATGTTAGGAATTATTATGTAATAATGTAGGACTTAAAATTTTCGGGTAATAACCCGCCCCGATGTAAGAAATTATGAATTATTAATGAAAATTTCAAGTTATTTATGACTATGTGTTTGACGATTATAGAACTGTGCCCTAAGAAAAATTTGAATCTTTAAGACTCAACTTCTCACACTATGCTCTTCTCTTTAAACTTTAAGATAATGCCGCCAAAAAGAGCCATGAACACTGCCGAGATCGAGCAACTGGTCGCCCAACGAGTAGCAGCAGCTATAGCCACTTACGAAACCAACCGCAATAGCACCGCAAACGGAGATGGAGGAGCTAGCCGCACTACGGGAGGGTCTGACTCAACCCCGTAAGGGTGTGGTATTAAGGGATTTTTAAGCTGTAAGCGTCGATACTTTAATGGGACGGAAGGCGCTGTCGGACTGGTTCACTGGTTCGAGAAACTTGAGTCTGTGTTTCGTGTTAGTGGTTGTATCGAGGATGAAAAGGTTAAGTTTGCTACCCACACTCTTCAGGATGGTGCTTTGACTTGGTGGAATTCGTATGCTCAGTCTGTGGGAATTGACACGGCTTACCAACTCGCCTGGACTGAGTTCAGCAAATGATGACGGATGAGTATTGCCCTAGAATTGAACTGCAAAAGATGGAGTCTGAGTTCTGGAATCGTTTTATGTAGGGAACAGATGACACTGGGTACACCAACCGTTTTCACGAGTTAAGTCTACTATGCCCACAAATGGTCACTCCGGGGTACAAGCGTATTGAGCGCCACATTTAGGGACTCGCCCGTCAAATTCAAGGGAATGTCACCACATCCAACCCAATTACAATTCAGAGCGCCATTCGGATGGCGAATAATTTAATGGATCAAGTGGCCAGGAGAATAGAGGTCAAGGCAGGGGAAAACAAAAGAAAATCGGTGGACAAATCAGGGATAGGTTTGGGCTCACAGTCCAAAAATCCCGAAACCATTAAAGCCTTTGTCACCGGAGTTGAGCCAAGGAATGGGCCATACCGACAACAAACCATGGTGTAACCGGTGCACCTACCACCACGTAGGTCCCTGTCCAACCCCTTGCAGGAAATGTAAGAAGTTAGGTCACCTGACCCAAGATTGTAAGTATAACACCAACAGAAACAACAACGGTGCACAAAGGAGTTGTTTTGAATGTGGAAACACTAGGAACTTCAAGAAGAACTGCCCAAAACTAAACAACAATGGTGGAGCTCAAGGGAGAGCTTTTGTATTGGGAGCGACGCTCGTCAAGACCCCAACGTAGTAACGGGTACATTCCTTCGTAATGATATGTATGCTTATGTGTTGTTTGATACTGGGGCTGACAAGAGTTTTATATCTGCTAAGTTTAGTGAACAACTAAATGTCGCTCTTCCTCCATTAGACAATGCTTATGCCGTAGAATTAGCTGACGGAAAGTTGATTGAAGCAGATAGTATAATTAAGGAGTGCACACTAAAATTAGCAGATCGTCCTTTTAAGATAAACTTGATGCCTATTGAACTCGGAAGCTTCGACGTAGTTATTGGTATGGATTGGTTGTCAGACAACCATGCCGAAATTTTATGTGGTAAGAAGGTCGTAAGAATACCACTTAAGAAAAAGAAAGTCCTAACAGTCAAAGGAGAAAGAAAGAATCGCCAGTTGAACGTCATCTCTGGTTTCAGAACGCTGAAGTGCCTTCGAAGAGGTTGTCAAACAGTATTAGTTCAACTAGTGGAAAAGGAGTCAGAGGAGAAGCGACTCGAAGAAATCCCGGTAGTTCGTGACAACCCAAACGTCTTTCCTGAAGACTTGCCTGGACTTCCACCAAATAGACAAGTAGAATTTAGATTGACTTGGTACCTGGAGCTGCACCTGTCGCACGAGCACCCTACCGATTGGCACCATCAGAGATGCAAGAATTATCCAATCAGCTGCAAGAACTGTTGGATAAAGGATTCATCCGACCAAGTCATATTTACGTGTAAACCTATGAACTCACCAACAATTTTGTTGACGTATTTTAGCGTGTATTTTTAGGTAATTAAGGCATGTGCACAAGCATCGGAAGCATTCTAAGGTTTCCGTTCATTTTCGAATCGCATCATTTTCAAAAACTCAGAGATTTATTTGCATTATTTTGTTAATTTAATTATGTATTTAAATCTCTGTAACATGCGAACTACTCTTTATCATTTTCGGGCTTTGTAAAACATTTCTATATTTTGAAGTTATATCAATGTATTTTTGAAAACGTCCATATAGTGGTCGTTCACTTGATTATGACTATGCTTCTGCGACGTCACACTTCGTTGCCAACAGGGGTAACGGGGTGTGACATTTTGTACCTCGATGCACAAAAGTTCTCAATTGAACCTCCCTCTCTCTCTCTCTCTCTCACTCTATATATATATATATATATATATATATATATATATATATATATATATATATATTTATTTATAGATTGGGGTTCGATTGAGAACTTTTGTGCATCGAGGCACCATTGAGAACTTTTGTGCATCGGACTATCTACCAAGGGTGCACAAAGGGCATTTAGGGGATATTAAATGTATAAAAATTATTTTTGAATTTAAATTTTTTTATGATAATTAATAGCTAAATATGGTATGAAAATCACCATTAACTTCTTTCCTAAAATCATTCCCTCTTTCTCTCTCTATATCTCTCTCTTTCTCTCCCCTCTCTCTTAGCCCCTCTTGCTTCTTTCAATCCTCGGCCACACACCACCATAGCACCGCCACCACCACCGGCAATCATCAATCACCAACCACCACCACCATCGTGCACCTTTTCTCCACCGTCATCAATATTAACATGCACACCATTATCATCTCCTTTATTTTCCGATACACCACCGTAACTGCACCACCATCGCACCACCCACCACCTCCATTTCCATATCTCGGTCCATGGCCACTACACCATCGTCCTCCTCCCCACCGGCCATCTCTCTCTCTCTCTCTCTCTCTCTCTACGGCCAATAATCACTGCATTTTTGAATGCATGATAAATTTTTGAATGATGAACACCTTCAATGATAAAACGATGTATTTTGATGATTTTGGAAGAGATGAACAATATGCATGTATTTGATTTCGGAAGAGATGAACGATATGCTTGTATTTTGGAAGAGATGAACGATATGCATGTATTTTGATGATGAACGATGAACGATATGCATGAAGAGATGAACGATTCATATTTGTATTTTGATGTATTTTGATTTTGGAAGAGATGAACGATATGCATGATATATTTTTGGAAGAGATGAACGATACTTTGATGATGAACGATGAACGGTGAACGATATGCATGAAGAGATGAACAATTCATGTTTGTATGCTGATGTATTTTGATTTTGGAAGAGATGAATGATATACATGAAGAGATAAACGATATGCATGTATTTTGAATTTGTATTATTTTTGTTGATTTTGGAAGTGTAATAATTAAATAAGGATTGCATAATTCCTGTTTTATCCCTCCGCGAATTTCATTATGTGCACTTGATGCATTAATCTTTTGATTTAATCACTTGATCCAAGGGACAGTGGAGGTTCTTTTGTGCCTCAATGCACAAAAGTTCTCAATGGAACCTCCCTGTATATATATATATGGGTGGGTTCAATGAAAAACTAATATGCTTGAGGAAACCTCAAGAAACCACATGGAGAGGATTGTGCATCACACAAGAAGGATTATGCATCACGTCACTTGATCCATTGTGCGGTAGGTCGAATTGAACCATAATGCATCATAAAGAAAATCATAGTGCATCAAGATCATTTGATGCATCGTATGGCCAGTCCGATTCGGGTCAGTACGACGGTCCAAATCGGTCTGGTCATTCAATTGAAGTTGGTCTATCATTTTTTGAATCTTCACAAAAATAAAACAATAAATTAATTAGCCAAAAATCGAACCCAATACCGCTAATTTAATAACATAATGCTTTAACCATTAAGCTACAAGTCACTTTATTATTAAATTTATTGACATACTTCTTTTAATAATAAACTAACTCTTTAATATATTAATTCATTAAATATCGAATCCAAGATCATTAATTTCATAGATCAACATCAAATTTTATTCACTAAGTTTTTTTTACGATGCACTAGTAACTTATTATATTAAAAAGTAACTATGTTATTAAAAGAAGTGTATCAATAAATTTGATAACAAAAGAGCTAGTAGCTTAATGGATGAAACATTGTTTTATGGAACAAACGGTTCTGGGTTCAATTCTCAGCTAAGTAATTTAATATATTATTTTTATGGAGAATCATAAAAGCCATGGACCGAATTCAATTGAACGAACCGGTTGAACCGTTGGACCGACTCGATCCCGGACCGGTCACATGATGTATCAAATGATTGTGATGCATTTTGTATGTTGGTTTCCAAAGGTTTCCTAATGCAAATTGGTTTTCCATTGAACCCACCTATATATATATATATATATATATATATATATATATATATATATATATATATATATATATATAGAGGGAGGTTCAATGGAAAACCACCATGCACCGGAAAACTTGTGAAAACCGCACTGCACCACCACAAATGCATCAAATTCCCCGCGTGATGCATCAAAATCCCGTGTGATGCATCAAATTTCTCGCGTGATGCATCAAAATCCCGCGTGATGCATCACCTTATTTACGATCATGCCACCGCGTTTTTCATGAAATGCACCAAATCGGACGGTAGGCGTAGGTTTCCATGGTTTTCAGGTGCATAGTGGTTTTGCATTGAACCCACCCCTATATATATATATATATATATATATATATATATATATATATATATATATATATATATATATATATATATATAGGGAGGTTCCATTGAGAACTTTTGTGCATCGATGCACAAAAGAACCTCCACTGTCCCTTGGATGAAAAGAATGTGTGGGTTAGATCAAATGGCAAAAGGGTAATTAAATAGAAAGTTTTATGCATCAAATGCACATAATGAAATTCGCAGAGGGTAAAACAGGAATTATGCAATCCTTATTTAATTATTACACTTCCAAAATTAAGAAAAATTAATACAATTTTTAAAATATATCGAAATACATGCATATCGTTCATCTCTTCATGCATATCGTTCGTCTCTTCCAAAAATAAATCATGCATATCGTTTATCTCTTCCAAAATCAAAATACAAACATGAATCGTTCATACAAACATAAATCATGCATATTGTTTATCTTTTCCAAAATCGAGAGGAGGCTAAGAGAGAGGCGAGAGAGAGAGAGAGAGAGAGAGAGAGAGAGGTTTTAGGAAAGAAGTTAATGATGATTTTCATATCAAATTTAGCTATTAATTATCTTTAAAATATTTAAATTCAAAAATAATTTTCATACATTTAATATCCCCTAAATGCCTTTTGTGCACCTTTGGTTGATAGTCCGATGCACAAAAGTTCTCAATGGTACCTCGATGCACAAAAGTTCTCAATCGAACCCCAATCTATATATATATATATATATATATATATATATATATATATATATATATATATATATATATATATATATATATGTATATATATATGTATGTATGTATGTATGTATGTATGTATGTATGTATGTATGTATGTATGTATGTAATGCAAAACAAATAAAGTTCACGTTTAGTGGAAATGATAAGTGAATTACAAAACAACTTACACCTAGAAAATATTGGAATTAAAAGTTTTACTAGTCAATAACATCGTTTAATAGTAGACGTGCTTAAGTATATAAAAGTTTTTTTATAAGAATAGTCCCCAAAATGATGGGTTCAGAGTTGTTACACATTTTACTCTTGTTTGGGGCAGGTCCTGTACCACATATTATTTTGAAGGTTCTAAAATAAATTTATATCGATAGAATGAGAAGGTATCATGACCAACTTGGTATATATAGTGTGATAATTGGGAAAAATGTGATCATTGAAAGCAAGTTTGTTTGTATTGGATCATCAAGTTGCATTGTTAACTATCTTTTTTTTTTAGTTTTTCGAACTCATTACAAAGTAGAACGATTATCAATAAAAAATGAGTAGTCGAGAATAAAGTAAAACGAATCTCTCTTTATATTTATCAATAGAATGAAAGAACTGGATTATAAAATTGTATAATTTATTGTATTACTCTGGTGATAAATGGTGATACACGCCTAAAAATAGCATGAGTTGTAAACTAATTAATCAAGTCAAATACACATATGTCACATCCGTCGAATAGTTAAAAAATAAATATCTATAAAAATATATAAAATAATTATAAGAAATTAGAGTTTATTAGATTTTAGTTAGATATTTATTGGAATAGTTACACTAGATTCTCTCTCTCTCTCTCTCTCTCTCTCTCTCTCTCTCTCTCTCTCTCTCTCTCTCTCTCTCTCTCTCTCTCTCAACACACGGTTGATTCACATTTTAAATTAGAATTTGGTATGTGACATATGGCAAAAAGAAGTGTTGTAAACGTGTTGTAAGTGTTGTAAATGTTCAATTACTCATTTACTAGTCTTTATGAATATAGATACTTCATAATGCAATGAACTCTAACCGCATAGTTAAGAGATACTTAATTCATATAAACACACAATAAATTATTAAAACATAGTAATCATTTATCAATAAAAATCTTAGATCAATAAACAATATAAGATTCAACATTGTGATATATAAGTATGTCAATTCTATGTTTGGCAAGTTTACAAATTACAGTTTCATTTATCAAGATAACTATAATCGCATAAAATACAATTCCTTCAAGTTCAGAGTTAAACATATCACACATTTACTAGTCTTAACTATGTTCAATAAATAATTGTTATAAAAATTTCCCTAGACCTCTTATTTAAAATTTTTAAAAAATTCAAAAAGATCAAAATCATGATTAAACAAGATATCGTAAAGTTATAAAGAATTCAACGTACTCAAATTTATTTAGTCATTGCAATTTGAACAATACAAATTACATTCTAGTATAGAACCAAAGCAACATCATCTTCAAGAAGAAAATGACAAATAGAAGCGGTTCCTGGTTTTACATTTAGGACTTGAAATGCTAAATGCTTTGGGTTCCATGATGCAGTATCCTCATGACAAACTGATATCGTCTTGGCTCTTACATTGTTTTCTCCAACCAAAGAAATCTCATATGCGTGGATATTAGATGATTTATGGCAATAATGGACAGCATATGCATAGTATTGTTGGTGGCAGACAACAAGACTATTGGCATGTAATTTTTTTAATGCTTTGACTTTGTACTCGTGTAACATTGTGTTCTCTTTACCATCTTCATGTGTGGAGGTTGGATTAACTCTTTTCCCTAACTTTGAAGTAGCAAAGTCCACCATCAACTCAAATGAAGTCGCACAATATTGATCCTCTCCTTTGTTGGAAGTCTTCTCACAGTCATTAATCGTTTTCTCAATTAATTTGGCTTCCATGGAATCAGGATTGACTTTGAATAAGTCATAGATTTTCTGCAGTTTGTTTGATGTAAAGGGCAACGAATCGGCAACTTTGCGAGGAATGAATGTAGGTGTTGTGGTTGTATCTTACTGATATGCAAGCTAATCTTTTTGCCCGGTTGCATGTCCTTCTCCAAGAAGAAAAGTGTCAACGTTGCCATCATTTGTTCGTCTGTTGCTCCAGCAGCATAATCATATCGAGGAGGTTTGGCTTTTAGCTTCCCCAACACATATGAAGTGCTTCCCTCATCTACTTTACAGAGATATAATGAACATATCAACTAGTTAGTCCCAAAATTGATCACAAAAATTGGTGATATCTAATAATATACATGAAACAAAACTTTAGCAAAAGTATAGTTCTAAGTGGACTAGCAATCGCATGGGCTATCATTGCATGACTTCCAACAAGTGTTAGCTAAAACCGAATTTAACAAGTCATCAGGAATAATAAAAAAGGAAGAAAATAATTAATATATACACACTAAATATTCTACCATGTGTACCACCATAAATGTCTTTGAATGTTTTTTTCAATAAACCATCGTCCATATTATTGTTGATATACAAGTATAATAAGTAGATGTTTCCTCTTAAGTAATAGAAAATATTGGTGTTTGTGAATAATAAATCCATAATGTACCAAGTAATACCTTTACTACCTATGAACAAAATGATTAAATCAAATTAAGAACCCTCAATCACATTCTTATGGTTTTCCATGTTATAATTGATATACTTAGAACACATATTAATGATTTTCTATTTATTAGAACCTTAAACATTACACATGGGAAAAGAATTGAATACTCACAAAAAGAGGAGTTAAAGCTTGAGGATGAAGCCTCATTTGTAGCTAAGAATTTGAACTTGATAGTATAAACAAGAGGAATAAAGAGAGTTGAGAGAGAAAAGATTGATAGTACTTTGACTAAAAAAGAGATGCACTGCTAAAATATTTACAGGAATGGAATATTACAAATCCAATAACTAAGGTTAAAATGCTGATGGCTAGTCGAATTGATCCTAACCGTGAATGTCACTATTGGTAACCATCAGTTTTGTCTATATGTGAAACATGATTTAGTGTGAATAATATTTTCTTTCTACACATAAAAAAGTAAATAATATGTGGGTCATGCTATGCAATGATTCTAAAATTATAAATAATAATAAAGTTTAATAATTTCAAGTGTTGCGGATATAAGTTTTGAATATCTATTGTAATTATTATTTTTGTTTCATGTAAAATATTGTTTTCATTCGAAGGATTATTGATAGAAAAAGAGATCGATTGTTTATTATTTATACTGGTGACATATTACAGTGTATAACTAGGGGAAACTTTATATGACTAATTGAACCGATCCTAACCGTGGATACCCTTACCAATAACTGTCAATTTTGTCTTCATGTGAACCAGGATATAAGTGTGAATAACTTCAAGTTTTGCAAATATAATTTATCAATATTTATCAGAATCATTATTTTTGTTTTCATGTAGACCGTTATTTTTATTTGAAGAAGTATTTTTCTCTGTCGTATAAAAAGGATTAATGTATGAGTGATTTCTATGCACACCCTCAGAACTTATGAAGTGACATGTCACACCCCTTTTTGATTTGATTTTTATTATTTTAATAGGAAGAATTTCATATATACACTTCTAAAACTTCATAATATCATATATACCCAATCTAAAATTTTAATATCATATATATCCCTCCTAAACATCATAATATCCTATATATACCTAATTTTAATTATTAATATCACATATATCCTTCTTAAACATCATTAATATCATACATACCCAAATTCATTAATTTAATTATTTTACATTTAAAACTCATATTAATATTGCTTATTAATTAATGACCATTATACCCTTACTCGTTTCTTCTTTCAACTAAACTTCAAAATATCATATTTATCCAACTTAAATTAAAATGTCATATCCCTTTTAATAATTCTATATAATTTATTTTTGTAAACTCTACTAAATAATTCTTCAAACTAAAACAAATTAACATTAAAAATAAAAAAAATTGTATTATGTTTTTCTCGATTGTAATCAAATCGTAGCGTCTTATTATATTATCTTATTTGTTTTTTTCTACAGTAATCTATATACAATTAACTGATTACATATTATGTTCTTTTTCCTTTTTCTTTTCGAACTTTATAGTTGTATCACATTTTATTTTTTGTTTTTTTTTTTAATTTAGTATATATTTTTTTGTATTCTAATATATTAGTTTCTAATTTTTTTTCAAGTTTGCATTCGTTTTATAACTAATGTATATTTAGTTTACTTTTTTAATTTTTATATTTAGTCTAGAATCTGATATATTTTAATATACACAACTAATTACATTGGATAACAAGTTATAACTCATATGCTACATTAAATATAAAAATTTAAAAGAAAAGTAAACTAAATAAAAATAGTTACAAAACGAATGCAAACTTGAAAAAAATTTGAAACTAATGTAGTAGAAAACAAAAATATATGTACTAAGCTAAAAAAACAAAATGCGATACAACTATAAAATTCTAAAAGAAGAAGAAAAGAATGAACATAATATGTAATCAGTTAATTGTGTATAGATTACTGTAGAAACAAAACAAATAAGACGATATAATAAGACGATACGATTTGATTACAAACGAACAAAAACATGATACATTTTTTTAGTTTTATTTTTAATGTTAATTTGTTTTAGTTTGAAGAATTTATTTAGTAAAGTTTACAAAAATAAATTATATAAAATTATTAAAAGGGATATGATATTTTATTTTTAGTTGGATAAATATGATATTTTGACGTTTAGTTGAAAGAAGATGAGTATGGGTATAATGATCATTAATTAATAAACAATATTAATTATGAGTTTTCAATGTTATAAAAATAATTAAATTAATGAATTTGGGTATATATGATATTAATGATGTTTAAGAGATATATGTGCTATTAATAATTAAAATTGGGTATATATGATATTATGATGTTTAGGAGGGATATATATGATATTAAAATTTTAATTTGGGTATATATATATTATGAAGTTTTGGAAGAACATATATGAAATTCTCCCATCTATATATCTATATCTATATATATTAATAAAAGAAAACATTTCACGCCACGTGTCACTACCTCATCAATCTAAGTTTTTGATTTCCCACCTTTTTTTCATAATTAGATTTCCAATTTAACTAATTTATTGTTTAAACAAATATTAAATCTAATTCAAATACTTTCATATTTATCCATGTAATTAAAAAAAAGTAATATTTTAAACATTCTAACAATAAGCTAAATTTACATTTAAGATTAAAAAAAAAGTTGATATTTTAATTAAATTATAATTAAAGCATATAAAATTGTTATCTTAAAAATATGAAATCTTCTCGGTATAAAAAATCAATTTAATCCATGAATTGTAATTTGAGAATTCATGTTTATTTATTTACAATATATTCAACGGTTAAACTGTACATTAAATATTTTAATTAAAGGTTGGTGTTTATGTTATTTTTTATAAACTGGATTTAGATTACATATTTTGAGTTTTTCTTATTTAGAAAAAAAAAAATTGATATTGTTGTATTAATAATTAGATAATAATAGATTCTTTTGAAATTTATGTTTGGACGAGTTTAATGTTTATACGTTTAAATTTAAATCAAGCAGACATTTTCTTATATTTTCTTTATTGAACTAATCTCACATGCATATAAAAAATTAAATTAAGTTTGTTAAAAGTTTATGGAAAATTTTTTATGACATCCTACATTCATAGTATACAATGTGATATAGTTGAGAAACATTATAAATGTTTAAGTTGATTTAAAATTTTGATAAAGTAGATATGTGTTTATACAACATGCATATAACAGTTGTGTATTCTTTTATAAGTTTATATTCACAAAAAATAATTAGTTTTTTTTAAATATTCATGTAACATCAAATGTCATGTGTCACCTCCACATTTCATTGAGAAAAATTAATACAACATATTATTATAAAAAAAATAAAAGATAAAAAATTAATACAACATGTTATTATTAAAAAAAATAAAAGATAAATATAATTTATCATTTTTATAAAGATAAATACATTCTATTATTTTTAATATATGATAAAAGATAAGTACGATTATTATTTTTAAAAAGATAAATAACTTTATTATTTTTAGTCTGTAAATATTAATTTGTAATAAAATGTATAAGTTATATTACATATAAACTAAAATTTCCATTTATATCAAATAAAATATATTAAATTAAAAATAAACTTTTAAAAAATTATTGACGAATAATAATAGTATTCTTATATTATTTTAAATAATAAATAGTTATGTATGTTATTTTTACTTATATACATTTTATATAAATAAATTTTATTAACAATATCCACGTATTACGTGGGTCAAAAACTAGTTTTAATAATAAAATCTTCAAAATGGTTGTGATGTGATGAGTCTTAAAGATTGGCGGTGTAGGTGAGATGGTCATATGTGCTTTTCAGGTGCTAAGAGATACAAAATCAAGAAAAATGTTTGTTAGAAAGTATAACAAGTAAATTTAGCTTAGTATTAGAAAAGCTAAAACCATTCCATTCACAACAAATTATGATATATAAATTAAACCTAAAATGCAATATTTTAATTTACAATATATCTCAAGTAAAGTAATACTTTAAACATTCTAATAATAAGCTAAATTTACATTAAGATAAAAAAAAAGTTGATTTTTTAATTAAATTATAATTAAAGCATATAAAATTATTATCTTACAAATATGATATCTTCTCGGTATAAAAAATCAATTATAATCCATGAATTGTAATTTGAGAATTCATGTTTATTTATTTACAATATATTCAACGGTTAAATTGTACATTAAATACTTTAATTAAATGTTGGTATTTATTTTATTTTTTATAAACTGGATTTAGATTACATATTTTGAGTTTTTCTTATTTAGAAAGAAAATAATTGATCTAATTGTATTAATAATTAGATAATAATAGATTCTTTTGAAACTTATGTTTGTACGAGTTTAATGTTTATACGTATAAATTTAAATCAAGCAGACATTTTGTTAGGCACAAAAAGGCCTCAGTCAAACCTGTTCTGCATCTGAGAGGGAGATTCTTAATCAAACCTGTTGATGCATTTGAAGGTTGAATTTAAGGTCTGTTATATGCCTTATTGAAAACTGAAAATGATTTGCAATATCAGTCCAAAGTTGTTCTATATGTTGCATGTGTTGCAACAAAGACAGTTTGTCCAAGTTGTTTAGTCTGCTGAACATGCTGGACATAAACTGTCTACGCTGCTCTACACTGGTGAGCAGCTTGGGCAGTTTACAAGTGTTCTGTTCTTTGTGAACAGAATCTGTTCTTTGTGAACAGAACCTGTTCTTTGTGAACAGGCTAAACACTTTATGGAATATGTTTCCAAGTCCTCATGTATTGTTTTTGACTACAAGATCAGTTTACAAAGTTGAAGACAAAGTGGAAAACAGAACTGCTCAGCCTGCCCACGCTGTTCTGTTACATGAAGACAAAAGGATATTTGAAAAGGGTGACAGGCCTTTTCTTATATCAAAATAGGCCTTAACAAAGGAAGAAAGACACAAAGTTGACATTCCTTATTTAGTTAAAGGCAATACAACAGTAGACAAAGTGAAAAGACAAAAGTTCTGCCCGCATGAAGACAAGTCTGCTTTTCAGAATGTGCAGAAAAGTTTATGTTGTCTTTTCAACAAGACTTTCCCTTTTTCCTTTCGTCCAATGAAGAAGCTTCACTTAGATCCTCTGAGTGAGTATAAAAAGAAACTTCCAAGGATTGAAAGATTAAGCCAAAAAGCTAAGTGCTGAAACCAAGAGTGAACGTGCATTCAAGTGTATCTTTCATGCATGCAAGTCTGCTTGAATAAAACAGTGCTTGGTGTCTAAGCTGTTCTTGTTCAAGCTGTTCCTCTGAGTCTTGTAAACACAGTGAGTGATTCTTAGTGAGTGTATTCATTGTAACTAGTTTAAGTCTGTCTTAGACTAGTTAAACATACTGTTGTATCTGTCATCTCAGCTTGAACCTTTCCGCATTCAAGCTCGTTTGTAATTAACATTTGTTGATAATACATACAAACATTGAGAAAATTGTGTGTAGTTTTTAAATAGTTGTATTCACCCCCCTCTACAGCTTAAAGCTATATACTTGGGATATCTTTTGGGACCTACAACTGGTATCAGAGCAGTTTAGAGTGTGTGTCATTCTAGATCTCTCATTCTCCCAAAGTTTCCATGGACAATAGTGTTGCAAGTTCCTCATACTATGACAATGGCTCAATGGGCAAACCCCCAAAGTTCAATCATCAGAACTTTTCTGGTTGGAAGTGCAGAATGATGCTCTACTTAGAGAATCTGGATGTACAACTACCAGAGATTGTAATGGAGGGTCCCTATGTGCCAACCTCTGTTACAGCCATAACTCCTGCTGTTGAAGGAGCTGCTCCTGAAATCAGAAGATTTGAGAAAGCAAAAGCTCAATGGTCTGATGAAGACAAAAGACTGGTTGCTCTTGATGCAAAGGTCAGAAACAACCTGGTCATCTCTGTAACATCCTCGAATTCAATTACTGTAATTTGGAATTAATTAGGCGGATAAATTATAATTAAGTTAAATTTTGGGCAATTATTATGTATTTGAGGATATTTAAAAGTTTGTTGTTATTTTAAGAAAATTTGAACTTGGAATTATTATTATGGAGTATTAAGACTATAAAAGTTGATAATGATAAAACTAAGAATAAATCAGTATTTTATGGAACCGGTTAAGTTGAGGGGTGAAAAGTGCAAAAATGATGGAAGTTGAATAAAAAGGCTGAAAGCCTTTCATTTTCACATATGCACTCTCTCTACTTTCTCTCTCTAGAAAACGCTCTCTACTTCTCTCTAGATTATCTCACAAACCGACCGGCCGATTATCAAGATTTATACGTCATCGGAAAGATCTCGAGGAGTACTACAACAATCTGTGTATTCACTATGCCTTTGCTTATACCTCAGTTGCTTTATTTTTACAGGAAAAGGGAAGTCTACCGCCGGACCTTCTAGTTAGGTCATTTGTGAAGATTCGGAAGATTTGGTACTATATAATCGGTAATCATGCTTTGGGACAATGTTATATTATATTCTGGATGTTGTGATAATTATTTGGGTGTGTAGACTTAGATTTGGTACCTTGTAGCACCGTAGGGTGTTTGACACTGTTGCACTACTTTATTTATGTATTTTAAATGCTTCCGCACTTAATTTAGGTTATCAGATCATTATGTTTTTGTATGTTGATAATTAAATCCTGGGTGTTGTAAATGGTGGTTGTTGTGGCAAGGGTGTCACACGAGATGGTATCAGAGCAGTAGTTTGAGATTCAAGTGTCCGTGAGGTCTTGATCTCAAACATTAAGTGATGATATGTAGTGGTTTAAGTAATGATCTGAACTAAGATAGGTTATGATCTAGTAATTATAAGAGATTGACTATCATACGGGACAAATGGGTGGTGTCTTTAAATTAATGACATGTTACTAAACAAATTATATGTTTATAATTTCAGAACATGTCTGGAGGAGGAATGACACCCGAAGAAGCCAGAGAGATGATGCTAGCCATGATGGCTAAGCAGAACAAGATGATACAAGATCAGTTTCGGGCTCGAGATGAGGCCGATGTTAAGAGAAGAGAGGATAAGAGAAAGAACAAGGAGAAGGAAGGGGGCAACAAAGAGGAACAAGATGACAACACTGGGTCATCAAACAAACCCAAAGGTTGTCGGCTTAAGGACTTCAAGGGAAACGGGGCTGTGGAATTTAATGGATTGGGAGACGCTATTGCCGCACTCGAACGGATAACGGCAACCGAACGAACATTCCGAATCAGCGACTGTGCTGAGAAGGACATGGTTCGGTATGCTACTGCTATGTTCACCAATGATGCGATCATGTGGTGGAACTCTATGGTGAATGCGTTGACACAGGAGAAGGTTTCTGTGATGACTTGGGCTGAGTTTACGGACTTATTTACTCAGCAATACTGTCCAGTTGATGAGCGTCGGAGATTCGAGGCGAAGTTTATGGCACTGATGCAGTGGACTAAGACTGTGTCCCAATATGCTGTAGAATTCACGAGGCTGAGTCTGTTTGCGCCTCATCAAGTGGATACTGAAGAAAGGAAAGTGACCAGGTTCGAGGCTGGTCTGGATATTGAGATCAGGCGAGTTATGAGTAATGTTCGCTATCCTACATTTGCTGGTTTACTTGAGGCTGCCAGAAATGTAGAGCAAATTCTGATTATGTCGGGTTATTCCATTGGGTCCGCTGCTGCTTCCACCAACCCAACACAACCGTCGCCGCCGAAACGCCAACGTGAGGGAGGATACTCGGGATCTTCTCGGACTTCACAGTATTCACCTCAGCAGTCTTATCGCCGATAGTCTGGTTCATCTGATCGTGCTCGTGCTCGTGCTTATTCAATCAACACTGAGCCGCAATATTGCAATAAGTGTCATCTGGAGCACTTTGGCAAGTGCACTAACGGACGCGCTTGCTTTTGCTGTGGGGAATTGGGTCATTTTCAAAACGATTGCCCAAGGAAAGGAGATGCTTGCTATAAGTGTGGGGTGTGGGGACATTATAGTAGGAACTGTAGGAAGAATGCTCCAGCAGCTGCTGCTCCATCATCAACACGATCTTCTGGAGGTTCAAGTGGTGGTTCAGTTAACCGCCGGGGTCAGTCACAAAGGGCACCGGCTCGTGCCTTTCAAATTACTGCAGAGGAGGCAAGGGAAAACCGGAAGTGGTTACGGGTACGTTTTATCGTAAATTCTATGCCAGCAAGAGTTTTATTTGATTCTGGTGCAAATCGTTCGTTTGTTTCTACTATGTTTGCACAACAACTTGCCATGCCACTGTCTAGATTATCTGCTACACTTGACATAGAAACTTCTAGCAACACTCTAGTCAAGGTAGATCACGTATACCGTAATTGCACATTAGTAATTGAAGATGTAGTCTTCAATTTGGACCTGATCCTTATTGAGTTCAGTGAGTTTGACGTGATAGTCGGGATGGACTGGTTGATTGAGAATGAAGCTCACATATTTTGTAAGAAGCGGATGATAAAGATAACTACTCCGGAGGGGCGTGAGATCTGTATTTACGGGGATAGAAGAAGTGGGGATCTGTGTTTGCTGACTATTGCAAAAGCCCGAAAGCTTGTTGCAAAGGGGTGTGACGCTTACTTAGCTTATGCGATTGATGCTAAGGCTGAGAAGAGATCTTTGGCCGATGTGCCGGTTGTTTCACAATTCCCGGATGTGTTTCCGGAAGACTTGTCTGGCGTGCCTGTTGGGAAATAGTTTAAGTACATTCAAGCTATTAGTTAGACTTCTCAGACTGTTAGTAGATTTGTCATGTAAATACAAAGTTCATGCTGCTAGTTGAAGAAACTCGAGCTGCCAGTGTAAAAGTTCAAGCTGCCAGAGTAAAACAACTCAAGCTGCTCAGTTCATGCTGTCAAGAGATTCAAGCTGCTCAACAGTTTCATAAACAGAAAGTGCTGATTTTCAGGAAAGATATCTACACGAAGATTCCAGCATATCTACTATCAGAGAAGTCATAGTCCTTCAAGGAAACAAGTCCAAAAAGCAATATAAATACAGAGAATAGGTCATTCTATTGTATAGAAGTTTATAGAAGTTTATAGAAGTTTTCTGCATATTTTGCGTCTGTAATTGCTTTATTGTTTAAGTTTTCTTAAGCCTCTAAGGTTGTAAAACCCTAAGAACAGTCTGTGTTCTTCGTCTAATCAAAACATATTAGAGGTGATTGTAATCATTGAATTCAGCAATACAAACAGTCTTGATTACTTCTTATGTTTTATGCTTCATTGGTTCTGAAAGTTTTTGTTAAAATAATTAAGTGTTATTCCGCAAACTTCTTAATTAAACTTTGATTCAAAGCAAGATTATTGATTTATACTCTGATAAATTTCAAATCAGTTAATCTTGGTTATTCATATTTTAGATCCTGACAAGTGGTATCAGAGACAGGTCGTTCTTTGTTTTTCAAAGTCGAAAACTTTCTTCAAAATTTTTATATCTTTTACAATGGAATTTGAAAATAGCAGCAGTGGATCTGGGCAAGGACTCAAAGTGCCTATGCTCAAGCCCACTGAGTTTGAGATGTGGAAACTCAGGATTCAACAGCATATTCAATTCATTGATTATGCCATATGGGAAGCTGTTGAATTCCCTCCTGTAGTTGATCCAGAACTTGATGATGAGGGAAAACCAGTCAAAACTCCTCCAAAAACTGAACTTGAAAGGAAGGCTATAATGAATGAAGTGAAAGCACTCACACTATTACAAATAGCCATTCTTAATGCTTATCAACATCAGTTCAAAAAGTTTTATACTGCTCACTCTCTTTGGAATGCCTTAGAGAAGAGGTTTGCTGGTAATGCCAGTACCAAGAGAAATCAAAAAGACCTCTTGAAACAGCAGTATGAAAACTTTTCTGGTGGCAAGAATGAAAACCTCACTCAAATCTTTGACAGGTTCAACAAACTGATAAGTGAACTGGAAAGTGCAAAAGTCAATCTGGATCAAGATGAAGTCAACAGAAAGTTTCTCAGATCTCTTGGAGAAGAATGGACAGTCTATGCTGCACAGTGGAGAACAAAAGACACACTTGATGAGATAGAATTGGATGATCTATATAACAGTTTAAGAGTGTTTGAGACTGAGATTGATGCTAAAAAGAAATCCTTTTCTTATAATCACAACACTGCTCTTCTGTCTTCTGAAAAATCTAATAACCGTGATTCTTTTTCAGGTGGTGATGGCAATTCTACTAAAACTCACTATGAGGCTTTTGTTGCCAATGATGGATTATTTGTTTTAAATGTTGAAGACTTAGAACAAATTCATCCAGATGATCTTGAAGAGATGGATTTAAAGTGGCAACATGCAATGCTGACCATGAGAGCCAAAAGATTTCTGAAAAGAACTGGTAGAGCCAACTTTCAAGCCAAGACAGAAGGCAAACCATCTTTTGATAAATCAAAAGTGGAATGCTATAAATGCCATAAGCTTGGTCACTTTGCCAGAGAATGTAGATCTCAAGGTCAACAGCCATCAAGGACTTCACAGCCCATCCAAGCGTCCTCATCAACAGCACTTGTCTCTCAAGAAGACAATGTGTTTGACTAGAGTGATCAGACAGAGGAAGAATTTCAAAATCAAGCACTTATGGCAGAAACATCAAATGTCTCCTCCACTGAACTACCATCTGAGGTAAATTCTAAACTCTACTCTCAATCATGCAAAAATATGGTTAAAAAGTACAGAGATCATAATGAGAGCATGTGCAAAACTCTAGCTAAGATGGAAGAAAGGAGATATGAATACATGCAAGCCATAGAAGATCTGGAAAAACAGATCAATGATTATAAGGATAATGAGATTCAAATGGGTTATGATAGAACCTATCATGAGTGGGAGAAAAAGGAGCTAAATAAGAAAATAGAATCTCTAAATAAAAAGGTAGAAGAGACTGAACAAAAGGTGTTTGAGGCTAATAAGAAGCTAGAATCTGTTAACATAGATCTAGGAAACTTCAAGTTAGCAAATCAAAAGCTAGAACACCTAATGGAAGTTCAGTTCAAAGATAGAGTGAAATCTCAGGTCAATCCCAAAGAAGGAATAGGATACAGAGCTACTCCACCTCCATATAATAACAAGTACATTCATCCAATGAGTGAAGTTGCTGATAGACTCGTCAATGAACCACTAGATGAGTGTATGACTATTGTAGATCCTATTCTTGATAACAGTCCTGAATTAAAAGAAGATAAGAGTCAAAATAGAGACTGTGACACAAAGAGTGCACCCATAGAAGTCCAAGTTCCCAGTAAGAAAGGAAAAGAGAAGATGAGTGTATGCAATGCTACTCCACAAGTTTCTGTACATTCTAACTGTAACACTGCATCTTCATCAAAAGGAACTAAAAGAAGTAAAACTGTTTCTATCTGCACATGCCAAAAACATGGTGTTCAAAAGTTTCCTAAACAACAGCAGGTAAGAGGAAACCAGAGAAACAAGAACCATATATTGACAGAAAAGTCTGGTGTTCCAATTCAAACTGTCAAAAGATGCTTTCACTGTGGAAGGAAGAATCACTTAGCCAAGGATTGTTTTTACAAACTAGCTGTTGCAAAACAGACTGTGCATCACACAAAATCAAATCCTAATCAGGCAAAGCACTCAAAAGTGAAACCTTCCACAGCAGCTCCAAAGAAAACAGTTGATCACAGATTCTCAAAAGTTAATAAAAAAACAGTCCACACATCAAAAACAAGTTTTGGCAAAGCCTAAATCAAGTTTTAAACAAATATGGTGTGTCAAGGACAAATCTGTTGCTCAAACTGCTAATGCAAAAGATCAGACTGCTAAGTCAAAATCTGATGCTGTTAGTGCAAAAACTGAAACTGTTAGCACTACAAACACAGCTCAAGCTGCTGGGCATCAAACTGGAGCTGCTAGTGAATCATCTGAGACTGTCAGAAGAAAAGATGATCAAAATAGTTGGATACCTCATATTATCACTAAATACTCTCCAAAGACTCCATCAGTAGATCTCACCAAATGTAAGAAGTCAAAAACAGTTTTTAGTTATGTCAATGTACAAGGCCAACCCAAAACCAATTTGGTTTGGGTTTACTTCACTACTAACTAAGCTGTTATTTGTGCAGGGCAACCACAGGTCTTCTCATAGAACAAGATGGCATCTGGACAGTGGATGCTCTAGGCACATGACAGACAATTCTGAATGCTTGTCAAATTTCAAAGGTTTTGATGGAGGTTTTGTTGCATTTGGAGGCAACTCAAAAGGAGGTAAGGTTACAGGTAAAGGTACTGTTAATGCAGGCAACATGACATTCCATGATGTTCTGTATGTTGAACAGCTTAAGTACAATCTATTGAGTGTCTCTCAAATCTGTGACAAACAAAACATTGTTCTGTTCACAGATTCTGAGTGCATTGTTCTTTCAAAGGATTTCAAAATTCCTGAAAATCTTGTTTTACTTAGAACACCAAGAAAGGACAATGTTTACTGCCTGGACACAGCTCTCTTGACTAAATCAAATACTTTAAGCTGTTTAATATCCAAAGCATCATCAAATGAGTGTGCTCTTTGGCATAGAAGGATGTGTCACATGAACTTCAAGTCCATGAATGATTTAGTTAAAAAGAATCTGGTAAGAGGATTACCACAAAAGGAGTTCATTTGTGATGATCATTGTGTAGCATGTCTTAAAGGTAAGCAACACAAAACCTCTCATAAGGCCAAAGAAGTAAATTCAATCTCATCTGTTCTTCAGTTGTTACATATGGATCTATTTGGTCCAACATCTGTTTTGAGTTTGAATAAAAGGGCATACTGTTTAGTCATTGTTGATGATTTCACCAGATTTACTTGGGTTTACTTTCTTAGGTCCAAAGATGAAACTGCTGAGCTAGTTAAGTCTTTTATCCTTAAGATAGAAAACCAATCCAATTCAAAAGTTAAGGTGATAGGATCAGACAATGGAACTGAATTTAAAAATCAAATTCTAAACAGTTTCTGTGAGTCCAAAGGCATTGCTAGACAATATAGTGCACCAAGAACACCACAGCAAAATGGTGTAGCTGAAAGAAAGAATAGAACATTAATTGAGGCTGCTAGAACAATGCTAGCTGATTCAAATCTGCCAATGACTTTCTGGGCAGAAGCTGTTAATACAGCCTGTTATGTTCTAAATAGGGTTCAAGTTGTCCAATCTCAAGGAAAAACTCCCTATGAGTTATTCCATAACAGAAGTCCCCTAATAGCTTTCTTCAAGCCTTTTGGATGCCCATGCACTATTCTTCACACTAAGACTCACTTAGGGAAGTTTGAGAGTAAGGCTGAAGAAGAATTCTTTGTAGGATACTCAACTCAAAGCAAAGCCTATAGAGTATACAACAGTGTGTCTAAAACAATTGAAGAAAGTGCCAATGTTGAATTTAATGAAAATACTGCTAATATCAAAGGCACTGGTCCTGATTGGTTGTTTGATTTAGATTCACTAACAAATTCTCTGAGCTTTGTTGAGTATACTGCAGAAGCTGATGCATACAGGGTTGAAGCTGCTAACACGAATTCTCATGCTGCCAATACAATTGCTCATGCTGTTGGCACAAAGTCTCAGACTGCTGCAGATTCAACAAGTTGGGATGATTTCACCACTCTACCACTTCTGTCTTGTGATCCTCCAGGGGTCCTGAATGATACAAATCCAGACACTGAAGTGCCACTCCAAAGTTCTG
>JAANYP010006403.1:0-11989 GCA_020465985.1 Centrapalus pauciflorus | reverse complement strand
AGAAAGTATAATTCTGTAGGCCGGGTGGTGGGCTAAAAGAAAACTATCTTGTTCTGGTGCTCGTAGGCCTACCTTAACCTTAGCACTCTCGATCGCCATCTGAAAATCTCTTAAGCACATTACGATCGATCGGCGGTTCATGCTTCGTACTAGGGCTCCTACGGCGGTCATGTGCGTTAGACGTTTCCTGATGCGATTTTTCAGACTGTTGTGAAGGAACTCAACGTCATCCGCACTTATGAAGTCAAGATCATACTCGAAGATGTCATCTCCCGTCCCATCTTCTCTTTCCACTTGGTAGGAGGGATAGAAGACTCTGGCTCTTTTGCACATAGTGATTGTCTTGAGCTTTTTGATCTTTGACTTTGACACCTTAGACCTTTGTTCCCGGAGCATCAATTGGTAGTATTCAGCCTGTTCAGCTTTGGAGACATTCGTAAGTTCCATGAGTAGGCGTCTGCTGAAGGCTCCAGGTTTCTTTCTGAATACCATTTTAAATCTTTCCTCAAGGTAAGGGTTCTGAAACTGCTCCGGGGGAAACTTTTGCAAGAAGTCTTTAAGGCCCTGAACGGGGGGTTCTTCTATTTCATCCTTTTTAGCTTCAAGAAGCTTTATAATAGTCCCCCGCCGTTCTTGTCGCATTTGATCTTTTTCTTCCTGCGGCAGTGTATGAACTTTTCCTTTCGTATAGTGATCCACCCAGAATAAGTCATCTTTTCTATACACGCCAGGACCCTCCGGAGTTTCATCGAAGCAATCGACCCTCTTTGTTGGGGAGGGACCTGAACGTTGGGTTTGTTGGACTGGAGGTGGGCTTGGGGATCTTGGGGGGCTGATGGTAATGTGGGATTCTTTTAATGACAGGGGAGCTTGGATGGATGAAAGTATATTTTCTTGATGGGCTCGAGGAGGTGAATTCAGGAAATCAAAAGAAGAGGATGAAGATTTTTTCGTTGGAGAATCAGGCTCAGGCTTAGGAGTTAATAATGGTTGGTTGTCCTCGGTATCGGAATCTGAGTCAGAAACTAATATGATTTCAACCTTCTCATGTGGTTCCTCAAATTCTACCATAGCTGTCATCGGATCCAGTGGAGCTGGACCCTCGACCATGGGCTCGTCTTCTATTAACATATATTCCTGAGCCTCCTGTGACTTTTCCCTTGACCCCTGAAACTCAGACCCCTCGGCGGTCTCTGCTCCCCCTAAACTCAGCACTGGGTCCTCAAACTGAACTTTTCTGCGCTTCTCCCCCTCATGACGATCAGGGTCGTCCTGGTCGTCATGTTTCCTTTTAGAGGCTTCGGCCTGAGTACGGCATTGGAGTTCAATAACTGCCGACTCCAGGCGATCCATTCGGGAATTGAGCTGTTCCTGGACTTGCAGAATCAAGCGGTTAAGCGCATCAAGTTTGTCCGACAGCTCCGATATTTGGTGATGGACTGAATGGGAACCTGGTGGGGGGCCAGCTTCGGAGGCGACACCCTTACCCTTGATGAATGAAAGAAGGGCGGTGTGACGTTCCTCGGCGGCTTCCCTTTGGGCGTCCAGGTCAGCCCGGGTAACCACTCCGGCAGCACGTAATGCTGCCGTTAGCATCTCCAGATTGATGGGGAGATGGCCGGAAGTGGACGGCGTTGATTGAGCCACTCCCGGTCTTCCTTCCGTCATTTCTGGTTCCTGTATAGGACGCGCAGATCTGGAAGTTTGTTGAGCTGCCACGGAGGCAGCTCTTGGGGATGCCACAAAGGCATCGTGCGTGGTGTGTATTTGTGGGGATGGAATCGTGGATGAAGGAAGTTCGGTCACGTGGGGAGGAGTGTGACCTCTTTCAACACCACCACTCTCCGAATGAGAGGGCGATGGAGTGTGTGGAAGATCCCCGTGGAATGAAGTGGTTTCCCTTTGAGGGGAAACCAAGTGGGTGGTGGGGGTTGTTTCGACCGCTGGACTAACGGTCTTTTGAAGGGGAGTCCGGCTAATAGGGCTTGGTTCACCCTCAGACTGAATTTCCCTCGCTCTTACGACAGAGACGGTTCTTTCGGAATCCGCCGTCTCTGTCGTCTCACCTACAGCTCCCTCCCTCACAATCTCAACCTCCCGCTCACCGAAACCCATAGTCTGTTGAACATCCATCCGTTCTCCCTCATGCTCACTCTCGCTTTGCTCACCTTCGGATTGGTTAGTCTCAGTCGATTCCGACTGAGACTCATCCGGATAATTCTCTCTTATATACGCCCTTACCCGCTCTGTGCCCCTGGACCTCGTTAGAGTAGATAGAGGAATTTTCATCACCGGTACCGTCGGGGCCCCCTTTGGCAGAGTTAACTTTTGGATTGCCACTGTGGGGTAAACATCAGCCTCTGGACGCTCGTGAATATCGTCGTCTTGGTCCATTGCAAATTGAATGATGAGTTGCAGGAAACGTTGAAGAGGAATGTACTTCCGACCTTTCTTTGTGCCCCGTTCTTGTAAGGTCTACGACTGCAAGATCTATCTAGACGCGGATCCGTGAACGAGTGCGGAATCCTCGTTGACGGTTAGACGGACAACTCTCAACCAACGGAACACGGAGACTATTAGACGCTGAACGAACGACACACGAACGATCCTACGTACTAATTCTCTCCGAAACGGCACTCACCTAGCTGATAAACTCGAGATCGCCTCTTGCTTAATTCCTCACGAATTCTGCAAAAAGTCCTCTAATTATTCGAGTCTATCCCTAATTATAGACCCTGATTCGAGTCTGTTGTGGGCCAAGCTCGAATCTGGCCCAAGGCCCATTCGAGTCTGTCCATATTGACAGTCTCGAATCTAGCCCATTCGAATCTAAGGTCTCATTCGAATCTATCTCAGATTCGAATGTATTCCCTTAAGTAATTCGAATCTAGCCAAAATACTTAAACTCTTAAGTGATAAAACTTATGACATTACCTTATGATTGATTTTATCTTTGAACTTTATGTTTGAACTTCTTGTAATACGTTACATCAAGTTCAAACATACAAACACTAATAAGCATCAATCATATATAATATATTTATAGCAAACACATGCTAAATCACAATGTAAGACCACTTAGACTGCTATCGTCACACGGGATGTACCAACAGTTCTATATGGACTCTTCGAAGCTCTTCGAACAAGAAAGAAGCATAGTCCACGTGTCGGTCAAAGGCAAAGCCGGCGAACATGGCTAATACCTGTGCCGACGCTGAATCATGACCTGAGTGCTTGGCGGTGAAGCATTTGTTGAGCACATCGAATAGAATCCGCCAGTGGGATTGAAGGTTTTTGGTGTGGAAGTCGGATGGTTTGGAAAGAGGACCGTCATACCCTAGAGTTTGTATCTCAGTTAGGGCCTCAGAGACGGATGGGTTTGGGTCGAATGAATCAAGGGTGGGTAGGTAGTCTTCGGTGGGTAGATGAAGAATGTGGCGGATGGCAGCGGTGGTGATTTTGACCTGAACGCAGTCAATGGTAGAGGTGAAGTGAGGTTCGGGGTCGGTTATATATTGGAGCCTGTTCCAGAATTGTTGGAGGTATATCTGGGGAACAGCTATGGCAGTTGATAGTGCGTAATAGATGGGATGGCGGGTGAGGATGTCGAAGGCAAGGGTTTGGGTTTCTTTTGAAAGGATGGAAACGTCGAGTTGCCAGTTATGTGGGATAAACTCGACAAACTCGGCGCTGGGTAGGATGGATTCCTCGGGTAGCTGAGCATTGTTATTCGGAAGGGGAGGATGGGGTACGGTGAGAATGATTGCGGGATCCATTATCCTGCAAAGTGCAACAAAGTTAGAATCATAGGACTTGATATGATAATGCATTGATGTGAAGTCTAGATGAGTGTGAAATAGAAATTGTCTGATCTGATTAGCATCGGGTCTTTATTAGCAGAATAAAATTCCACTAATAAAGTCCAAAGTCAATCGTTAAGAGACCGATGTTAGATAAGACCGTTTCACTCAAACACTGATCCTAACTCTAATCAATGGTGCACTTGGATGGAACTATTTTTGTGATTTTTTAATTTACATGAAAATGCAGAAATGGAAAAAAAATGAAAAATTAAAAAAAATCCTAAGTGTTGGATTTCGGATGGTCCGAATTCGGATGAACAGTGTCACCGAATTCGGATCAGTCCGAAATCGGATGATACATGAATGAGGTGTGGGGGACCGAATTCGGATGAGGTGAAAATGGGGACCGAATTCGGATGATGGTCCGAAGTGTGGGGCATGGAATGAATGAAAGTGGTCCGAATTCGGATGGGTCATGGAACATGATCCGAATTCGGATGAGGACTTATGTAAATGCATGCAATGATATGGGTAGGTCCGGATTCGGATGGAACCTGAAATTCGGATGGGGACCGAATCCGGGTATCATCCGAATTCGGATGAACAGTGGTGAACAGACTTAGACTATATTCAAGTTTTGAAAATTTTGACCCTGCTTTGATGGTCCGAATTCGGATCAACAGTGAACCGAATTCGGATCAACAGTGGTCCGAAATTGGATTTGTACTTTGAAAAATTTTTGAACCTAGTCTAAGTCGGACATCCGAATTCGGGTGGTGGTCCGAATTCGGACATCCGAAACTGCATGAGTGCAGTTAATGTTCATGCAAAAAATAAACGTGAACAGTTGAAATGTTAATAAAAATGCATGAAATTACAGATCCTAGTCTAAAACAAGTTACTGAACATTTTATCTAACTACAACTAAAGAAAAATAACACATTTCAGTAACTAAAATGAGCAAAAACCGAAATGAAAAACTAATAAAAATTTGAAAATCAAACAAGTAAACTAGGAAGTTAAAGACTGAAATAAAGTGAAAAGAATGTTACCTGATGGTGCCGACGACGGAAAATGCAAGAAAAACAAAAGATTTTGATGTTCCAAAAGCTTGAAGTGGTAACAATGGTGGTTTGGTGCGGTGGAGTCGACAGGAGGGAAGGAGAAGAAAGAAAGATGGAAATATCTTGAAGATGAAGAAATTGACCATTTGACCACCCCTATATAAGTCCGCGCGGGTCGTGTGTCGGGTCAGAGAGGATCCGCGCCCAAAGCTGAAGGTGGGCCGGCGGGTTGGGCTCAACACACACACACACAACAAACAAAAAAACTTTGGGCTATTATAAAAAATAAAACAAGGTTAAAACATGGGCCAAAATATTCCATCTTTTTGTGATTTTTCTTTGAAACAAAAAAAATGAGCAAAAACAAAGTAAAATAGTTTTGATATTTTTCTGAAATAAAAATAAAATAAATAAAGATAAGTAAGCTAAAATATTTTTGGCTTTTTGATAAATTTGAAAGATAAAATCTTTTTGCGATTTTCTGACCTATTAAATGAAAACTTAAAATTAAATTAAAAATTAAGACCAACCTAAAATTTAAAATTTAACTACAAAAGAAATATAGAGAAACACAGAATTATAATTATAAAATTTTAACAATCTACTCCCCCTCAAATGAATACCAGTCCTTTTTCCTTTTCTTTTTCAGATTTTAAACGCAACAACCCTTTTTAGCCTTACAAACACAGACAAACCTGGATATTGTTTGCATCCCACTCCGTGATGAACAATTCACACAACCATTTGTCAGGATCATTAATTATTAAAAATATACACAGATAATGAAATATTGAGTTTCAATTTTGTGACACAATCCTTAAATTTAAATAACAGATATTTTCTAAAATAAAGGAATCTCAATCATGATAGATTGAAATAGAATTATTTAAGACAATATCTGATAGTTAACTGGAAGGTGGATTCAACATGCCGATATGAGATACTAAAAACTGAAAACGAGGTTCGTCTAAAGCTTTAGTAAATATATCCGCAAGTTGGTATTCCGTGCCAACAAAATACAACTCAATGGTTCCCTTTTCAACGTGATCTTTAATAAAATGATACCTGATATCTATGTGTTTTGTTCGAGAGTGCTGCACGGGATTGCAAGAGATGGCAATTGCACTTCGAGAATCACAGTAAATAGGGATATTGGTGAGTGAGAACCCATAATCGCGTAATTGTGTTCTCATCCACAGCACTTGAGAGCAACAGCTTGCAGCTGCTACATACTCAGCCTCAGCTGTAGATGTGGAAACACAATTCTGCTTTTTGGAAGACCAACTCACCGGTCTATCTCCTAAAAACTGTATTCCTCCCGACGTGTTTTTTCTGTCCACTCTACAACCTGCAAAATCAGCATCTGAAAACGCGGTAAGATCAAAATCGGTTCCCTTTGGATACCATAGACCAAGTTCGGGTGTACCCTTAAGATAACGAAAAATGCGTTTTACCGTAGTTAGGTGTGATTCTTTTGGGTCGGCCTGAAATCTAGCACAAAGACATGTTGAAAACACTATATCCGGCCTACTGGCAGTCAAGTATAGTAAGGATCCTATCATCCCTCTGTGAGTGGTATTATCGACACTTTTCCCGGACGGATCGGTGTCTAACTTACAGTTGGAGGCCATGGGAGTTGCGATACTCGTGCAAGAGTCTAACTTATATTTCTTGAGAATGTCAAGAGTATATTTCGACTGGTTCACAAAAATCCCATCCTCAAGTTGTTTGACTTGTAATCCGAGGAAAAAGTTCATTTCCCCCATCATACTCATCTCAAACCTGGACTCCATTAGGGCTGAAAAATCCTTACAAAAATTACTGTCAGTAGATCCAAATATAATATCGTCAACATAAATTTGTACTAACATTATATGTGGGCCTTCTCTTTTTGTGAACAGAGTTGTGTCCACGACACCTTTATAGAAACCGGCAGAAATAAGGAAATTTGAAAGACTATCATACCATGCTCGAGGTGCTTGTTTTAAACCATAGAGGGCCTTATCTAGCACATAAACATGGTCGGGTTTATGTGCATCAACAAAGCCTTGTGGTTGTTCAACATACACCTCCTCGTTAAGTTCACCGTTTAGGAAGGCAGTCTTGACGTCCATTTGGTACACTTTGAAGTCTTTGTGTGCCGCGTACGCCAAAAAGATTCTGATTGCTTCGATCCGTGCAACAGGAGCGAAGGTCTCGTCATAATCTATCCCTTCTTGTTGTCGGTAGCCTTTGGCAACAAGTCTTTCTTTATTCCTTATCACAATGCCGTTTTCATCTCGTTTGTTCTTAATTATCCACTTCGTTCCGATGACTGTACGGTCTTTCGGCTTGGGAACTAACCGCCATACTCGTAGCTGTTCAAACTGGTTGAGTTCCTCTTGCATTGCAACTATCCAATCTGGATCTGTCAGGGCTTCATCCACACGAGCGGGCTCTATCATACTCAAGAATGATGCGAAGAGGCATTCATTAGCAGATGCCCTACGAGTTTGGACTCCTGTTGATACGTCACCAATGATTTGATCTGTTGGGTGACTTCGGGTCCATTTGATCTCGTGTGGAAGGGGTGCTCGGGATGGAACCTCTGTGGTTAATGTGGGGATGGATGAGGATTCATGGTCAATGGTTTCAAATGAAGGTACCACTGGTTCAGGTTCGATTTCCGAATGTTCAGGTGAAGGAAGAATTGTTGGTATTATATGTGAGGGTATTATAGGAGTAGATTCAACTGCGGATGTGTCGGTGGATGATGTAGATGGATGAGGGTACATTGAATAAGATGGAGCGGAGAAGCTTTGCGGCGCAGTTGAACTGGAAGGATCACCTACATTATTGACAACATTAGACACACTAGCGTTAGGACCGAAAAATTCAACATAAAAAGGATCAAATAAATTAACCAAATCAGAAGAAGAAAAATAAATGGGGTTATTTGAAGAGTCTCCAAGCATTTGAGTAATGCGTGGTCCTGATTGATCAACTTTGGGTGCCAGTTCAGCCAACTCATCAAATGTGACTTGCACACTTTCATTGACTGTTCTGGTTCGGGTATTGAATGCACGATATGCCTTCGAGTTGGATGAGTATCCAATGAAGATCGCTTCATCCGCCTTTTCGTTAAATTTCCCGAGGTTTTCTTTGTCGTTCAGCACATAGTACCTGCAACCAAATACACGTAAGTACTTGATGAATGGCACTTTATTCAAAAGAGTTGGTAAGGAGTTTTGTTAAAGCGCTTATGGATGATGGAGCGATTTTGTGTATAGCATGCTGTTGATACGGCTTCGGCCCACAAGAACGGAGGTAGCTTTGAGTATGTCAGCATTGTACGAGCGGCTTCCACTAGCGTACGGTTACGCCTTTCCACGACCCCATTTTGTTGAGGTGTTCGAGCAGTAGAGTATTGATGCTGAACACCTTTGGATCGAAGGAAGCCCTCTACTACTGAGTTCTTGAACTCCGTGCTGTTATCTGATCTGATTGATTGCACTGACAGCTGCTGTTGGGTCTCGACACTCTTGATAAAATCAATGATTTCTTGAGCTGTCTCGTCCTTGGAACGCAAGAACCTAACCCAGGTGTATCGAGAATAATCATCAATGATAACCAACACATATCGTTTTCCATTTATGCTTTGAGTTCTCATCGGTCCGCATAAATCCATATGAAGTAACTCCAATACTCTTTTTGTTGATGGTTCGGGCTTTGGTTTGTGAGATGATTGTTTCATTTTTCCTTTCTCACATGCTCCACACAGATGGTCCTTTTCATAGCGCAGTTCAGGAAGTCCTTTGACCAATTGTTTCGCAGCCAGCTTGTTGATATTATCAAAATTCAAATGGGATAATCTTCGATGCCACAACCAAGAGTCTTATGACGAGGCTTTTGATAGTAGGCAAATGTTATCCTTCACTATTAGCTTAGCTACGTCAATGGTGTAAAGGTTAGAGTTTCGGGACCCAGTTAAGATTTCTTTTCCATCTACGCTCTTAACACTGCAGTTCTTAGCCCTAAACGTTACTTCTAGTCCTTTGTCGCAGAGCTGTCCTATGCTATGAGATAACCCCTCAACATAGTCAACGTCCTTGATGACCAGATTATTTAGAACTAAGTCCCCGTATCCTTTTATGTGAGCCTGATGGTTGTTCCCGAATTTCACAGTTCCGCAATACTGTTCAACAACGTTGGACAGCAATTCTCTTCTTCCAGTCATGTGCTTGGAGCAACCCGAATCCATATACCAAATGGACTTAGCCTGAAAAACACATAAATTCATATAATGAAAAACTATATGCATTCAAACACATCCATTTTTTAATTCACAATCAAACCGTGTTCTGAACCGACATGTTCAGAAAACATGATGAGTTAAGACCGGGTCCTGGGCTGTGTGCACAGAAGCCAAACGTGTCGGTTTAAGCACAACCGACAAGCAAAAGAACAGGTCCTAGTCTAAGGTAACTAGAAGCCATTTTCTTTGAGGCACGAGTCTTGATCAGAAGTAACCAAGAACCATCTGCATTAAGATCACACAACCTTGGGTACCCACCTCAATATGGGTCCCTTTTTGTTAGGGTTTCCAGATTTATATGGCACGTGTACAGTTTTAGAATCCCAATTAGCACTTGTGTGTGGTCCTAATGCACAACCCTTTGGAATCCATTGAAGATTGGATTTATTGGGTTTTGGAACCTTAGGCGTTGAAATTGCCTTCGGTTTTTGTCTTTTTGAGACCTTTTTGACCGTTGCTTTGGTTTTGGGCCTTGGCAACGGACAATTCTCAACTTTGTTTGTGGCCGATGATGCACTATTTTTGGTTTTCTTTTTAAAGAGAGTTTATCTTTTTAAAGAGAGTTTATCAGAGCTCAGAGGGGTGGATTTAAACTGATTTTTTCGGATTCTGCTGGGTTTCTTAAGTGTTCTTCGTATTCTTCCATAACAACCGGTTAGATCTTCATTTCCCTTGTTTTTTCGAGTTTCTTATGTTATAATGGTCATATAAAAATCACATTATCATTCTCTACTGATTTTAAACTCATTTAGTTCCATATATTTGTTAAAATCATCAAGAATCGACCATTATTAAGTTTGAAAATATGGGTTGTTTAAGTGGGTTTTTCACGTGTTTATGCTATTTTTAAGTGTTTTTTAGGTTGTTTTAAATCACCAAAAGTGTTTAAAATAGTTTATAAATCATTTAGAACTGTTTTCAGGCTTTAAAACTGATAAAAATCGAATTCTGCTCATTCTGCCTTAGAAATCGTAAAAAACCTGCTGTATTTCGGATTACTACTGTAGCATTTCGGACCACCTAGGCACCATTTTCGGACCTCACATCATCCTAATTCGGACCTCATTTCGGTCCAATTCGGACCATACTTAGGTGAATTTCAGACCTCCCATAAGCCTATTTCGGACCACACTTCGGTCCCATCCGAACTTCGGACCATCCGAAGTTTTGATCAGGCTTTCCATTTTTCACTGTTGGGACTTGTACTTAAATTTTTCCAATTTCGGACCTCACCCGTTTCGGACCATCCGAATTCGGTCCTTCCACTGTTCCAATTCGGTCCTTCCACTGTTCATCCGAATTCGGTTTATCCGAATTCGGTCCATTAGGTCCTTCCGAAATTAGGTTCATCCGAACTTGGTCCCCAACCGTAGTACTGTTCATCCGAATTAGGACCTCTTCCGAACTTGAACCTCATCCGAAATCTAGCCATCCGAAATCACCCATCCGAAATCTAGCCATCCGAAATCACCCATCCGAAATCAAGCTATCCGAATTCGGTTCCCTCATCCGAAACACTGTTCATCCGAATTCAACCATCCGAATTCAGAACCTTGTGTTTTCAGTCCAACCCATCCGTCTTCAGTTTCCACCTCTAAGATCTTCATATTCTTAATCAGCACCCATAATCATAATGTCTCGCGAAGCTCTAGTACTCGGATCTGAGAACAGACCACCAGTTCTCTATCCCGATGAGTACGAACAATGGAAATCCCGGTTCCTTAAGTTCGTTGGAATGCAACCTCTCGGGAACTTGATGCTTCAGTCTATATCCGAAGGACCCGTCATCTACTATCGAGAGATAGCCGCCAGACCTGAGGCTGACCCCCCTGTCCAAGCCTCTAAAGTTGAAAGAGACCCGGCAAATGACGCCGAGAGAGACCGACAGCACGCTGATAAGAGGGCAGAATATTTGATTTATCAAGCCCTCCCCAATGATATTTTGGTCGGTGTAGACAGTAAAATGTCTGCAAAAGAAATGTGGGACGAGCTGGAAGTCCAAATGCTGGGGGCAGATCTAGATGATCGTGCCAAAATTGAGGAGGCAAAGGCAAAGTTTACGGAATTCCGTGCCAAAGACGGGGAATCTCTGCAAGCCACATTCACCAGGTTCTGTGCAGTCCTTAACGAATTGAATAAACTGCACATCAAGAAGGATAGGGATGATATCAACATCCAATTCTTTGCCGCCTTAGCCCCCGAGTGGCAGCTTGCATGTCGGGCAACAAAAAGAGTCCTGAACATTCCTGAGGAATCCATTAATGTCGTCTTCAAGGAGCTGAAAAAGTATCAAGGGGATGTAGATCAACAGAAGCTAATGGCAAATCAATTGGCCTCTCTGCTGCTATCAGCCAACACAGGGTTGAAACCGAATGATTCTCTAGCCTTGATCACTAACACGCAGATTCCGACACCATCTTTTGCTCCTGGTTCTTCATCTTCTCAGTACAGGTATGCTTCTCCTCCGCGTGAGGTCTATGATGAGGAGGAAGCCTCGATACAAGAACAGATAGCCTTGTGGACCAACCGTCTCCAACAGCGACGATTCTCCAACAAGACTAACAACCAACTCCGTTATGACACCGGTCCACGGAGGTACTCAGATGATAGGAGGGAAGACCGCCGCGATGACTATCGCAGGGATGACTACCGAAGGGATGACAGGAATGATCGCCGATATGACGATAGACGCGACTATCAAGATGATCGCCGTTATGAAAGGCGAGATGATAGGCGTGATGATCGCAGGGATGAAAGGCGGGACGATCGAAGGGATGATCGTCAAGATGGCTACAACCAACGATCCCGAATGCTCCACATCCGGTTCT
>JAANYP010006402.1:0-113993 GCA_020465985.1 Centrapalus pauciflorus | reverse complement strand
TTTGTGACACATCCAAAAATAAAGGCCAGGAGAACAAAGAAGGATACAGAGATGGAGCTACTCCTCACACTGATAGAACAGGGCGACTATGCCATAGAGATGAAGGGAGTTGATCATAGCCTGCCAAGTGGAATAGAGTTTGAGGATGGCAAAATCATTGAAGAACCTGAGCTGGGGGCATTTTTTGTAGATCCCCTCACTCAGAAAAAGTGCTTCCAAAGGGCCTCAGAACTATACAAAGTTTGATCTTGAGACACTTGCCGCTTCAGAACTTGCAGTTTCTTTCAGGCAGTCCTAGCAAATGGAGAGCAGCCATCTGGGATCAGCTCAGAGCTTTCTATGAAAGAGGGGAGCTCAATGATCCAAGTTATGATCATCAAGAAGTGAAATTAAGCGAACTTGAGGTATACAAGGAAGAACTGGAAAGGATGGTTCAGGATCCTTCTCCCTGATATGAAAGTCCATCTACCATCTGGGTAGGTGAAGAAATGGAAGCTTCCATACAGTTGGACCAGGCTTTCATTATCTGCTCCAAATCAAACAGTCCAAACACTTGTACATTAGTTGTACATCTTGTACATTAGTTGTACATTATTACATAAGTTGTAATTTTTGCTTTTACATTAGTTGTAAAATACATTAGTACATTAGTTGTACTCTTGTAAGAACATGTGTTGTTCTAGTGTAATCAAGAATCAATGTATATATAAACTGATCTTTTACTTTACTGTAATGTTGTAATTTCAATTCAGCAAAATGTACTGTAAAAATATATAATGATTTTTGATAAGACCAGCTTAGACTGGTTATTGCAAATAGGGGGAGATTGTTAGGCACAAAAAGGCCTCAGTCAAACCTGTTCTACATCTGAGGGGGAGATTTATAATCAAACCTGTTGATGTATTTGAAGGTTGAACTTAAGGCCTGTTATATGCCTTAATTGAACCTGAAAATGATTTGCAATATCAGTCTAAGCTGTTCTAATATGTGCAGATGTGTTTGCAACTAAGACAGTTTTGTCCAAGCCTGCTCTGTCTGCTGAAACACGTGGACATAAACTGTCTACGCTGCTCTATCACTGTTTGAGCAGCTTGGGCATTTTTAAAGTGTTCTGTTTCTTTGTTGACAGAACCTGTTCTTGTGACAGGCTAAACACTTTATGGAATTTGTTTCCAAGTCATCATGTATTTGTTTTTGACTACAAGATCCAGTTTACAAAGGTCGAAGACAAAGTGGATAAACAGAACTGCTTCAGCCTGCCCACGCTGTTCTGTAACATGAAGACAAAAGGTTATTTGAAAAAGGGTGACAGACCTTTTTCTTATATCAAAATAGGCCTTTACAAGGAAGAAAGACGCAAAGTTGACATTCCTAAATTAGTTAAAGGCAATGCAACAGTAGACAAAGTAAAAAGACAAAAGTTCTGCACATGTGAAGACAAGTCTGCTTTTCAGAAAAGTGCAGAAAAGGTTATGTTGTCTTTTCAACAAGACTTTTCCTTTTCATTCCGTCCAATGAAGATGTTTCTCTTAGATCCTCTAAGTGAGTATAAAAGGAAGCTTCTAAGGTCAGAAAGAAGTGTGAAGAAAGCTAAGTGCTGAAACCCAAGAGTGAACGAGCAAGTGTGTTTTCATGCATGCAAGCCTGCTTGTGTAATACAGTTTCTTTGTGTCTAAGCTGTCCTACATAAGCTGTCCCTCTGAGTCTTGTAAACACAGTGAGTGCTTCTTAGTGAGTGTATTCATTGTATACTAGTTTGAGTCTGTCTTAGACTAGTAAGCATACTGTTGTATCTGTCATCTCAGCTTGAACTATTCCGCATTCAAGCTTGTTTGTAATTAACAAATTGTTGATAATACATACAAACATTGAGAAAATAGTGTGTAGTTTTTAAATTGCTGTATTCACCCCCCTCTACAGCTTATAACTATATACTTTGGGAACCTCTCGGGACCTACAATGTCTAACAGAGAAACTACGAACCATTTTGATTATATTTTTTTTCCAAACGAAAAAAGCTTCAACACGTCCTTATTTTGAACTTTGTTGAATGGATAAAAGAAATAAATCATTTCAATTTTAGATTTTCCGAACGAAAAAAACTATAACTAGTTTTTATTTTCTTAAATGAAAAAAAGAATAGATAAAGATTTGGATTCTCAATAAATAATTGAAAAAATGAACCATGTATATCATATAAATCTTAAATAAATAATTATAGTAATACATAAAAAAGCTAACCTTAATAACAACAATAAACATACAAATAAAAATTAATAATTAAAATAAAAGGAATAAAAAAATAAAATGTTACATTTGGATAATTAATTTATAAAAAGAAAGAAATACTATATATATATATATATATATATATATATATATATATATATATATATATATATATATATATATATATATATATATATATATATATATATATATATAGATTCAGGTTCAAAAAGGTACCTCTCGAAATCAAGTGCACCCGAAGGTACCACCCTTAAAAAACTTTTTTTAAATTTTTTTTCTCATAATCATGTTTAATTTAATGTCATACACATGATATATGAATTTCACATACATTTACACTTTCTGTGTCCTTAAAAATTATGTGAATGCTCAATGCATATTTATGTGAATGGTCATCCGTGTGAATGATCACTTCATATCATGTGAATGGTGTGAATGACCATTCACATGATCTTTTTTTACCATTCATAAGATTTATGATGTTGTTTTTTTTTTGAAAAAAAGTCTTATAATGTTGTCTTATACATGTCTATTCAATAAAAATATATGTGAATGATTATTCACATTAAGGTACGCTGGGTACGCTGGAATCTTATAGGTATGCTGATGAACCTGATTCTATATATATATATATATATATATATATATGTATATATATATATATATATATATATATATATATATATATATATATATATATATATATATATATATATATATATATATATATATGTATATATATATATATGTATGAAAACTATGAAAAATTAAATTAAATTATAAAAAGAAAGTAACATTTTGGTCCCTGAAAGTATGATATGTACATAAATGGTCCCTGAATTTCAAACGGACGAAATTGCCCCTGAAACTAACGGCTCAAGTTAACGGCCGTTAGTTTCAGGGACAAAAATGTTACAACTTTTCGATTTTAGGAACTAGTGGTGTAATAAAATTCTTTCAGGGACCAAAACCGTAATTTCAAATAAACCACAGGGACCATTTATGTAATTTAGTCTAGAATTTTTCAATATAAACCTTTGACTCTTTTCCATACGTCACGTTTTATGCTTTTAATTAAAAAAAACATTACATTTATATGTTTGATAAATACATCTTGCTATCATTTTTAACGGTTTAATATCTAGGGTTAGCATCGAAAAAATCTGTTCAAGTTTCTTTATTTTTGTGATTAACTCCCTAAATTTTTTTCTTATTGTTAAAATTCCTAAACTATTTTGTCTTATTCAAAAGTGTCTATTTAACCTATTTGACCGGTTACCAAATATGTAAACATAGTTTTTACTTTATTAATGTTGGAAAAAAAACTCATTAGCTTTTTATATATAGCGTTTAAGTTTCTAAACCTTTTGTTTTATCAGTTGTATTTACAGACAGATTCGGTAGCCGGTCAAAGATATATACTTTTTAATAAGACAAACATAGTTTAGGGACTTAAATAATTGTGAAAAAAGTTTAAGGAATTAATTGAGAAAATGAGAAAAGTTGATTGCGTTTTTCAATATTAACATTAATATTTAATAACAATTTTCATATTTCATATATTTTTTTCTTATACTTAGGGGTCGTTTGGTTTGCAGATTTTTTTCTCTGGGATTTGCATTTTGTCAAAGGATTTGCATTATGCAGCATATGCATTTGTCAGGATTTTTTCAAAGAATCTGTATTATTTTTTAAGAAAAATTAGCTAATCTGAAAAATGCAAAGTAACTGAAATTTAAAATCCTAGGGGGGAGGCTGAGTTTTTAAATAATAAAGCAGTGATGGATTTAAGAAATCCTGAAATTCTAAATCCTTACTGAAATCTGCGAACCAAACACAGGATTTTAAATGAAAATCCGATGAAATCCTAAGAAATCCACGAACCAAACCGCCACATAACATAAGAAGCATACTTTTTTAGTTACAGTCATAATCACTGAAAATTAACGAGAATCCATGAAACAAAACTGTGAATTGCACAAATGCTATACATGTTTGATTATTTGATATTTTTACATAAAAAAAACACCCAACAAACACAAACATAATCACACTATTTTTGAGTTTGTAGGCAAAAACCAACATTTACAATGCACAAACAAAATCCCCACTTGTATCTACATCTTCTTCAAGCTCATCATCACTATTTATTTCATCATTAAGATTCATACTCCCTCCAACAAATTGCCCCTCTTGTTTGACACCTATTGTGCCTTTTCTTGCCTCTTGAATTATTGATATCACTTCTTCGGTACTCTGCGATGGCGTGTTCACTTTTTCGACTTCGGCGTTAGACTCTTCGTCCTCCGTGAAGTCAGCCGGCAAGTTCTTCACGAACCACAAGTGTTTTTTTATCTCCGGAATCGTTATTCTCTGCTTGGAAAATCAAACATTATTATCATGGTTTTTATCGAAGTATGCATCTTGGATCGAGTATTTTTTGCGTAGAAGTATGTTTCGAATGTTGGATTGTGCTTTGTGAGTGACTATTAGATTTTTGGGTTAATATTGAAAAAACGCTATAAACTTTCCTCGTTATCATGATTAAATCCCTAACCGATTGTTTAGGGTACGTTTAGCAAGCGAGAAGTTGTGGTTTGGAGTTTTCAAAACTAAAAACATGATGGTTTTTAAGAAAATATAGGATTTTGGTTGATCTAACCAAATTACCTTTCCAGGGTTATCCACGAATATCCGAGATAAAAGATGTTTGCAGTCCATGGAAACTCGAACATAATCTGGAATCGAGTATTGTACGCCAAGTATCCGCTGGAACAGCAAGAAAATATCACTATTTGAATAAAGAAAACGAAACTATATTCATATGATTAAGCAATCATCATCAAAAACTTATGTAAATCACATAAAAAACGTCAAAAATGCATATCTTAAAGCAAATTTTGAACGACAGTTAAATTTTATATGAAGAAACAACTCACAGTAAGCGTTTTTCTGAAGTTTCTTGGGTCATCCGGATCTTCGAAAGGATAAGCACCAACTAACATCACATATAATGTAACCCCACAAGACCAAACATCTGCAATCTACAAATATAATTGTTTGTAGATCACCAAAACAAACCACAAAATCACCCAAAAAAAAGTCGGAAAAAAGTGTAGCTTTTGAACCTCACCTTACCATCATACTCCTTTTTCGATAAGACTTCTGGTGCGATATACGCAGGCGTCCCGACTGTAGATTTCGGCTGGGAATGCAACACCGACGACTGAATAATATAAATGAAAAATATGAGTTAGATTGCATATTCATACACGAAATTTTGTGCAAGTAAGAAGTTGAAGTGTTCATAAAATATTGCCTTAGAATATCCAAAATCGCATATTTTAAGACGAGTCGTTGTTGAGCTTTCGTCCAAAAGCGTATTCTCCAACTTCAGATCTCTATGGCAAATTTGCTGCACTATCAAATTAGCAAATAAGAAATCCATCATAATGTATTCACATACGACTTATATAATCATCGGGCATATATATACACGAATAAAATTACCATTGAATGGCAGTAACTGACTCCTGATATGAGTTGCCGGAAGAAAAATCTTGCCTGAACAAGTTTACGGTTAGAAAAAACGTTATAAACAGACTCGAATCGTCAAAAATTGGCAAAATAAGTATTGGACCACAAGCTATAAAAGTTATTGCATATCGTTATGATGTCTAACTATCGGTTAATTGCATATTTATGTAACGTTATACTGCTTTATCGATTTATGATTTATGCAACATACTTTTCGACACCAATTGCATACCATTTTTTCTACCTCACCCTCACTTAATCATCGAGTAAATGAAGTGTCAAAGTATAGAAGTTAGAATATCGTTATGATATATAACATCGGTCAATTGCATATTTATGCAACAACGTTATAATCTTTTACCTATTTATGTAACAACGTTATAATCTTTTACCTATCTATGCAACAACGTTATAATCTTTTACATATTTATGCAACATACTTCTCGACACCAATTATGCAACCATTTTTCAAACCTCATCCTCAATAAATCATCCAGTTAAATAAGTTTTGGCACGCAAGCTATAAAATGTCAAGAATATCATTGTGATATATAACGTTGGTTAATCGTATATTTATGTAACAATGTTAAAATGTTTTACCAATTTATGCAACATACTTTTCTCCACCAGTTATGCAACCAATTTTCGTACCTCATCCTCACTAAATCTACCTGCAGTGCAAATCCTATCGAAAAGTTCTCCACCAGCGGCATACTCCATGACTATGGCAAGATGTGTTTCGGTTAGCAACACCTGCACAGCATTAAGTACACCCCTTCAATGCATGCAATTCAACAAAGACTAATAATCTGTTCATTCATAATTGAAAAGTCGAATCAAGAAACCAATTCTTGATCACAGTTGACCAATAATGAGAATTTTAACATAAACATGAATCTTGAATGAAATTCATGGAAATAAATTAATTACCTCTTTGAATCTAATTATATTAGGGTGTTTAAGTGACCTGTGATTCAAAATTTCCCTCTCTACATGTTCATCAATCTGAAAATAAAAAAGTCAAAATCACCATAAAAAGTCAAAATAAAACCTCAAATTAACAAAAACCCGTATCAGTTTTGCAAAGACACTTAAAATCACTACCCGAAATCAGAATAAAACTTGAAAATGAATCAAAAGTCAAAACCCATATCAAATCAGCACAAAATAGTCAAAATCACCCAAAAAAAAGTCAAAATAAAACATACAATTTAACAAAAACCCGTATGAATTTTGCGAGAAACAGTCAAAATCACTCCCAAAATCAGAATAAAACTTGAAAATGAATCAAAACCAACATCAAATCAGCAAACAATTGTCAAAATTACCATACAAAGTCGTCAAAATAAAACGTAAAATTATCAAAACCCGGTATCAATTTTGAGAAAGACAGTCAATATCACTACTCATATCATATCTGCAGAAACTAGTCAAAATTACCAAAAAAAAGTCAAAATAAAATCCGTATCAGTTTTGCGAAAGATCGTCAAAATCACAACCCAAAATCAGAATAAAACTTCATAATTGATCAAAGCCCATATCAAATCTACAAAATTAAGTCAAAATTACCATAAAAATTTTAAAAAAACTTGAAATTAACTAAAACCCGCAACAAATATCTCATAAAACCCTACGAATCGCAAGAGAAAGAAATTAAAAATGAACCTTTTGTCCTCTGTCAATATACTTGACGGCAAAAAGCTCACCAGAAAACTTGTCTCTAACAAGCTTTGCGACTCCAAAATTTCCAGATCCAATGTCTTTTAATATCTCATATCTTTCCATTACATTACATGCAAGAAATAAAGTACCCAGAAAGAAGTTGTCAAAAGTCTTTTTGAGAAAAATTACGAGTCATGTGGGTCGATTTGTACATGCAATTTGTAAAGAAGAAAGTAGGTGACGTGGCAGGTTTTGAGTGGTTGGCTTTTTATAGGAAGAACTAGTTGTTGTTACCGACGTGGGTTCTAGGGGACCTACCTATATGCTATGCCGTAAGTTTTGTTTTGTTTATTTTCTTTCCAAATCACATTTTATATCAAGTCGTAGTTCACTTTAACGAATGTTTTAATGATTTTAAAAATAATTTATTATGAAAAAACCAATATATTTTTATGATTTTATTTTTTACTGTCATTTTTCTAAAAAAAGTTCTTAAGTTAATTTTAACTATTAGAACCCGGTTTTCAGTTTTTAAAAACCCGATTTACTAATTATAATTGAGCTTTAATAGTCAAATTTCACAAAACAAAATTTTTTTTTAATTGAATATTTTTTTGCAAAAAAAAAAAGCATTGAAGGACGAAAACGTAAAAACGTGACACAATGTTGGTTTTTTCATGATAAACCATTGGGCTAAAGCCGTACAATAGTTGTGTTGTAAGGTCACCTACCTACAGATTCTATCTTGACGCGACGCTGTCCAACGAGTGCGGAATCCTCGTTAGCGGTTTGATGGATAGATCACACACCCGAAACACGGAGACATACACGATGATAGACGCAAACTAGAACGCCCCAACACGTGATTCTCTCCAAGAACACACACAAAAACCTCTACAAGTTCGTAATCACCCTCAGCCTTAATTCTCTGCTGAAGTTATTAATTAAAACGGATTAACACTTAATTATAACCCTCAGATTCAAACTTGTCTTGGACAAGTTCGAGAAGGCCCAAGCCCACGAACTTGTCCACCATAAGTTCGAATCAGTCCTTTGAACTTATTCTAGAACTTGTCTTTGAACTTGTTCTAGAACTTATGTTTGAACTTACATTCGAACTTTTGTTTGAACTTATCTTTGAACTTAGGTTTGAACTTATTGTAAAACATCATTTACAACTAAGTTCAAACATATATACAATTAATATCAAACGTATAACAAACATATAACAAACACGTATTTATATGCAATTACGAACAACTTGACTATTACAAAATATCGTCTATACTTAGACTGCTATCGTCACACAGGATGCACTAACAGACTCCCCCTTGACGATAACTTCTAACTATATATATTTTGTCTAAGTACTAGAACTATACAAACTACTACCAGCATATAATCCCTGCTCTATACAAACTCTTACCACCTTTTGGAACTTCATGCCTTCTGATATCCAGCCTCTGTGAAAGAAAATCGGCTGATCATGAAGCTTTCTCAGGTCGTCCTTGGATAAGTTGATCAGATGCAGTGGATCGTATACTTTCAAAATAATCTTTTCATCCAGATCCTCCATCACTGCTTCAGGCGTCTCATTGTCCACGTACCACCACTTCATGTTGCCATGTACATTCTGTGGCATTGACTTCATCGGCACTTTCTTCAGACATCTGACTGGCTTGTAGACCATTCTATCCCAAGGCTTGCCAGTGTGAGGATCTATTCTCGACTGATCTTTAAATCTTTTGCCTGACCTCGACTTTATTCTTTCAAACTTTCCAGACCTCCCCTCCTTTCTGATGATTTTAGCTATAACTTCAGCGTAGGAGTCGTCTCCTAAGTTGATAAGCTCTTTTCAGTTCCTTCACTTCACACTTGGGCAGTGTATTAAAGACCTTCAAAGTTCTCCTTAAGTACTGAAGCCCATCTCTTCTCTTGAGCACGAATAGCTGCAGTTCCCTATCAAAGAACCAGCTTAAGATTCCTCCAGAGAGATTTCATAGACTTGGCATTCTCATTCTCTTCTTTACTGCCAGTTCTGTCTTATTCTCTTCCTTCCTGAACCATAGCTTTATCATTTCTTCTCTTGTTTGCTCCTTTTCAGCTATTTCAGATTCTGATTCATCCATATATGCTAAGTTCAGCTCATCCAGATCTATCACATTCTGATCATTATGAATATATTGTTCAGTGATAGGTTGCTTTGGGATAACTACTTCATCAACATTGTCATCCTCATCTTCTACAACCTCGTCATTTGACTTCCAATCCACCATGTCTTCTGGGATGAATTCACCTTCTTCCAAGTCTTCTTGATCAAAACCAAACTCATCTTCATCATCAAGACCCATCAAAGCTTCAATCATTTCATGTTCAGCAGTCTTTGAAGCCTCACCTTCACCTCCTTCTCTTATACCTGATTGACTAGGCTCCCCCTGAATTTGTGCTTGCTGAGCAGTCTTCTGAGAAAGATCTGCTAGCTCACTTTCTCTTTGAGCATCTGGATCATTGTCGTCTTCATCTTCTCTCCTCACCTGATCTTTCATGCAGCTACTCTCCCCCTAAGCTTGCAGATTTTTCAATAATTGCTCAAGGAGAGTCTTCACCGTCTTCATCTCAGACTGTTGATCAGCCACTGTTGTTCTTAACTCGACATTCTTTTGATCAAGTCTGGCATTATGCTGTTGCAGTTCTTTCACAGCTGTGGACAGTTGAAAAATTTAGACTGTTTGGAAGTCCACTTTTCCATTCAGCTCAGTGAACCGTTGGTTGTCTGTGTATGAAGTCGAAGTTGATGGAATGGAGGCGGATGAAGTTAGAGCGGTGGTTGAGGTTGATGTAGCAGCCGGTAACACTGTCTGAGGAGCTGAGGTGGATGGAGCTCCCTGCATAAATCTATGCCTCCTCGCCCTATGCCTAGGTACGAGTGGAACTTTCTATTCTTCTTCAAAATCCGAGTCTTCTGCCTCTGCATCCCTACCTGCTGGTCTTGTCATTTTCCTTCTACTAACCACTAATCTCGATCCATATCTGCCAATTGTGACAGCCGGATCAGCAACTTATATCTTCGCAGAACTAGACTCGGAGTCAGATTCGGTGGCGGTCTCTACTTGACCCTCAGCCTCAGCCTGTACTCTTTCTTCTTCTTCTTCACCCTGGACTTCTGTGTCCATATCCTCAGCTTCAGATGGCTGGTATTCATCAATGTCTCTAAATATATCATTGAACTCAATCGGAGGCTCAAGAATTCTTGAACTAATTCTGCTGCAATATCTTGCTCGGCAACAGTTCCTTGAGCCCAAATCTCTTCCAGAGTTTGCGCCATCTGATCATATTGGGGGGCCGAACTCGACAGGTCGGCAGTTTCCGTTGATGGACCAGCTGCAGTAGATTCTGTTTGTTGGCGAGAGGATGGTTTAGCAACCGGAGGTCTGGATGCCGGTGCTCTGCGTCTTTGCCTCTGTTGTTGCTGTTGCTGTTGTGGCTACTGTTGTTGTTGCTGTTGTGGTTGTGGCTGCTTCTCGCATTGTGGGTCTGGCAGTCAGCAAAAATCCTCTTATCAATTATGGCCACGCCACTTAGATCTGGAAGTGGTGGCAAATTCGGCAAAAAGTGACGAATGATCATCATAGCAAATCGCGGGTACATCAAAAATCTTTCTCTGACCGGAGCTGTAATCTGGTGCACAAACTCTCCAAAAAACATTTCAAAGAAACTGAAGCGCTTGTTGTACACCAGCGCAATCAACGCCGATTGCAGGTTAGAAACCATTTTGTCAAATCCCGCCTTCTTCGGCGCAAAACATACCATAATGACATGTACAAGATAACGTCATTGGCCAATTAAGCCACTCTTCACATATGAAGCCTTTGTGATGTCTTGGGCGTATCCCATTCTCAAAAACGCTGCTTACCGAATATGTAACCGAAAATCTATCGGCCCTGCCTCTTGGTCCTCAGATTCCAGCTGTAGGATCTGTCTTAACATATCAGCCGAAAAGACAATTGGCTGTCCACCCACTCTTGTTCTTAGGACCATAGGTGTAACCGAGCAATCCACGTAGGGAAAAATGATATGAAGGTTGTGAGTGAGAGCGTAAGAGACTCGCGACTGCGTCAGAAACTCGATCATATGACGGTACGGCTGAGCTTCAGGCAATTCCCGATCCACAGACATAACCATGTTCTGCTTATTAAAAAATGCCCAATCACCCATATCTGCACACAGAAACAACAAACAATATTAGTAATTAAAAATAAAATGAAACTTGTTTATTTCGAATTTGTATAACTTCAAACTTATATAAGTTCGAAATCCAACACATTCAAACTTAGACAAGTTCGAATTTATTTTAAAAACATTCGAATTTAAAGAAATTTGAGGAATATGTTCGAACTTGACTGACTTCGAACTTGTAGATATTTCAACAAGTTCGAACTTTCTGACAAGTTCGAACCTGAAGAACATGTTCGAAGTCGGTCACTTTCAAACTAAAATCCAAGATTTTAACCCCATTTGACTTAACCAATAATAGAATCTAGTCCTATTAGGTTCTAATCGAAGTTATATATGATTTATTTGAACTTTTATCGGTCAAAACTTGTGATATTAAAACACAAAGTTTCAACTCAAATAAGCATCAAATAAACTCGATTTTTGCCATAATAATGTCCTAATGTACCCATACTTTGTATAATAATGATTACTATACCTAAGTATATGAGTATGTTCGAGAAATGGAAGCAAAACTTCGAAGAATAGTGTTAAAATCGAAACACGACAAGTTCGAAGAACAAGTTCGAGATCGCCGGAGACAAGTTCGAATGAAGAAATTCGAGGGTAGGTGCCTTAAATGAAGTATTGTTGACCTATTTATACCAACTACCTTCGAACTTAGCATAAGTTCGAACTTCCTGACAAATTCGAAGTGAAGTTCGAATTTGTCTGAATTTCAAACTTAAGTGAAAAATTTGAAAATACTTGAATAAAATTCAACTTTTTCAACTTTTTCGTGTAACGGAAGTTTACAAAACTTGCAGAATCATTCAGACTAAGAAACAGATTTTCACGCAATATTTGTTTATTCAACCAAAAATGCATCCTAGTAACTTTGACCTTTTTCCTACTTGAATAAAATAAAATAAAATTTGAATAAAAAGAACACTTAAACTACTCAAAAATACTTTTAAAAATTTACGACCTAAACTAACAGAATATTTTTGCGAGATAGTCAAAGAAGGTTCAATCAGATAGCGGTGTCAAACGCACTTTCAACATTACACTTTCACACTTAGGAATTTTTGATTCCTTTGATTGTTTGTCGTGATATACATTTCAAATCGATTGTCGGTATGATTTTCCCTTTAAACATTTTACACTTTGGAATATCCCTTGGCCTTTTTATTTATCAAGAGACTACCTTATGTGTCCCATACTTAGATATACTTCTATGATCAAGGCAGACACACAATGATTATAACTTTTCGGTATTGCAAATTTTCTTTAAAAGGCAAACATCGGACACAGTTCTGTATTTACATACAACAGAGTGTCTTAGTTTATCTTAGAGTTCCTTTTAAGTTAACAAGACATCGGTGACAGGTCTGTACTTACGTACAACAAAGCGACTTGTTTTGACTCCCTCTTCTTTCTCAAAAATTTTCTTTTCTTTAGGATGTATTTGATGTTGCTATACATCCTCCAGAAAATTTGCATACCTCATTTAGAATCTTTGTCTGTATGTCTCTAACATAGAAATTAAGACCATTTGGTCATACATCTAAGTTAGTTACACATATGATTTTTTCTTGAATATTTTATTAGCGCTTGAGATTTCTTTTGTGTTTTATGCCTACCAACACATCAAACAGAAAAGGGTATATCACTTAAAATTTAAGGTGCATTATGTGTGAAAGCTTAAAACTTAGAGATTGTTTCGACTGTGCTAATTTTCGTCACTTTGAACCTATGTTTCTAAGACTTAACTCAATTTTCTAATATTCTCTTTTTTTGAATTTTTTTATGGTTTTCTCTCTTTTTTCTTTTGTTTCTCAATTTAAAAAAGCTAATAAACTAACCTACTAACTTACTATAAAAGGAAATAAATTATACTTAAACACTAATTTACTTATAAAAAGAAAGAAAAATATACTAAGGTCAAGTTACTCTGGAATACGCATACCATTCAGTTGAACTAACAACTCAAATCGTGACTTATCAAAAGCTTTAGTGAATAAATCAGCATTATTATCTTCCGTTGCTACTTTTACCAGTTTAATAAGTTCTTTTCAGCACAATCACATATAAAATGATGTCTGATGTCTATGTGCTTTGTTTTACGGTGTTTAACTGGATTATTAGTTTACCAATCTCATCCACATACGTGAACTCCTTCAAATACCCATCTCTCCTTTCAGGTGACTTGGGTGTTTGATTGAGAACCTGTTGTGGTGCAGAGTGATTTAAACTCACTCTTGTCCTTTGGGTCGGAATTTTCTGTTGAGCCCTTGAATAGTTTCTATTATATGGCATTTCAGATTGATATCCCTAGGCTCTACCTGGTGTCTGATGTCTTTGAGGAGTGTGAGACCTAATAGGAGTGTAAGGTCTTCTAGGTGTTGTACTCCTATAAGATTGTTGATGTCCTGACCTAGACTGATTAGGGACTCTATTCGGTGAATTAGTTCTAACCACTTCATTGGGTCTAACAGAGACAGGTACTTGTCTAACAACAGTCTTTGGTGTGACATTCACAATTTTCTCAGTGTTTTGAGAACCACTTGTGCTTGCTACACTCTGTGAGGGTTTATGTTGTTCAGGCTTTCCAACAATGGGTGTAGACTCTACCTTCTTATATGGATAGCTAGATGCAACATGTCCCCTTTCATGACATCTAAAACAAGACATCTTATCAATTGACTTCTTATGAGTGCCCTTTGACTTTGGTGTCTCACTAGTGTCAGTTTCTTTCTTCTCAACTACCGTGACTACTTCCTCTTTCTGATTATTAAATTCAGGTTTAGCTTGTCTAGAATTTTGTCACTAGAAGACTGCACAAACTTGACTTTCTTAATCGTAGCATTATTATTAGTCACCTTAGTTGATTTATCCTTATCAGATTCAGATACAGTTTCAGTTGCTACCTCTGACTCAACTGGTTTATCAGTTTTATCCTGAGGCTGAGGCACATAATTATCGTTGAAAGGTGGAGGACTCTCTTTATAGCCTAAACCTATAGGTTTCTTAGACTGACGCTGAGCATCTAAGATTTTCCCTAGATTCAGTGAAGAGTTCCTAAACTTTTCTAACTTACTATTCACCTCTGCAACTTTAACTTTTGATTCAGCTAGCTCGACCTCCTTAATCGTAAGTTCTTTGGTTAAAGCCTCAACATGCTCATACATCAGTTCTATCCTGACACATTGCTCACTTAATTTGTCTTTTAGAACAACAACATCTTGAGCATCTGCTTTCAGCTTATTCCTAAGATCTTCTTTAATATCTAGGAGACTAGCATTATCTGATTTTAAGGATTCTATCTGAGCAGTTAAATCGTTATGTGTTTCTAGAACTAAATTCAAGCTATCATTGGAAGTAGCACATAAACACATAAATCACGGAATGTAGAAAAGTTCAGAATTACCTTTTTGTGATCTGATTCCACGTTCGCCATTTGTGCGGCAAACTCCAGAATAGTCTGATTGTCTGACTTTTCCACCAACACAGGACTTGTATCACTCTGTTCATTGTCCTCTGTGACTTCCTCTGCTCCGACATCCCCTATCACTGTCACTTCAGCCATGAAGGCTCTAGCATTCAACTCAGGATGTGAACTCCAATCATACGTCCCATCAAGTTGTCTGTCCGATGATACGTTTGTTAACAGACCAGCGATGTTTGCTTGATTACCCGAACTACCAGATTGATATCTTCCCTGAGATTGATTCTGATAGTTTTCAACTTTGGGTCTTTGACATTCTCGTGCAAAATGACCTAATCCTTAGCAGTTATAACACTTGACCTTGGATTTGTCGAACCCAATTTTACTGTTGCCTACATTCAGATTTCTGCCTGTTCGCTTCATGAACCTTTTAACTCGCTGAGTAACCATGACCAGTTGCCATTGAAGATCCATTTCCTCTAAATCATCAGGATCCACCTAATCATAGTCCTCTTCCCATAGTGCAGGATCGTTTATTTTTCCTTGTACACAATTTCCATATGCTGCAACAAACGAAGCCAAAAGATTCAGATGAGTTTCGGCTGATTGTGCACTCATAGGCATCTTTGTGTACTGTTGAGAAGTAGATGCTAAGTGAGTCGGTTTATCTTCCGGTTTAGAATACCCTAAGAAAGCCCGACTGCTTGTTTCTTCTACGTCCGCTGGAATAGACACTTCACCCGTGAAGAAAGCTGTAGTTGTTTTCAGTTCACTCGCGACAGAAGGTTTTGACATTCCAAAATACATCTCTGGATCTTGGACTTGATCATATTCCCTTTCTTTCTTAAGTAACTGAAAGTTGTAAGCCCTCAGCGTACCAATAACTCATTCGAGTGTAAGAGTTTCAAATTTTTCTTCATCATGCTTTATAAGTGCTGTGTACATCTCCCACTTCGCCGGTACTCGACATCGTGATTATCTAGCTCTGTCAATAAATGGTAGAACCTTGTGATATTCTCATCCAACTTTTCATTTTTCAATGCTTTGAAATTTACGAACTGCTGTTTCAGCATCTCGGTCCTTCCTTTTCGAACCCTCGGATTTCCCTCACACCTTTTCTCGAGTGCATCCCATAGCTCTTTAGCTGTACGATGATTCCTGAAAGTGTGTAGAATCTCCTGAGGTAGTGCCATGCGAATGATTGAAAATGCTCTGTCTTCGGCCTCATACAGTTTCTTGTCATCATCCTTCATCTTTTGGTATGTCAAGACTCTCTGCACGGCCCTCAAACTCCTGAGTAGGTGAAATGTATCCCTCATCATTACAGATCCACATTCGCATGTCGTTGAAACGCGCAAAGTCAGCAAACCTATCCTTCCACCAGTAGTAGTTTTCCAACCTCATCAGTTTTGGCGGAGAATTTGCCTTGCCAACCTCGTGGTCCATTTCGATAAACTTTTGCAAACTAGTCATTCTTTCTAGACTTTTTGAATTCGAACTTAATTAACTTAATTTGAAATTAACTTAAAATCAACCCTTTCGAACTTAGGTAAGTTTGAATTAGATTAATATGCGAAATTGCTTAAGTTCGAGCTCAACAAATTCGAAAGTCTGAAAAGTTCGAGGTTTCTGACAAGTTCGAAGTCTGACAAATTCGAATGCTAGCAAGTTCGAATCTCAGCCAAATTCGAATGAAACCCTAAAATAAATTCGTGAGGAGCGTACTTTCTGACAAGTTCGAAATTTCAGTCAAATTCGAACAATGCCTAATACCCCCTATGTTCGAGCGCCGCAAGTTCGAAAAACGACCAAAAGTTTGATTTTTTCAAAGTTTCAGTTTAAACCAAAGTTTTTAGGATTAAAAACTATGATTTCGACTAAAATGATGAACTAATGTGAACTTTTCTCCGTTATCTTGCTTGTAAAACTCGAAAAACTAACCAAATATGTGATTTTTCCGTCCAAAAACGCCAAGAAACGAAGAATGTTGATTATGAACACGAAGAACACGATGAACACCCTTATTCCTCTGATACCACTTGTAAGGTCACCTACCTACGGATCCTATCTTGACGCGACGCCGTCTAATGAGTGCGGAATCCTTGTTAGCGGTTTGATGGATAGATCACACACCCGAAACACGGAGACACACATGATGATAGACGCAAACTAGAACGCCCCAACACGTGATTCTCTCCAAGAACACACAAAAAAACCTCTGCAAGTTTGTAATCGTCCTCAGCCTTAATTTTCTGCTGAAGTTATTAATTAAAACGGATTAACACTTAACTATAACCCTCAGATTCGAACTTGTCTTGGACAAGTTCGAGAAGGCCCAAGCCCACAAACTTGTCCACCATAAGTTCGAATCAGGCCTTTGAACTTATTTTAGAACTTGTCTTTGAACTTGTTCTAGAACTTATGTTTGAACTTATATTCGAACTTATGTTTGAACTTATCTTTGAACTTAGGTTTGAATTTATTGTAAAACATCATTTACAACCAAGTTCAAACATATATACAATTAATATCAAACATATATCAAACATATAACAAACATATAACAAACACGTATTTATATGCAATTACGAACAACTTGACTATTACAAAATATCGTCTATACTTAGACTGTATCGTCACACATGATGCACTAACATGTGTACTTTTTAAAGTGTATTGATATGATACGTGTACTATTTTAATTATTCATATTATACATGTACTTTCTGAAAAATTGTTCAAATGTGATACTTATATTTATTTTTATGACCAACTATTTTGTAATATAAACAGACACTGACATATGATTATCTGATTTGATATTTAAAATTTAATTTAAGGTTGCTTTCTTGTATCACATAAATTTCCAACTCAAGTAATTGTCAAAATCACATCAGAGTTTCCTTGCCAACTCATATCTTGAAACTGGAAAACACTGTCCACATAATCTTTTTTAACCGGTATAGCCGGTAACTAGTAACCGTAGGGATCCTATTTTAAACGATTCAGAAAGTACACGTATATTATGAATAATTAAAAAAGTACAGGTACCATATCGATACATTTTAAAAAGTACACAACTATTGTACGACTTTAGCCCTAAACCATTTTACGAATGAGTCTATTGCTGACAATAACAATAATTTTTTATATTTTCAAATTTTATTAAAAATAGTTGACCTTTTATACTTTCAATCAATGATAATAACTAGTGTGACACCATTGTCACAAAACCAGATACACGTCACCCATGATTAATACATACAATCCATAATTCAATAAACTTAGTACAATACATTAAATTGAAAAATTATAAATTAAATTAAAGTCAAACACGCTATGGTGCTTTATGGTTCCAATTTAAACCTACATATTCAAAATTTATCATAACCACCCAAAAGATTCCAATAAAATCTTCTTTATTCAGTTACCAATTGAGTAGTAGAACCCTCAAGCACTTCAAAAATTGACCTAGCTAGAAGGTCCAACAATGAATTTTCATTTTTATGAAAAATGTCAACAACTAAATGATAAGCGGATGCATAGTGAATACAGAGATTTCGTATTCCACAAGTTTATATGAATCACACATGAGTTACACTTGCGACAAACTCCATGCACCCCTACGTACATGAAACACCCATCTCAACATAATATAATAGTTAATGGGATTTTATTTGATTAGTGTTAATTAACTAGACTTTTAGGAAAATCGGGCATGACCCGTTCGCACGGAGCCCTTATCCGTGTTTACTTGAAAGCTATAATTTGAAACATACATTAAATTTACAGGATACTTCTATATATTCTACAATCATCATCATCATCCCAAAAGACATTGGGGGTATAAATATTTACATAACCAAAGGTGTTGGTAGACCACTACCCAAATTCCCAAAGTATACACTACTTGCATTACCAAAAGTTAGGATCCAGTAACGGTTTGCTCAAACTCTAGAAACCTCTTTTCCTTTATCAACACTTCCTGTATTACATGAAATTTGAGAGATGTTAGCAAATAAAATTTGCTAAGTGAGTTACTAGATTGATAAGGCGTGCAAGCATACACATGTAATAGTAATGAAAATGATTATAAAATGACAAGTGCAATATCTTTTAATAAAATGGCGTGGGGATAACCCATCAATTTGCATAGGTTGCGGTACGTAACCCGCTAACCCGCCGTTGCCAACAGCTATGGATCAATGTCCAGCTGCGCAACTCCAACCGGCACCCGAAGTCCGGCCACCTACCCACGAGCTCATGTGGTATAGGAATTTATACGCACAAACACAAAGTAAGGCGCTTGATAATAATAATGATAACTTGGATATCCGGTGAGGCCAATGATAAATGAGCATAGCTCATAAAGGGGTTAATCAAGAGTAATCATATGAATGGAGAAGGAATCAAATCATAATAGGAGGTCAATGTGCATAGTTGGTATCAAGTAAGGTTTCCAGCCATAGGCCATGATCATATGTTAACGGTCAATGTAATGCATCGTGGATGCTTAGTAGATATGCACAATGTCACAGTTAAAATGAACATGTAATTATGAATGCAACACATATATCAATACTAGAACTCACAGAAATAGGCTAAATTAGCCTTGGTGTAGAATTATTGCTCAATAGTCTCTTAACGTCCAAGACCGGTAACCGGCACTCCCTTTTGATCCAAACCTATCAAACAATGATATTTAAAGCATTTTTAAGCTTTTTATATCATATCACAATGTTTGGAATTCAATTAAAGTATTTAAGAGTTTTCGGTTTTTAAATTCCGAACTCGCCGACACCATTAGGTTCTTTATTGAGTTTTATATGTTTGTGGGCTACATTTGATGATAATTTATATGTTATACAAGTATGGAATGACCCCAAGGGGTTATAGTACCATTTTAGGGCTTAAAACAAGTATTTTGGGTGAACAGGGGCTCGACTCGACGAGTCAGAAGGGTGACTCATCGAGTCAAAACTCACTAGAATCGAATTTATGCAAAATCTGATGTCGACTCGGCGAGTCATATGGGTGACTCGGCGAGTCACCTCTGCAACCAGCCAGAAATGACGCCTTTTTTGACGTCCTGCTTGCCATTTCTTCGTCCCAAACTCGTTTTCAACCCACCAAAACACCTCCAAACTTGATTTTATGATATATATGATGTATATAAACATGTAGGAATGTTGTGTAACATCTAAACATCAAGAATTTGATTATTTCATTGATTAAATTCTTGTATTTAATCCATGAATCTCCCAACTCCAATTTCCTATGAAATCTTTGATTTTAAGATTCATGAATCATTCCAATACGTTATCATCAATCATTAACCTCTATATGCCTCCTTACATTAGTCTCTTGCTTTCTTTCATCCTAGGGTAGCATACTAAAGGATGAAGAAAGGAATGAACTTCACTAACCACACACCTTAGAGTTATGGAGTAATTATTACCTTGAGTTGTGAATTAGTTGCAATCAAGCCTTGAACTCCTTTTAGCCAAACTTGCAGAATTTTCTCCAAGCCCTAACTTCTCTTGAGTGTGTGTGTGTGTGTGCAGGATTTTGAAAGAAAGAGTGAAATGGGGAGGGTTGTCGATTGGGGAGGCTTGATAGCCTTCCATTGGCCAAAAATTTGCAATTGACCCCCTTCAAAATCTTGCAACCTTCCAATTGAATACCATCTTTCTTATTCTTTACATCTTAAATCCTTCCTATGCTTAAATCACTTGTATAATGAGCTTAAAGTCTTGTACACTTCCATATGGATGGCTAAGTTGCAAAGTACAAAACATATAGTACAAGTAGGTAAAGCATGTAGTTAGGATTTTAATTTAACTCATAATTAAACAATTAGATAATATTTGTTTGGCACTTTAATTAATTAAAATTAGTACCTTAAACTTGAGGATGTTACAACTCCTCCCCACTTGAAAGGATTCCGCCCACGGAATCATGTCTGAGCGAATAGGTTGGGGTACTTAGCCATCATTTCAGTCTTGGTCTCCCATGTAAGGTGAGCACGTCGATGATGCTTCCATTTGACCAAGACTAGCTCAATTTCTTTATTTCTTAATTTCACGACCTTCGAGTTCACAATGGCTTCTGGCTCTTCAATGTATCTCAGCTTGTCATCAAGCTTAACTTCACTTAGTGGCACAGCCGAATCCGGCTCTATGAGACATCGTCTGAGACAGCCCACGTGGAAGACATTATGAATGCCAGAAAGATCTTCGGGAAGGTCGAGACGGTAGGCCTGTTCACCGATCTTCTCGATAATCTTGAAAGGTCCGATAAATCGTGGTTTAAGTTTACCAAGTTTTCCAAACCGAAGTACTCCTTTCCAAGGTGAGACTTTTAACATAACATGATCGCCCACCTTGAAATCAATCGGCCTGTGTTTCTTATCGTCATATTCCTTCTGTCGGTCTTGGGCTGCCTTTAGATAGTCCCGAACCATCTGAATCTTATCATGTGTAGCCTGTAAGATCTCAGGTCCGGTCAAAGGCTTTTCGCCAGCCTCTTGCCAACAGGTAGGAGTTAGACATTTCCGACCATATAACGCTTCGAATGGTGGCATTCCTATAGAGGAATGATAACTATTATTATAGGTAAATTCCACCAACGGCAGATGGGTATCCCAACTGCCACCAAAGTCAATAATGCAGGCTCGAAGGAGATCCTCAAGTGTCTGAATAGTACGCTCACTTTGGCCATCAGTCTGAGGATGATAGGCTGTGCTGAGCTTCACCTTGGTACCTAAGGCATCTTGAAAACTAGCCCAAAAGTGAGAAGTAAATCGAGAATCACGATCAGATATGATGGATTTAGGAACACCATGAAGAGAAACGATCGTGTTAATATAGATCTGGGCCAGTCGCTCCATGGAATAGGTCTCACGAATCGGTATAAAATGAGCTGATTTGGTGAGACGATCGACAACCACCCAGATGCTATCGTGCTGTCGAGAGGTAACCGGCAACTTAGTCACGAAATCCATAGTAATATGATACCACTTCGATTCCGGAATCGGTAGTGGTTGCATACTACCATATGCCTTCTGATGCTCGGCTTTTACCTGTAAACACACCAAGCATTTCTCAACATAGGATCCCACATCGCGCTTCATCCCAGGCCACCAATACATAGCCTTTAGATCACGATACATCTTAGTACTCCCAGGGTGATAAGAATACTTGGTGTTATGAGCTTCCTTCAGGATTACATCACGGAAGCCACCAAGCTTAGGAACCCATATACGGCCCTTAAATGTCTTCAACCCCTGAGAATTATCCGAAAGCAGATGAACTTGACCAATAAGACGCTCAGATTTGAGGCCAGACTCTCGAAGAATCTTGTGTTGCCACCAACGTATATCTCTGAGAATAGATGGCTGCACCATAACATAAGCGAGAATGAAGTTCAAGTTCAGCTTACGGTCTTGATAGACCTTCCGGCTAAGCGCATCGGCCACGACATTAGCCTTGCCGGGATGATAAACGATCTCACAATCATAATCTTTAACCAGCTCCAGAGCACGTCTCTGTCTCATATTCAGATTTTGCTGATCAAAGATATATTTTAAGCTTTTGTGATCTGTGAACAGCTTACATTTGGTGCCATATAAGTAATGCCTCCAAAACTTCAATGCAAACACAACGGCTGTCAATTCAAGATCGTGAGCAGGATATTTCTTTTCATAGTCCTTAAGCTGCCGAGAGGCATAAGCGATCACCTTACCCCTTTGCATTAAAACGCAGCCAAGGCCTAAACCCGAAGCATCACTATAGACTATAAAGTCGTCAGTGCCTTCAGGTAAGGCTAACACCAGGGCACTAGTCAATCGGGCTTTCAATTCTTGAAAAGCATTCTCCTGTGGCTCTTTCCAAGCAAACACCACATTCTTTCGAGTGAGAGAAGTAAGAGGGACTGCGATCTTAGAGAAATCACGAATAAGGCGCCGATAATATCCGGCCAATCCCAGAAAACTCCTTACTTCAATTGCATTAGAAGGTGGTTGCCATGAGCGAACAACCTCCACTTTAGAAGGATCAACAGATACACCCTCCTCAGAGATCACATGCCCCAAGAATTGAACCTTCCGTAGCCAAAACTCGCATTTAGAGAATTTAGCATAAAGCTTCTCATTGCGAAGAATTTCCAGCATCTGGTGGAGGTGTGTAACATGATCGGATTCCGTCCTAGAGTAGATTAGGATATCATCAATGAATACAATAATCGATTTGTCCAACATAGGTCGGCATACTCGGTTCATAAGATCCATAAAAGCGGCTGGAGCATTCGTGAGTCCAAAAGGCATCACCAAGAACTCTTAATGACCGTATCGAGTACGGAATGCAGTCTTGGACACATCCTCTTCACGAACCTTTAGCTGATGATATCCAGATCGTAGGTCGATCTTAGAAAAGTACGAGGCGCCTTGTAGCTGATCGAACAGATCATCTATGCGAGGCAAGGGATATTTATTTCGGACCGTTACTTTGTTCAACTCACGATAGTCAATACACATTCGCAACGTCCCGTCCTTTTTCTTAACAAATAAAACCGGAGCACCCTAAGGTGAGGAACTCGGTCTAATAAATCCCTTATCCAACAGTTCTTGTAGCTGAGTCATCATCTCTTTCAATTCAAAAGGTGCGAGACGATATGGAGCTCGAGCTACAGGTGTTGCTCCCGGTACCAGATCAATCCCAAATTCAACTTGCCGATCAGGAGGCAATCCCGGCAAGTCATCAGGGAATACATCAGCGTACTCTAGCACTACGGGAACATCAGACACCTTTGGCTTTTCAGTTTGCAAGTCAACTACATAGGTTATATAGCTCGTGCACCCCTTATTGAGACATCGACGAGCTTTAGCGATTGACATAACTGTCATTTGACCTTTACGCCTCTCGCCATAAATGAACACCCTATTACCATTCGATGAAGTTAGTTGAACAACTCGTTTATTACATTGGATTACTGCATCATGAGTTGCCAACCAATCCATCCCTACTATAACATCAAATTCTTTCATTTCCATAGGGATCAGATCAATAGAAAAGTCGTGATAATCTAGAGTGAGCTGACAGTCATTATAAACAATTTCCATAGTCATAGACTGACCATCAGCGATCTCCACATCAACAGTAAACGGTAGTAAGGCAGGTATAACAGATAACTTATGCACAAATGATTTAGAAATAAAAGATAAGCTTGCACCCGAATCAAATAACACTTTAGCAGGCACGGAGTTCAAGAGAAATGTACCCATAACCACATCAGGTGCTTCTCTGGCCTCCTCCGTCGTCATCTGGAAGGCACGGCCTTTGGCTCGCGAGGATTCGTCCCTTTTTGATTGGAGGGAGCGCCCGAACGTGAAGGCTTATTGACAGAAGCCTTACTTTCCTCTGGAGCTTGGGCCCAACATGCTTTGCTCAAATGTCCAAGGCGGCCACATTTGAGACAATTTTCATATCTTCGGGGGCATTTGGGTCTGGCATGCCCCGGCTCCCCACAGCAATGGCAGACCAGGTTGGTCGTATTGCATGGCCCCTGATGGGAACACCCGCAATGATCACATCGTTTCTTCCCTACAGAGTGGGAAAGTTGATACTGCGACTGGGGTTGAGAGACAGAAGATGCCGGAATCTTAAATTTCAAAGAGGCCTGCGATTGTGGTTCAGAAACAGTGCCTGTATCAGGCTTCTTCACGTAGAAGGAAGAAGACTGATGGTTGAAAGTATGAGACTTATCATGTTTAAACTTTTTGGGAGGCGGCGCTTGAGGTTCAGCACGAGATACCTCAAATTCACGTGAAAGCGCAAACTCCACTGCTTCATCATATGTATCAATCTGTCGGTTCTTAACGAACTCCCGGATCTCTTGGCGGAGGCCCTCAACAAAATACTCAATCTTATGCTTTTCATCAGCAATAAGACTCTGGGCAAACTGAGACTTTGTATTGAATTCTCGAACATAATCGCTGACACTAAGCGACCCTTGCTGGAACTTGACAAATTCCATCCTAAGCTTTTGAAGAGATACGGTGGGACAAAATCGACGATTGAAGCGAGTCTTAAACTGCTCCCAAGTCATAGTGTCTACCATATCAGCACCAATGGAAGTAACCACTTCATCCCACCATTGAGTAGCTGCTTCCTTTAGTTTGCTGGAAGCGTATTTAACCTTGTCTTTATCATCAACTTTTGCAACCCAGAATAATCGCTCCATTTCCTTGATCCAATCAGTGGCAGCAGTTGGATCTATTTTTCCCACAAAGGCTGGAGGACCACAGCTGGTGAAGTCTTTATAGCTAAGACTTCGGTCCTTCCTTCGGGATTTGGAGGATTCGGATTTATCCTTCTTCTTCTCGGCCGAAGTTTGACTTAGAGCTGTCTGAACTCCCTGGAAATGATTAGCCAATAGCTCTTCAAAGTGCTTTGACTGGCTTCCTATCAGTTCAGAAACTTTATCAAGAACGCGAAGCACTCTTTCATTGAACCCCTCACCGGAGGAATGCCCATAATCTTCCTCTTCATGTTCTGGGCTACTCTCCACATTGAGGTTAGGTTCAGTACGATCAGCGATTAAGCTGTATGATATCAATCATAGACATAGGTATTAGTTAAACAATAGCATGCCTATTAACCTAACCCGTACCCGTCCTAGGCCAAATCATAACTCAGTCTATGTTATAATATTGTTGCCTAGGCGGCCAATACAAGCATCTGAAACCGAGCTCATAGTAGAGTATTGTCGACTATACTCATGCAATGAACATCGGCTCTGATACCAAATTGAAACACCCATCTCAACATAATATAATTGTTAATGGGATTTTATTTGATTAGTGTTAATTAACTAGACTTTTAGGAAAATCGGGCATGACCCGTTCGCACGGAGCCCTTATCCGTGTTTACTTGAAAGCTATAATTTGAAACATACATTAAATTTACAGGATACTTCTATATATTCTACAATCATCATCATCATCCCAAAAGACATTGGGGGTATAAATATTTACATAACCAAAGGTGTTGGTAGACCACTACCCAAATTCCCAAGGTATACACTACTTGCATTACCAAAAGTTAGGATCCAGTAACGGTTTGCTCAAACTCTAGAAACCTCTTTTCCTTTATCAACACTTCCTGTATTACATGAAATTTGAGAGATGTTAGCAAATAAAATTTGCTAAGTGAGTTACTAGATTGATAAGGCGTGCAAGCATACACATGTAATAGTAATGAAAATGATTATAAAATGACAAGTGCAATATCTTTTAATAAAATGGTGTGGGGATAACCCATCAATTTGCATAGGTTGCGGTACGTAACCCGCTAACCCGCCGTTGCCAACAGCTATGGATCAATGTCCAGCTGCGCAACTCCAACCGGCACCCGAAGTCCGGCCACCTACCCACGAGCTCATGTGGTATAGGAATTTATACGCACAAACACAAAGTAAGGCGCTTGATAATAATAATGATAACCTGGATATCCGGTGAGGCCAATGATAAATGAGCATAGCTCACAAAGGGGTTAATCAAGAGTAATCATATGAATGGAGAAGGAATCAAATCATAATAGGAGGTCAATGTGCATAGTTGGTATCAAGTAAGGTTTCCAGCCATAGGCCATGATTATATGTTAACGGTCAATGTAATGCATCGTGGATGCTTAGTAGATATGCATAATGTCACAGTTAAAATGAACATGTAATTATGAATGCAACACATATATCAATAGTAGAACTCACAGAAATAGGCTAAATTAGCCTTGGTGTAGAATTATTGCTCAATAGTCTCTTAACGTCCAAGACCGGTAACCGGCACTCCCTTTTGATCCAAACCTATCAAACAATGATATTTAAAGCATTTATAAGCTTTTTATATCATATCACAATGTTTGGAATTTAATTAAAGTATTTAAGAGTTTTCGGTTTTTAAATTCCGAACTCGCCGACACCATTAGGTTCTTTATTGAGTTTTATACGTTTGTGGGCTACATTTGATGATAATTCATATGTTATATAAGTATGGAATGACCCCAAGGGGTTATAGTACCATTTAGTATAATTTAGGTTAAAACAAGTATTTTGGGTGAACAGGGGCTCGACTCGACGAGTCAGAAGGGTGACTCATCGAGTCAAAACTCACTGGAATCGAATTTATGCAAAATCTGATGTCGACTCGGCGAGTCATATGGGTGACTCGGCGAGTCACCTCTGCAACCAGCCAGAAATGATGCCTTTTTTGACGTCCTGCTTGCCATTTCTTCGTCCCAAACTCGTTTTCAACCCACCAAAACACCTCCAAACTTGATTTTATGATATATATGATGTATATAAACATGTAGGAATGTTGTGTAACATCTAAACATCAAGAATTTGATTATTTCATTGATTAAATTCTTGTATTTAATCCATGAATCTCCCAACTCCAATTTCCTATGAAATCTTTGATTTTAAGATTCATGAATCATTCCAATACGTTATCATCAATCATTAACCTCTATATGCCTCCTTACATTAGTCTCTTGCTTTCTTTCATCCTAGGGTAGCATACTAATGGATGAAGAAAGGAATGAACTTCACTAACCACACACCTTAGAGTTATGGAGTAATTATTACCTTGAGTTGTGAATTAGTTGCAATCAAGCCTTGAACTCCTTTTAGCCAAACTTGCAGAATTTTCTCCAAGCCCTAACTTCTCTTGAGTGTGTGTGTGTGTGTGCAGGATTTTGAAAGAAAGAGTGAAATGGGGAGGGTTGTCGATTGGGGAGGCTTGATAGCCTTCCATTGGTAAAAAATTTGCAATTGACCCCCTTCAAAATCTTGCAACCTTCCAATTGAATACCATCTTTCTTATTCTTTACATCTTAAATCCTTACTATGCTTAAATCACTTGTATAATGAGCTTAAAGTCTTGTACACTTCCATATGGATGGCTAAGTTGCAAAGTACAAAACATATAGTACAAGTAGGTAAAGCATGTAGTTAGGAGTTTAATTTAACTCATAATTAAACAATTAGATAATATTTGTTTGGCACTTTAATTAATTAAAATTAGTACCTTAAACTTGAGGATGTTACAGTACACAAAGTACGAGAACACATATGAGCATAATGCTCCAATGTGTCATTGTACATAACAAATAAAAATCAATTAAGGCAAAAATTTACCATCGGGGATGGTACACTTGTTCTCCAGGACCATAGAGGGATAAGCTCCAAGTCATATAGCCTTGGTAGCATCGAATTACCAGTTATAGCTTGAAAGCCCATCACTTTGATGCACAACAAAGTAAACAGAACATGTAATCACATGTATGCAAGAAACAATGTTCATCAAAATAAACGCAAATTAGTAGAGTGCCAAACGAATATGATACAACATGCCTCAAAGATCACAACTAATATAAAACAAATGCAGACATATAAATCTAAGTACTCACAATGAGTGCGTTATTAAACTCCAATTATATGTTATTTCTCATCGGACTTTCAACCGGAATCACAACAACCAATAAATGATTCTTTAGTCACAAAGCACCCCACTGTGTGCAACACCACAAGGGATCTGTCACATCAGTAGTATTTTATTTCTATTAGTGCATGATCATTTAATAAATTTCATTAAAATTTACAATTAAACTGTCCAACTTCGGATCCCCTTTGGGTCCGAAGTTCGAACCATCCAAAGTCTATATTAGATCCTATGTTCGGATCTTTATTTGGTCCAAAGTTCCCATTATTCAAAGTTTCTGTTAACAAATATAGTTTATTGCCCAAAAGTTCGGATCCTTATATCCAGATCCGAAGTTCGCATGCTCAAGGACCGAAGTACGGATCTCACTCTTAAGTTGAAGTTCATATGGTTCCCAACATAATTCTTATGTATGGTCTGAAGTTGGGTCCTTCGATGTTCGGGTGCCCATCCAAGTTCCTGATACTTAGAAAAAATTTCAGATTCCAAGTTCATGGGTCGACTCGCTGAGTCATTCTTCGACTCGCCGAGTCGGTGAGTCACTCTTCGACTCAGCGTGTAATACGAATTCCACACCAAGATTTAAATTTTCCAGCAAAATTTATTGAAGGTTTTGAGAGAAATTATGTCTGCTTTGAAGGTGAAAGGTTGCAAATTAGTTCTTGCAAGAATTTAAGAGTCTTTTATTCTTAGCTTTTGGTTATTTACACAAGTGGTCCTTTCACTTGTCTATTTTCTTAAATAAAGTTCCAAGTCTTACATTTTACCACTAAACATTTAAATTCCACATTACCTATTTATAAATCATGCATCTATAATTCCTTAATTATTTTAAATATAACAACTTTTCTTGAACCTTTAATTCCGATAAATAAATTTTCATTAATAATCCGACTTGATTACATTAAGTACATAATTAGACTAATTAACCTCGAATTACAATAAGAGAAATCTTAGGATGTTACAGCATGGGCCCACCGCGCTCAAACTTCATCCTCGAAGTTATTTGATTTTAAACAGATGCGGATACTTTAATAACATGTCTGTTTTAGTCTCCCATGTATGATTAGCTCCTTTGTGATGCTTCCAACGTATCAGCACCATCTCGATCTCTTTGTTTCTCAATTTCTTTACTTTCGTATCCAAAACACATTCCGGCTCCTCAACATATTGCAGTCTCTCATCAATCTCTAACTCGGTATGATCGGCCCAATCTTCATTCCCAGTTGTGAAGGACTTCCTAAGGTTTCTCACATGAAACACTGGGTGTATTCCCGACATCTCCTTAGGTAATTCCAAATGATATGACTGATTCCCAACTTTTTCAATTATTCTAAATGGCCCCACAAATCTTGGTGCCAACTTATCTCTTTTCACAAACCAAGTGACACCCCTCATCGACGATACTTTCAAATTAACTCAATCATCAATCTCAAAACTGAATGGTTTATGTCTTCGATCATGGTAACATTTTTGTCGCAATTGGGCCGCTTTCATGTTCTAACTGACAGTTGTATCTATTCGTTGGTCTCTTGTAATAATGTTGGCCCAGCAATGGGTGGGGGGGGGGGGGGTTTCCCAATTTCACTCCAACACGTAGGAGTCCTACATCTCCTTCCATAAAGAGCTTCAAAAGGTGTCTTTTTAATCGTTGCATGACAGCTATTGTTGTAAGAGAGTCTCTTAACGACAGGTAATCCCAATTACCTCCTAAATCCAAAACACAAGACCTCATCATATCTTCCAATGTGAGGATAGTCCTTTCACTTTGACTATCCCGTTGCTTGATAATCCCAATAACAATAAGCACTCAATTGAATAATAATCAAAATGATAATGGATTGTATTGAAACTTGTGAGAGAATGCAAGAAACACACTCAATCTCACACAAATACAACTTTTGTAACTCCCATTCAAAAACCCTAAAAACATTTAAATACTAAAAGCAATTATGTGTAATAACAACTTAGCCCCTAGACTCTATACATATTGATTTATACACTATTTGAGGTCTACCAATCTCACCTTTAGTGTTTAAATCAATATTTATAATTAAGAGCAATTACAAAGACTTGAAATACAAGAAATATAAATTCTAACAATCATCCCCTTCTTGTAATCAAGGCTTGTAGTCTTCAGAATTCTTAGGCTTGCAACAACGTGACTTCGGTTAAGCTCGTCTTGAAAATCTTTTGACTGCATCTTAAAAATTTTTAGCTATGAACTCTGAATGACCTTTGATCTTCAAAGATGACTCTCCCCTTAGATATATTAGATTAGAGAATTTTGCCTTTTTCTTTAACCCTTTGACACTCCCCCTTGTATTGAGAAATCTCTTCTCCCCTTCATGATGAATATGAGAATCATGATCATCATGAAATTTGAAGCTCTGCAGTTCTCCCTTGTGAATGAATTATCTCAATGTGTCTTCGAGTCTTCTTTCTTCTTTTGTATCAGATGATTACAAACTTTGTCAGAATCAAAATCACCTAAGATTAACTGGTTTCAATAGATCAGAGTTTAAACCTAAAACCTTGTTTTGAATCAAAGTCCAATTAAGAAGTTTGCGGAATAACACTTAACTATTTTAAGAAAACTTTCAGAACAATAAAGAACAGATATTCAAATAAACATAACCAATATCAAAACCTTTATATTGCCAAAATCTCTGATTACAATCACCTCTAATATGTTTTGATTAGACGAAGAACACTAACTGTTCTTAGGGTCTTACAACCTTAGAGGCTTGAGAAACTTATCAGAAAGCAATTACAATAAAGCACCACGATTACGGGACTTGCACACACACTTTTAAGAGAAAGACATAGTCTATCTATATTTATAGCCTTCTGATTTGTTTCCTTGATGGACTCTGATTTCTCTGGTAGTAGATATGCTTGGAAGATCTTCAAATCTTGAAATATCACTTCCTGAATTTCAACACTTTCTGTTATCAATCTGTTGAGCAACTTGAACTTTTAACTCTGGCAGCTTCAACTATTGAACTAGCAGCTTGAATTTGTTGAACTGGCAGCTTGAACTTTGTAACTACACAGAAATACTACTAACAGCTTGAGAAATCTAACTAACAGCTTGACATACTTAGATTATTTCCCAACAATCTCCCCCTAACTTAAATTCTTTACACAAGACTTTAAGTTTCTATACAAATGAACTAGCAGCTTGAGAATAGTCTCAAGCTGTTAGTTGAAAAATGAACAACATCTAATGAAACAGTGTCTCCCCCTTAACGAAGCACATGTAATAAGTGTTTTTCTCATTTTATAAGGGAGAAATAAATAAAGACAAATTAATCCATATTTACCATACCAATATTTGATACCAGAAAGGTGAATCTTCCTACATCAAATGGTTTTGTAAATAGATCATCTAACTGATCATCTGTATGAATTTTGGTAACTTGGATTAATTTCTTCTCATTACAGTCCCTTATAAAATGGAATCTAATGTCTATGTGCTTGGTTTTGGGAAATTTCACTGGATTTTGTACAATGCGGATTGCACTTGAATTGTCAATATAAATAAGAGTAGATAGAAAGTTCATACCATAGTCTCTCAGTTGGTTCTGAATCCACATCACTTGGGAACACTAGCTGGCAGCTGCAACGTATTCTGCCTCAGTGGATGAAGTGGAGACTGTGGTCTGCTTTTTGCACTGCCAAGAGACTAGTCTAGCTCCTAGATATTGACATCCACCAGTTGTGGATTTTCTGTCTATGTTGCAACCTCCATAGTCACTATCAGAGTAAGCTGTTAGTTCAAGAGGAGAGTCCTTAGGATACCACAGGCCCAATTTTGGTTGACCTTTGAGATATCTAAAGATTCTCTTAACATCAAAGAGATGTGAATCCTTTGGAGCACATTGAAACCTGGCACAAACACAAACAACAAACATTATATCAAGTCTAGAAGATGTAAGATACATTAGTGAATCCATCAAGGATCTGTACAAATGAATATCCACATCCACTCCTTCTTTATCTGCATCAAGCTGTTTATGAGTGTCCATTGGTGTGCTGGCAACCTTGGTGTCCTTGTATCCAAACTTTTCCAGGATGTCATTCACATATTTTGATTGACTTATGAAAAGTCCAGTGGGTTTCTGCTTGACCTGCAATCCTAGAAAGAAAGTTAGTTCCCACATTGAACTCATTTGAAACTTCTTGTGCATCAAAGTCTCAAACTCCTTGCACAAAATATCATTTGTTGATCCAAAGATGATATCATCAACATAGATCTGAACAAGAAGAATCTCTGATTTGATGGACTTTGTGAATAATGTCTTGTCCAGAGTACCTCTCTTGAATCCATTCTGTAGAAGATATGAATACAAAGTGTCATACCATGCTCTTGGGGCTTGGTGAAGTCCATAGAGGGCTTTGTCTAACTTGTAAACTATATCTGGAAACTTATAGTCTTCAAATCCAGGGGGTTGACACATATAAACCTCTTCTTCAATTGTACCATATAAGAATGAAGATATCACATCCATTTGGTACACGTTGAACCCTTTGAAGCTGGCATATGCTAGGAACAGTCTGATGGCTTCTATCCTTGCTACTGGGGCAAAGACATCATCATAGTCTATTCCTTCTTCTTGAGTGTATCCTTGAGCTACCAGTCTTGCTTTGTTCTTGATTACTACACCTCTCTCATCCTTCTTGTTTCTGAACACCCATATTGTACCAATTGCCCTCTTACCTTTAGGCAAGTCAACTAGAGTCCATACATTCTGAATCTTGAATTGCAAAAGTTCTTCTTGCATTGCCTCAATCCAATATGGATCTTTGAGTGCCTCAGATGCCTTCTTTGGCTCTAATTGTGACATGAAACATGCATGTTCAAAGGCAGGAGACTGAATTCAGGGACTGCTGATTCAGTATCAGTTGATTCCTTGTGAATCAATGTTCTTGTTTGCACAGGAGTGCGTGGATCTCCCATTATCTGATTAAGAGGATGATACTTGTGAACCTCGAGTGTAGGTTCCCTTTCTGTCTGAAATGAGTTTTCCAGATTTGTATCATCACCTTCTGCACCACTTGATGATTCTGCTTTAGTAACAGTCTGATCAGGAGATGGAACTGTTTCCCTATTGGTTGGAGCTGTTACTTCAGGACTTGGGATTGACACTTCAAACTCTGTATGTATGTCTTGTTGGTCAATCAGGACCCCAGGTGGGTCACATGAGAGAAGTGGTAATACAGTGTAGTCATCCCATGTAGCAGAATCTGCAATTGTTGGACACTTTTTGCCAACAACTTGAATATTTGTGTAACCAGCATGAGAATTGGTGCTGGCAGTTTCAACACTGTTTCCAACAGTTCCTGCAGAATACTCAACAAAGCTCAGAGAATTTGTTAGTGAATCTAATTCAAACAACCAATCAGGACCAGTGCCTTTGACATTTGCAGTGTTTTCATTAAACTCAACATTGGCACTCTCTTCAATGGTTTTAGACACACTGTTATACACCCTATAGGCTTTGCTTTGAATAGAGTATCCTACAAAGAATCCTTCTTCAGCCTTACTTTTAAACTTTCCTAAGTGAGTTTTAGTATGGAGGATAGTGCATGAACAACTAAAAGGTTTTAGGAAGGCTACTAAGGGAGTCCTGTGATGGAATAACTCATAGGGAGTTTTCCCTTGTGACTGAACAACTTGAACCCTATTTAGAACATAACAGGCTGTATTTACTGCCTCTGCCTAGAAGGTCATTGGCAATTTGGAATCAGCTAGCATGGTTCTAGCAGCCTCTATTAGAGTTCTATTCTTCCTTTCAGCTACATCATTTTGATGTGGTGTTATAGGTGCACTATATTGCCTTGCAATGCCTTTAGACTCACAGAAACTGTTTAGGATATGATTTTTAAACTCATTTCCATTGTCTGACCTGATCACCTTAACTTTTAAATTGGATAGGTTTTAATCTTAAGAATAAAGGATTTGACTAGCTCAGCAGTTTCATCCTTAATCCTAAGAAAATAAACCCATGAAAACCTGGTGAAATCATCAACAATGACTAAACAGTAAGCTCTTTTATTCAAACTCAAAATAGATGTTGGACCAAGAAGATCCATATGAATAAGATGAAGAGCTGATGAGATTGGATTTACTTCCTTGGCCTTATGAGAAGTTTTGTGTTGCTTGCCTTTAAGACATGCTACACAATGATCATCACAAATGAACTCCTTTTGTGGTAAACCTCTTACCAAGTTCTTTTTGACTAAAACATTCATGGATTTGAAGTTCATGTGACACATCCTTCTGTGCCAAAGAGCAGACTCAATTGTGACATCCTTGCCACATTAACCACCATTTACCATTTACCCAGGATTAATCACCATCAAACAGTTATATAATGATCTGATAACCTAATTTAAATGCGGAAGCAAATAAGATACAAAATAAAATAGAACCACAGAGTCTATCAGCCTACGGTGCTATATAGGTACCAAATCTAAGTCTACAGACTCCGAAATATTATATCATCCCAAATTTTACTACAACAATGATTCCTTAAATCAAATACCAAGGTAAACAGTAGAGATCTTCAATTGGTCCCACAACATAATTACCGATTGAGTAGCAGAATTCTTCCAAGAACTTCACAACAACCTAGCTAGATGGTCCGGATCACAAAGTACCCCACTGTGGGTTATACAACACCACAAAGGACCTGTTAAATTAGTTGTAACAACACATTATTTCAATAACTTGTTTAATTCTGTAAAACCAAATTTTATAAGTTTTACAATATTTTTCCCCCATTTCGGATCCATGTCCAAATTCGAACCACAACTAAGTTTGAACCCAACTCAAGTTCAAACCTTATCCTTGGAATATCTTTTGTTATTTTTTGTGTTGTCTATGGGTTTCATTCATAATATTCGAGTTTAGAGAGTGGGTTTCAATTTTTTGGCATCAAATTCGAATTTTAGGGGCTAAATTCGAATTTCCCATCGATATTAAGGCTAAACTCGAACCCCCCTGGTTAAATTCGAATGTCATTCGAATTTAGGGACCTAAATTCGAATTTAGGGATTTAAATTCGAATTCCTTGGTGTTAGATTCGAATATATATTCGAATTTAGCTCAAAAATCGAGTTTGTTCTTGCATTTCGACCGTGTTCTTGTCATTCTCGAGTTTGTTCATATATACAACTTAAATCCTTCATTTCAAAGCCTAAAATCATGAATATGTCAAGTATTATACCTAGGTTTGATTCTATTACACATACACTATCATATTCTAGTTAAACCTCAAGCAAAACTAGCTTTATTCAAGCAAGAAATGATAAACTCGAAATTCATGTTTTCAAAACCGAAATATATAAACTTAATTGGGTCGATTCTTACCTCAATTCATACGAAATCAAGAATCCAACCGTAGATTGTTGTAGTACTCCTCGACGTCTTTCCAACAACGTATAAATCTCGAAAATCGGCCGGTCGGTTTGATAGATATCGTAGAGAGAGTTTCTAGAGAGAGAGAGTGTAGAGAGAGAGAGTAAATGTGAAAATGAAAGGCATTTGGCCATTTTATTCCCATCTTTCCCATTTTGCACATTTCACCCCTCAACTTAATCGGTTCCATAAAATACTGATTTATTATTAGTTTTATCATTATCAACTTTTATAATATTAATACTCCATAATAATAATTCAGAGTTCAAATTTTCTTAAAATAACAACAAACTTTCTAAATATCCCAAATACATAATAATTGTTCATAATTCAACTTAATTATAAATTATCCGCCTAAATAGATCAAAATTACAGTAACTGAATTCGAGGATGTTACAACATGGGCTCCACCACGCTCTAACTTCGTCCTCGAAGTTATTTGACTTCAAACAGCTGTGGATATTTCCTTAACATATCAACTTTCGTCTCCCATGTATGTTTAGCTCCCTTATGATGCTTCCAACGTACCAGCACCTATTTTAATCTCTTTGTTTCTTATTCTTCATTACTACAATATTCATAATATATTTCGACTTTTCAACATATACTAACCCTTCTTGATTTCTAATTCAGTATAATCAGCCTAATCTTCATTACCAGTTGTGAGGATTTCATAAAGATTTCTACATGAAATACCAAGTGTTATTTTGATATTTCCTTAGGTAATTCCAATTGTTACAACTAATTCCAACTTTTCCATTACTCTAAATGTGCCAACTTATTTTAGTGTCAACTCGTCTCCTTTTTACAAAACAAGTTTCAACCCTTATCGGTGATGTTTTCAACTATACTTAATCGTTTGTATTATAACTGATCGGTTTATGGTTACTATCATAGTAGCACATTTGTGATAACACGGTCATAACAATCAGAGTTCCTTCAATTTTCTTTCCAACATGTAGGGCTTCTACATTTTCTCCCGTGCAAAACTTTAAACATGGTTTTCTTTACTTTATCATGATGACTAAAGTTATACGAATCTCTATCTAATCAATTGATCTTTTCAATTAATACTTGAATCCAAAATACATTATCTCGTCACATATTTCAATGTGAAATAGTCCATTCATTCTGATCTTCTATCGGTTGCTGGTAAGTTTTACTCGTATTCATGTTTGTGCCGCATCTTACTTATATTTCGTTATATGCATACCGATACGAACAACAAGTTATTGGGAAAAACTCCAGGGATCAAATCAACATATAAACCTACTTCTTCGATCTCTAAAGTACAATCATGATACACATGATCTATTTTAACTAATGTGTTATTAAGAAATTTCAACATCAATCACAACCGTCAACTTAGACCAAAAGACTAACATTGATTGCACAAATGCAGTAGTTACAATTTAATTAATCGGCACCAGAATTTAAACAAAACTCATGACCACCTCCGAATCTCCCTTAGATTCCGAATCTTAGTATTAGACCTTTCTTTACGGTATAAGCAAATTTCATTACTGTCCAAAGTCTCTTTAACTTTATTATTGATCAATTACCATATCAATAAGTATACTATCCTCAAGTAGCATTATATTTCCTTTTTAATTGATTACAACTCACGTACATATCTTACTTATATCTCACATTGTATATTCCAAATCTCATACAGTATGAACACCATTATCATACCCTCGTACGTTTTCTCTCAAAATTTCTAGACTTAGTTTCCTCATATAATGTTCGTATATATATCGATATTGGAACAATTTCCTTGATTCTAATTACATAAAAATTCTCACGATATTTAAAACATCTTTTCCAATTCAAAGCTTCAAAATCCATTTTGGTTTTTCATCTAATGCCTATTCAGATACTAGAGTATTCTTTTTCACAATCATCATCTTACCTATATTAGTAACAACTTTTCCTAATACTTAAGTTCATGTTATCTTCAGAATCATAAAAACTTCGATGAAGTTACAAATAGAATCTTAAAGTACTCTTCTAAAATGACCCATTTTTCCACAATTATAACAAACATCAGTCCTTCTTGACATTTGTCATTCTTATTTATAACGTCGACATCTTCTACATCTATCACGTTACATTCACTGAATGCTATCGGAGTAAGATCCAAATTTGAAGACTACATCTTCAATTTCTAAGGTGCAGCTACGATATATGTAATCTAATTCGGCTAAAGTGTTGCTAGTAGCTTCTATGTCAAATATAGCAAGTAACTTAAACAGTGTCATGACTAGTCGTTGTTCAAAACAGTAGACACAAAAGGCCTATTGACATCAGAATTTAACACCACTATTGTAAGCAAAGATTTAACTTATAAACGTACCCGCATCCACCTCCGGGTTTTCCCTAGCTTCCTCCGCGGTAATCTGAAATGCACTAGCCTGTCTCCTTTGTGGCTGGTTCTGGCGGTTGACTGAACCACCACTTGATCCTCCAAATGATCGAGTCGACGATGGAGCAGCAGCTGTTGGAGCATTCTTTCGACAATCCCTGCTATAGTGCCCCCACACACCACATTTATGGCAGACATCCGATCTTTGTGGGCATTCATTTTGGTAGTGGCCCAATTCTCCACAGCAAAAACATGCACGCCCCTTAGTACATTTGCCGAAATGTTCCAAATGACATTTATTGCAGTACTGCGGCTCGGTGTTGATGGAGTATGCACGAGCATGACCAGGAGAACTAGACTGCCGACGATAAGACTGTTGTGGCGAGTACTGTGATGATCGTGCAGAACCAGAGTAGCCTCCTTCACGTTGACGTTTCGGCGGTGAAGGTTGAGTTAGGTTAGTTGAAGCAGCAGCAGCAGACCCCATCACATATCCTGACATAATCAGGATCTGTTCTACAAATCTGGCAGCTTCCAGCAGACTAGCAAACGTGGGGTAACGTACGTTGCTCATCACTCTTCGGATTTCCAAATCAAGACCAACCTCAAATCGGGTAACTTTTCTTTCTTCTGTATCAACCTGATGAGGCGCAAATAAACTTAACCTCGTGAACTCTACCGCATATTGGGACACAGACTTAGTCCCCTGAATTAGTGTCATGAACTTAGCTTCTAGTCTTCGGCGTTCATCGGCCGAGCAGTATTGCTGAGTGAAAATTTCAGTAAACTCAGCCCATGTCATTCTAGAAACCTTCTCCATTGTTAAGGCATTCACCATTGAATTCCACCACATTACTGCGTCTTTGGTGAACATAGCAGTAGCGAACCGGACCATGTCCTTCTCAGCACAATCACTGATTCGAAATGTCCGTTCTGTGGCTGTTATCCATTCCAGAGCAGCAACAGCATCACCCAGTCCATTAAACTCGACTGCTCCATTTACCTTAAAATCCTTAAACCGACAACTTCTGGGCTTATTAGATGACCCAGTATTGTCATCTTGTTCGTCATTGCTTCTCTCTCTTTCCTTATTCTTCCTCTTATCTTCTCTTCGTTTAGCTTCGGCCTCATCTCGAGCCCGAAACTGATCTTGAATCATTCGATTCTGCTCAGCCATTATGGCTAGCATCATTTCTCTGGTTTCTTCAGGTGTCATTCCTCCTCCAGAAATGTTCTGAAATACAAAATATATAACTTGTTTAGTAACATGTCATTTATTTAAAGACACCACCTAATTGTCCCGTATGATAGTCAATCTCTTATGAATACTAGATCATAGCCTATCTTAGTTCAGATCATTTCTTAAATTCACTACATATCATCACTTAATGTTGGAGATCAAGACCACACGGACACTTGAATCTCAAACTACTGCTCTGATACCATAAGTTGTGACACCCTTGCCACATTAACCACCATTTACCATTTACCCAGGATTAATCACCATCAAACAGTTATATAATGATCTGATAACCTAATTTAAGTGCGGAAGCAAATAAGATACAAAATAAAATAGAACCACAGAGTCTATCAGCCTACGGTGCTATATAGGTACCAAACTAAGTCTAAAGACTCTGAAATATTATATCATCCCAAATTTTACTACAACAATGATTCCTTAAATCAAATACCGAGGTAAACAGTAGAGATCTTCAATTGGTCCCACAACATAATTACCGATTGAGCAGCAGAATTCTTCCAAGAACTTCACAACAACCTAGCTAGATGGTCCGGCAGCAGACTTTCCTTTTCCTGTAAAAATTCAACAACTAAAGGGTAAGCGAATGCTTAGTGAATACCATATGATTTTACACATTCTACAAATCTTTATGATGCCACCCAGAGTAACTGCAGTAACACATACCGTATACTCCACACGTACTCAAAGTACGCAACCCCGAGCCCGCAGCCCCTTCGAGATGACACTCGGCATTAAGTAACCCACCAAACTGAGGCAAACATACCATCGGGGATGTCATACTGTCTATCCTGACCATAGAGGTGTCAAACTCTTGGCTCATATAGCACAGTAACATCAGAGTACAGATGCGACCACGCAGGTCCATCAACAGAATGCACAACAAAAGAAAGGACATGCAACAAGTATGAATGTGCATCAATATATATACGCAAGTTAGTAGAGTGCCAAACAAAAATGAAACAACATGCCTCAGTAGGCATAGCAAACATAAAGCAAATGCAGACATGCTAAAATCAAAGGTACTCACAGTGGGTGCGTTATAAACTTCAAGTAAATTTTATTTCTCCTCGGCTTTCAACCGGATCACAAAGTACCCCACTGTGGGTTAAACGACACCACAAGGGACCTGTTAAATTAGTTGTAACAACACATTATGTCAATAACTTGTTTAATTATGTAAAACCAAATTTTATAAGTTTTACAATATTTTTCCCCCATTTCGGATCCATGTCCAAATTCGAACCACAACTAAGTTTGAACCCAACTCAAGTTCAAACCTTATCCTTGGAATATCTTTTGTTATTTTATGTGTTGTCTATGGGTTTCATTCATAATATTCGAGTTTAGAGAGTGGGTTTCAATTTTTAGGCATCAAATTCGAATTTAGGGGCTAAATTCGAATTTCCCTTCGATTTTAAGGCTAAACTCGAACCCCCCTGGTTAAATTCGAATGTCATTCGAATTTAGGGACCTAAATTCGAATTTAGGGACCTAAATTCGAATTTAGGGACCTAAATTCGAATTTAGGGACTTAAATTCGAATTCCTTGGTGTTAGATTCGAATATATACTCGAATTTAGCTCAAAAATCGAGTTTGTTCTTGCATTTCGACTGTGTTCTTGACATTCTCGAGTTTGTTCATATATACAACTTAAATCCTTCATTTCAAAGCCTAAAATCATGAATATGTCAAGTATTTTACCTAGGTTTGATTCTATCACTATCATATTCTAGTTAAAACTCAAGCAAAACTAGCTTTATTCATGCAAGAAATGATAAACTCGAAATTCATGTTTTCAAAACCGAAATATATAAACTTAATTGGGTCGATTCTTACCTCAATTCATACGAAATCAAGAATCCAACCGTAGATTGTTGTAGTACTCCTCGAGGTCTTTCCAACAACGTATAAATCTCGAAAATCGGCCGGTCGGTTTGATAGATATCGTAGAGAGAAGTAGATAGAGTTTCTAGAGAGAGAGAGAGTGTAGAGAGAGAGAGTAAATGTGAAAATGAAAGGCATTTGGCCTTTTTATTCCCATCTTTCCCATTTTGCACATTTCACCCCTCAACTTAATCGGTTCCATAAAATACTGATTTATTCTTAGTTTTATCATTATCAACTTTTATAATATTAATACTCCATAATAATAATTCAGAGTTCAAATTTTCTTATAACAACAAACTTTCTAAATATCCCAAATACATAATAATTGCTCATAATTCAACTTAATTATAAATTATCCGCCTAAATAGATCCAAATTACAGTAATTGAATTCGAGGATGTTACATCAATTGATGATGCTTTGGATATCAAACAGCTTAAAGTATTTGATTTGGATAAAAGATCTGTGTCCAAACAGTAGACATTGTCCTTTCTTGGTGTTTTGAGTAAAACAAGACTTTCAGGTATTTCAAAATCTTTTGAAAGAACAATGCATTCAGAGTCTGTGAACAAAATAATGTTTTGTTTGTCACAAACTTGAGACACACTTAGTGCATTCTACATTAGCTGTTCAACATACAAAACATCATTGAATGTCATATTGCATGCTTTGACATTACCCTTACCTGTTACCTTACCACCTTTGGAATTTCCACCAAATGCAACAAACCCTCCTTCAAAGCTTTTGAAATTTGACAAGTATTCAGAGTTGCCTGTCATGTGCCTAGAGCATCCACTGTCCATATGCCATCGTGTCTTATGTTGGGCCCTGTGGTTGCCCTGCACAGAAAAAATTTAGTTAGTAGTGGAGTAAACCCAAACCAAATTGGTTTTGTGTTGTCCTTGTGCATTGACATAACTAAATACCGTTTGTGTCTGTTTAAACTTAGTGAGATCCACTAGTGGATTCTGTGAGGAGTATTTAGTTATGACATGAGGTATCCAGGTGTTCTTTCCAACCTTTTCATTAACAGTCTCAGAAGATCCACTACCAGTTTCAGTTTTAGACTGAGCAGTTTGAACTGGGTGCTGAGTGCTAGCAGCTTCAGAATTTGCACTACCAGTTCCAACTTTTGGCTTAACAGTTTGATCTGTGTTTTTGCCTTTAACACACCATACCTTTTTTATGTTTGATTTTTCTAAAACTTGTTTTTGGTGTATAGGCTGTTTTTTGGTGACTTTTAAATACCTGTGATCAACTGTCTTCTTTGGAACTGGTGTGACAGGTGTTTGGGCCTTTGAAACTTTTAAAGGCAGAACAATGGCATGTTTTTGAACCACAGTCTGTTTTGTAATAGATGGTTTATATAAACAGTGTCTGGCCAAATGATTTTTCCTGCCACAGTGGAAACATCTTTTGATTGGAGAACCAGTTTTGTGTGACCATAATTGGTTCTTGTTCCTTTGATTTCCCCTCACATGCTGCTGTGTGGGAAACTTTTGGACACCATGCTTTTGGCATGTGCATATTGGAACAGTCTTACCCTTTTTGTTTGCTTTGGAAGAAGACGCAATGTTACAGTTGGAAGGTACAGAAACATGTAGAGCATTATTGCATACACTCATCTTCTCTTTTCCTTTCACGCTGTTGGTTCTGATAGAACTGGAAGTAGGAGGTCATGTAGGTTCACTCATTGTTTTGGAGTTACTCTCACCTTACTTACACTCGCAACCTTCATTTTGAATCAATTCTTCGTTAGATTCAGTCTTGTCCTCAAGGATAGGATCTACAGTTGTCATTTTCTCATCTAATGGTTCATTCACAAGCCAATCAGCAACTTCACTCATAGGATGAATGTATTTGTTATTATATGGTGGTGGTGTAGCCTTATAGCCTATACCTTCCTTGGGATTGAGTTGAGATTTGACCCTATCTTTAAATTGGACTTCCATTAGGTGTTCTAGCTTTTGGTTGGCCAGTTTGAAGCTACCCAAGTCTATATTTATAGATTCTACTTTCTTGTTAGCTTCTAACACCTTCTGTTCAGCCTCATCTAATTTCTTATTTAGGGTCTCTATTTTCTCATTCAGTTCCTTTTTCTCCCACTCATGATATGTTCTATCATGTCCCATCTGAATCTCATTATCCTTATAGTCATTGATCTGTTTTTTCAAGATCCTCTATAGCCTGCATATACTCATATCTCCTCTCTTCCATCTTAGCTAGAGTTTTGCACATGCTCTCATTATGATCTCTGTACTTTTTAACCATATTTTTGCATGTTTGAGAGCAGAGTTTAGTAATTACCTCAGATGGTAGATCAGTGGAAGTCACAGTTGTAGTTTCTGCCATAAGAGCTTGATTCTGAAACTCCTCTTCTGTCTGGTCACTCCAGTCAAACACATTGTCTTCTTGAGAGACAAGAGCTTGTGAGGATGATGTTTGGCTGTTTTTTGGGGTCTTGGTGGTTGCTGACCTTGTGATCTGCATTCTCTAGCAAAATGGCCAAGTTTGTGGCATTTGAAGCACTCAACCTTTGATTTGTCAAATGCTGGCTTGCCTTCTGTTCTGGCTTGAAAGTTTGGTCTGCCAGTCCTTTTCAGAAATCGTTTGGCCCTCATAGTCAACATAGCATGTTACCACTTTAAGTCCATCTCTTCTAAATCATCTGGATGGATTTGTTCCAGATCGTCAGCATTAAGAGCAAAAAGTCTATCACTTGCAACAAATGCTTCATAATGAACTTCAGAAGAGTTACCATCAGCACCTGAAAAAGCATCACAACAGTTTGATTTATCAGTTAATGCTGATGACAACAGAGCAGTGTTTTGATTGTAAGAAAAGGATTTTTTTTATTTTCAGTTTCAGATTCAAACACTCTCAGGCTGTTGTAGAGATCATCCAACTCTATTTCATCTAGAGTGTCTTTGGTTCTCCATTGAGCAGCATAGACTGTCCATTCTTCACCAAGAGATCTGAGGAATTTTCTTTTTACTTCATCTTGATCCAGGCTGACCTTAGCACTCTCTAATTCTCCTATCAGCTTATTAAACCTATCAAAAATTTGGGTAAGGTTTTCATTTTTGCCACCAGAAAAGTTTTCATACTGCTGTTTTAAGAGATCCTTTTGGTGCTAGCATTGCCAGCAAATCTTTTCTCTAAAGCAATCCAAAGAGAATGAGTAGTATAAAACTTTTTTAACTGATGTTGATAAGCATTAGGTATGACTATTTGTAAAAGTGTAAGAGCTTTCACTTCATTCATTCTAACCTTTCTTTCAATCTCAGTTTTTGGAGGTGTTCTTTTTGGTTTGCCTTCAGCATCTAGTTTAGGATTAACTGCAGGAGGATTTTCAACAGCTTCCCATAGGGCATAGTCAATAAATTGAATGTGCTGTTGAATCCTGTGTTTCTACATCTTGAACTCAGTGGGTTTGAGCATAGGCACTTTGAGTCCTTGCCCAGATCCACTACTGCTATTTACAAACTCCATTGCAGAAAAACAAAATTTTAAACAAAGAAAGTTTCTGACTTTGAAAACAAAGAATAACAAATAAAACATGTGGCTCTGATACCACTTGTCAGAATCAAAATCACCTAAGATTAACTGGTTTCAATAGATCAGAGTTTAAACCAATAACCTTGTTTTGAATCAAAGTCCAATTAAGAAGTTTGCGGAATAACACTTACCTGTTTTAAGAAAACTTTCAGAATTATAAAGAACAGATATTCAAATAAATATAACCAATATCAAAACCTTTATATTGCCAAAATATCTGATTACAATCACCTCTAATCTATTTTGATTAGACAAAGAACACTAATTGTTCTTAGGGTTTTACACCCTTAGAGGCTTGAGAAACTTATCAGAAAGCAATTACAATAAAGCACCACGATTACAGGACTTGCACACACACTTTTAATAGAAAGACCTAGTCTATCTATATTTATAGCCTTCTGATTTGTATCCTTGACGGACTCTAATTTCTCTGGTAGTAGATATGCTTGGAAGATCTTCAAATCCTGAAATATATATCACTTCCTGAATTTCAGCACTTTCTGTTATCAATCAGTTGAGCAGCTTGAACTTTTAACTCTGGCAACTTGAACTATTGAACTAGATACAATCTATGTAACATTACAACCTCAACATTCAAAAACTCTCCCCTTCAACAGAACAAAATATTCTCTTTCTTTCAATACATTAACAATTAAGTTCGTGGATTTTCAACCTGAAAGTGAAATGAAACAAATTTATATAGAAGTAACAATCCAGTTCCAGATAGGATTTTTGTTTTCACAATAGACATTGTCTATATGACCTACGATCAGCGCTGGCGTGACGTTAACACTGGTAGGATTTCCAACTAATCATTGTGTAGTACTTATAAGCATCACTATAGTTGTTCCGGATTTGTCACGTTTGACAAGCTTTTTATAGTCACACAGACTGTAGACTCTATGTGTCCTAGAAAGTGTATAACAATTAAGCCCTTGGCTGAAAGTGCATCAAATGAAGTCGAAGACCGGAGCGGATCTCTTCTTATTTCAATATCAATTACCTCCAAATGAGCGATAGCATATGAGGTATGTGTTCGTGAGAAATGAAACAGAAGCTTTTTGAGAAGCCACTGAGTAGCTAGTGGAGTTTTTTGTATTGCATCATTGGGTCCATGACGTCTTGTTCTATACTTAGTTCCAAGACATGGAATTCAGTAGAAGATGTAGATAACTCAGCAAAACATACACGGTTTTTGTAGGATTATTTTTTTCTTTAAATCCTTTCTCACTCCTCAGCTCTCATCATTTTTCAATTATACTCTCTCCGTATCACTTTGAAATCAAAACTATATGCTTTATAAGCTCATGATGCACCCCATCTATTGTCAATAACCTCTATCACTTTCGTTTTATCTCTGCTCGACCCTGTTAGTGCCCCGTGGTAGCTAAAACTCCTCAACTACTAGACCTAAAGACCTTACCCAGACAACTAGAGTGGTTTGCTCCATAGGATGGTCTTCCGGCTCTACTTTAGACCATTGGAGTGATATATATATGCCTAATCACACACGTCGTGGCATCATTGGAGTCAACAGGTGTTATAAGATTATCATGAGGTGTTTCAGAAGATGGTGGATATGTTTGAAGGTATCCATGGGAAAGTTGAGGGACTATTTAGGAAACCCTGAGTGGAATGAGAGAATACGAAAAACAAGTGGGAAAATCCAGAATATTAGAAAGAATCTCAATAAGAATAAGATCAGGATTATCATGGAGATTAAAACAATTAATCTCGGTGGAATTTTATTCATGTAGAGAATCAGAAGCTTTTAAGTGTGTGAGTATTTAGAAAAACCTACACAATGTTTATGAAGAATGTCAGCATCAGAGAACGTTTGAAACTCCCCTTGGAAATCAGAATAGTATTAGTTCAACATAAAATGTTATGAGTGAATTTCTAGAAGAGAACTCAAACTCAATCTAATAAGCGGATGAATGTGGGAAATTTTGGAGAATTCAGCAGAAGCACGAGTTCTAAACAGGGTGCTTAGAAACCATTTGTACATTGAAAACTGGGTTCCAAGCTGTCTAAACTTGGAAACCATTACTTTGAAGCGCGGGTTCTACTCTGAAGTAAGTAGAAGCCATCTCTTTGAAGATCGAGTCCTGAAATGAGTGATCAGAAGCCATATCATTGAAGCTCGGGTCCTGAGCTGAAATGAACAGGAGCCATCTCTTTGAAGATCGAGTCCTGAACTTAGAGATCAGAAGCCATACTGCAAAACTAAACCAACATAACTTTTGGCACCCATTTGGATATGGGTACTTTCTTGTTAGTCACAATAGACTTCCCTGCGACAGTTAATGGTGTTGTTTTAGGAATCTGTTTTTCACATTAATGTTAGTCCCAAATAATCAAACATAAATGATAACAACGAACAAGATGAATAAATATAAATGTATCCAAATGAGTAGAATAAATCTTGAATGATGAACAATGATGAACAAATGTTTTTCTCTCTACCAAGCAAGACGGCTACACTCCTTTCACCTTGAGCTTTCTTGAGTTACACACACACAACCCTAGGAGAGGCTTTAAATACTAAAACCCTAAAAGGCCAATCCCATGGACTCAACTAATTAAGCCCTTACAAAATATAAACATAAATATTAATTTATTACATAATAAATTCTAGACTTGATTACAATAAAATAAGTCTAACAATCTCCCCCTTTGTGATCAAGTCTGGATCCTTCAAGATAAGCTTTATCTTCCAATGAACAATCTTCCCTTTTCATCATCTTTAAGCTTTTACCTGGAACACTTTAAGCTTTGAAACTTTTATAGCTCTTAAAGCTTTTATCTGATATCTCTGTCCCCCTAGATTTTTCAACTGAACATGAAATCCTTCAGATTAGCTTTGCACCCCCTGAATATCTTCCATGATCTCCTTAAACTTTTATGCTTCAAGAAATCTCCCCCTCATGATGATTAAGAGGATCTTGATTATCATGTAGATCTTTCAGGTATCATTGGCAAGCAGCTTACTCCCTCTCAGAATGTGTATACCTTCTCTTTGTCATCAAAAAATGTCATTAGGCTTTGCAACCTGTGACATTACAACCAAATTAGAGGGAAAAATAACAACCAGGACCACCTATGTTTCCTATTGACACAATAGTTAAAAAACTATCTGACCTGTTCAGCGTTGGCTTGTTGTTAACACTGGTAGGATTTCCAACTAATCATCGTGAAATACTTATATTAAGCACCACTATAGTTGTTCTGGCTTTGTCATAGTAGACAAGCAAATTTTGTCACACAGACATGACTAGATAAGTGTCCTAAGAGTTGTATAATTAATAAGCTCTAGACACAATGTGCAATCATATGAAATTCGGAGACGAGAGTGGATGTTTCCTGTTTCAATATTGTAGGTCCCAACAGGTTTTCCAAGTATGTTACTATAGGCTGTAGAGGGGGGGGGGGGGGTTTATACAACTAATTCTTTTTCACACACTTTTTCTCAAAGTTTGTATGTATATATTAACAGGTGTTAATTACAAACAAGTTTGGACTGCAGAATAATCCAAACAGAGATGACAGAAACAACAGATTAACAACTAATCTAAGGCTCACTCAGACTAGTTACAATGAATTCACTCACTAAGATTGACTCACTGTTTTACAAGACACAGATAGACAACTTTGAAATAGAACAACTTAGATACACTCTTACTATTCTATTCTCAGTTGAAAACCAGAACTTGCATGCATGAAAACACAATTCCTTTAGCACGTTTTGAGCTTATGGATATCTCTCTTGGTTATCTCAAATTCCTTAGAAGCTTCTTTATATACTCACTCAGTGAATCTCAGTGAAACTTCCTCAATGGATGCAGAGAGAATGGAGTGCCTTTACAAAAAGACAAGAATACTTTTCTGCACGTCTGACAAAACATAATTTGTCCCTATGTAGCAGAATCTTTGTCTTTTCCTTTTTGTCTCTGTTGCATACAACTTTACCTTAAAGAGGAATGTCAACTTTAATTATTTCCTCTTCATGTATTGCTATTTTGATATAAGAAAATGTTATGTCCCCCATTTCAGATATCCTCTTTGTCTTCATGCATCAGAACAACTTTAGCAGAACTAGCAGCTTCTGATTTTCCACTTTGTCTTGACTTGTAAACTGATGTTTACGTCCAAGACTTTGCATGATGACTTGGAAACAAATTTCATAAAGTGTTAATCCTATTCACAAAGAGCGGGTTCTGTTCACAAAGAACAGAATACTTTATTTGAGTCAAAGCTGTTCAACAGATATGAGCATCTTAGACAGTTTATGCCAAACCTGTCCACAAGTTTTGGACAGCTTTCACATTCTGCCAAGTTACAACGAATGTAACAGTGTAAACAACTTTGGGCTTATATTGCAAATCACTTCTTAGGATTCAATAAGGCATTAAAAAGCCCTAAATTCTTCCCTTAAGTGTATCAAACAGGTTTGATTAAAAATCTCCCCCTAAGATATAGAATAGGTTTGATTGAGGCCTTTTTGTGCCTAACAATCTCCCCATATTTGCAATATTCAGCCTAAGCTGATTCTATCAATGATCACTATATACTTTTACATTACAGTTGCAAAAATGAAAATACAACATTAGAGTAAAGTAAAAGATCAGTTCATACATACTGATATTGATTGAAACAACATATGTTTAAACAAGTACAACTAATGTACTGAGGGGAAATACAAAAAATGTAAAAAGTACAAGTTATGTATAATGAAATTTCAGCATTTTTGGACTGTTGAAGTTGCGAGCAAATAATGGTAAGTCTGTCCAACTAATGGACAATTTCCATTCTTCATCTACTCATTACCAGTAGATGGATCTTGTTGCTGTTCATCCACTTTCTTTTGAGCCCGTTCTATTCTTGCCTCAATTTCTTCTATCGCATTTCTGAGGAACATAAATACTGGGCTCTCAAGTTCTCCTCTTTTATAGTATGCTGTAAGCTGATCCCATATGATGATTCTCCATCTGGCATGCTTTTCAAAGGCATTAGAGAATCTGAAGTCTATATTTTGTTTGAGACCAGCTTTGTGAAGGTCTGAAGCTCTTTAAAAACACATTCTCTTAGTCAGAGGATCCACAAAGAATTCCCCTACTTCAGGCTCTTCAATAGACTGCCCTCAACAGGTTCAACACTTTTAGGCAAGCTGTGATCAATTCCTCTGATCTCAACAGCACACAGACATCGCTCAATCATCTCAACCAACTCTTCAAGCTCTGTGTCTTTCTTTTGTTTTCTAGGCTTGATCTTGGGTAGTACCCTTGATCATTTCTTCTGAGATGAAGCCTAGATCTCTTACCTTGTCAATCAGCCTTTTCACATATGCCCTTACAGTTTTAGCAGTCTCAGATTTTGAGCTGCTCCGAGCAACTGCAAGTTCTACCCATTCTATGTATCCCATATTAACAACATCAGTAGATTCATAAGCTTCCAGCTTAAGGCCTTCGGCACCAAGCCTTGTAATTTGAATCTTCCATTGTTGATTTTTCTTTGAAATGGGAACAGCTTTGACAATTGTCTCCTTGGCAAGTCTTCTGTCAGTTACATCAAAGAACTTTTTCCTTGCCATGTTGTCAAAGTAAAACTGGGTCCTTGCTGATGAAGAGATAGAGGACACATGCTTTGCCTTGGTCAGTGAGACCTTTGAACCATGCTCTTTTTCACCCTCTTTGCCACTGACTGACTCCTTAGCTGCTTCCACCATCTTTCTTTGAACTTCGAAGGCAGACATTTTAATTTTCTTGCCTCCTTGGGAGCTAAGGCTAGAGCAGCTTTCACAGAGGCTGCTTCCTTCTTCTCTCTATCAAGACTCTCAGCCTGCTCTTGTTTCCATTTATAATAAGTATCCAGTGGAATACCCATGTCTTTGGCTTGAGCATTGTCAAATTTGATTTGAAGAAGCTTTTGAGCATCAGTGTCTACAACAACTTTCCCTTTACCTTTGGCTGTTTTGGACAAGGCTATTGCAGCTTCCTCTTCTACTTCCTCAGAGGTTTCTAAGATACGCTGTCTTCTTTTGCTGGGCCTGTCCCCAGGAATAGATTCCTCCCCATTTGATGGTGCAGGGCTTGGAGATCTATCCTGAGTAGGCTCAACAGCTTTCTTAGAAACTATAGAAGTACCTGCAGCATCACCAGTTTGTATATGAATTGCTGCTTGGCCAACCGAATTTGATTTCTCCTTAGAGGAAGATGAAGATTTCTCCCCCTTAGACTTTTCTCTTCGAGGAAGATTTCTTCTCCCCCTTTGAAGGAGATGGCACAGAGCCTTCAACATCAGTTCTGCTTGAGGGAATAGATCCAACAGGCTTGGCTGCAATAGTTTTGTGAACAGGTTTCGAACCAACCAGGCTATGCACTAAGAAAGTCAGGTTGTCCTTCACCTCTGCTAACTGGGTAAGACATGTTTCAAGGGAAGAAGAATGAGAGGTGGCGAAGGTTGAAAGCTGGGAGATGACAACTCTGTCTGTATCATTGAACATCAGAATTTTAAACTGTGCAAGAGTTAGTTCAATGGACTATTGCATGTCATCAAATCCTGCTGCCACAGAGTTTGACAGGGATACCACTAAGGTATTTAAGCAGGCGAATGTGGAGGGCAGTGTGGTAGAGCAGGTTTCAGCAATTCTTGACAGTTGTTGGGAAGCAGTTGGCAGGTTGGACACAATGTCCTGTTGGTAAGATAGAAGGGAGGAAAGGGAAGAGGATAGTTGTTGCAGCTGTGCAGTGAGTGCAAGCAGCTGAGAGGAGTAATCATGTTGTGGAGAGGGAGTTGGGAAGGATGACTTGAACGAATCAGGAAATCCTGTAAGCTGTGCAGACACGGAGTCTGCAATGGTAGATGGAAAGGTAGTCATAGAGGTTTCTAAAGAACTAACTTTGTTAGACAGCACAGAAAGTTGTTCCTTCAAAGAAAGATCTTTGGGTGATGGAGGACTATGGGTGTATTGTTTTGATTGTGTGGATGGAGATGAAGGAGATGATGAGGATGGAGGAGTTTGTGGTTCACTGGTTGATGGTAGAGGCACATTAGAGAGAAGTTCCATGGCTTGGGCAAAAGTCATGTGGCCCAGTTTTGATAGGTCAAAAATACCTTTAGTAGTGGCTGAACTGCTTCATGAGGTGAGGGTATAGGGGATGATTACCTTTTTGATGCCACTGGTATTGGGACACCTTCATCAAGACCATGGGTTGTTCCCTCAGTAATGCCTTGGTTTTGAGGCACCTCTTCATTGGGAGAGGAGATGTGCATTTCAACAACATCAGTCGTGAAAGCTGATGATGGAATTTGCACTTGGGGAATAACTTCACCAAAGGGGTGTTCTGTACCCTAAGGCTCATCAGCTTAGGGAATTGGTCCTTCAGTAGCTGTTGGGGATGGGACAACTGCATCATGAGGAGCAGAAGTGGAAGGCTGATCTGCTGGTTGGCTTGTACCAACTGTTTAGACACCTTGTGCAGACTCAGGGTGTGAAGGAGAAATGTCAGATGGAGACTGTGTTGACTCAGTAAGGAGTGGAGAGTGCTCCTATGTTTCAATATTCCCAACCTGTTGAGAGGCAGGGATAGTTGAGGTGGCTGACTCCATTTGTACAACTAGTTCCTGTTGTGAGGAATCAGAGGGCTCAGGATGACCATGGGTGGACTCATGCTGGAGTGAGGCCTGCTCCATAGAGGCTGCTCCTTCTCCCAAATAGGAGAAGGAATTGCAGCAGGTTTTGCCTCTTTTTCAACTGACTCCTTTTGAGAGGGGTCAGAGGGTCTTTGTTCAGTGGGTATGCTGGAAGTTTTCTTCCTGGCTAAAGACTTTCTCTTTTGCGAGGAATACATGATTGGAGAGGATGGAGAGGTAGGAGGTGGTTGTGTATGGACTGGTGAAGAGACTAGGCTAAAGACAGGCTGTGGAAGTTGTTCCATAGTCTCAGTGGCCACAGAGGCACTAACCACAAAGACTTAAGGTTCAACAGATGAACCAGGGTGACCAGCCTATTCCCCCTCAGCCACTGAGGCTGAGGGTGCAGACTTTGCTGTTTTAATCTTCTTGGTGACAGGCCCAGCTTCGCTTGACTTTAAGGCACGTTTAGCCTTTTTAGTCCGTGATTTGGATTTTCCTGCGAGAGCAGGGGTTGGATTTACCTCCTAAGTAGAAGGTCCTTCCACCAAACCAAGTAAGATCCTCATAGGTGTTGCAAGAGGAGGTTCATCAGCAGGAACAGGGGTGTAAAATACCCTGTTTCCAATGATAGGAAACATCATAGTTGTCAAGTAAGGTTGTGAGTTGTAGAGATGCTCACCACAAACATGTTTGAAGATTATACTAAAAAATCTGGGGTATCTAATAGCAGGAGGACGCTGTTCTTGCTTTACAAAGGTCCTCGGATTTGAGAATATCCATTTGGCCATATTGAGGGTGGTCCCATCCAGAAACTTTAGGGCTACTTGAACTTCATCCCGGCTAAGCTGATTGAAAGAACCAACTTTGCAGCTTAAGCTCATTACCAAAGAGGCGAAGAGAAAGCTGTAAGTTGGTGCGAGCTCCTTCCTGAATGAGGTTGCACCCACCCTTGATTTTGACACGCCACAGCAGCGTAGTAGATTGCTCATTTGTTCATTCTCCAACTGTGGTTTGTCATACTTTTCAGCAACAGGAAGGTGAAGTACTTCCTAAAGAAGAGCTGCAGTGATCTCATCAGTTTTTGAGCTGTTGAGAATTGTTCCCCTTATAGTTTTGGTAGTAGGGTCGTAGCAGCAGGTGTAAGGGGATGAGCATTCAAGAACATGACACCAGAAGTAGCTGTCATAGCATAGTTAAGGGGATGGGCTTTCAATAACTCCACCATTTGTTCATAAAATTTTCTAATGTAGTTTTTGGGACTGGTTAAATTTGCTACGTAGTTGGTGGGTTTGATGGTTAACATGGTGGTGACCGATGGATGCTTGACAACATCATCACCTAGGATTGCAGGAACAAGGGGATTGTTCTGGGAGGCCATTTTTGAGAGTAGAAGAGGATGCACGATTTTTGGACACTAAGTCTTTTAGGGTTTTGCAGAGGGTTTTTATGCAGTAGGGAAGGAGAAGAAGATGAAATAGTAGAGTGGGTATCTATAGGATTTGAATGTGAGATAGTGGGAGAGAGAAGATTTTGGCGGTTGATTTGAAATATGATGACTAACGGAAAACAAAACGGTTTGCCATGTCATCACGTTTGTCAGACCAACTTGACCTTTTCTCCACTTACACACGTAACACACATTATCCGCAGGTAACTAGGATAAATAAATACATAATTTAAGTAACTTAAATATGAAGTAATGTTAATTAAAATTTGATGTTCAAAGCTGTTGTTCAAACCTGTGATGAAAGTATTTCATCAAAGGCTAAATCATTCTGTAACCTGTTTGTTCAAACCTTTGCAGTTGTATGAGAACAGGTTTCAATGTGAAACCTATTCAATAGCTGAACAGATTACAAGGCATTGCCTTATATGACAGATTACAGAGTGAGCAGGTTTCAGGTTTGGACAACAGAGCAGGTTTGAGAGAAAAACTTAGTTTTGAAAAACTTGTTATTTTGGCAAACCCGTTACTTGTCAAACCTGTTCAAATCTCAACAAACTGGCTAAGTACAGAGCAGATGAAACCTGTTCTGTCAAAGCTGTTTTGCAAGATTTTATAAGATTTGATAAAGTAGCCTTAGAAAATCACTGACACGTAGTCACTTTTGTTTAACATTCCTAGCTTCCACACAAGGGAATTAAACCTATTTTCATCCAGAGGTTTGGTGAAAATATATGCAAGCTGTTCTTCTGTGGGAACAAAAGTTACCTTCACATTACCTTTTTGGATGTGATCTCTGATGAAGTGATATCTGACCTCAATATGCTTGGTTCTGGAGTGGAAGACAGGATTGTTGGATATGGCTATGAGACTTGTATTGTCACAAAGAATAGGCATTTTCCTATATACAAGGCCATAATCTTCAAGCTGATGCTGCATCCATAAAATTTGCCGACAGCAGCTTCCAGCAGCAATATATTCAGCTTGAGCAGTAGAAGTAGAAAAAAATTATGCTTCTTGCTACACCAACACATCAACTTTCCACCAAGGAGTTGACATCCACCTGTTGTGCTCTTTCTGTGTAGCCTGCAGCCTGCAAATTCAGAATCTGAATATCCAATTAGATCAAGGCTTGAGTCTTTGAGATACCAAAGACCCAAACCTGGTGTACCCTTTAGGTATATGAAGATTCTTTTTACAGCAGTTAGATGTGATTCTTTAGGATCAGTTTGAATGTCAAGATCAAAATCACCTAAGATTAACTGGTTTTAATAACTCAGAGTGTAAACCAATAACCTTGTTTTGAATCAAAGTCCAATTAAGAAGTTTGCGGAATAACACTTAATTGTTTAAGAAAATTTTCAGTATAAATAACAGATATTCAAATAAATATGATCAATATTCAAATCCTTTATATTTCCAAAATCACTGATTACAATCACCTCTAATCTGTTTGATTAGACGAAGAACACAGATTGTTCTTATGGTTTTACAATATTAGAGGCTTCAGAAACTTTATCAGAAGGCAATTACAATGAAGCACACAATTACAGAACTTGCACGTGCAGACTTACAATAGAAAGACATAGTCTATATATATATATAGCCTTCTGATTTGTTTCCTTGACGAACTCTGATTTCTCTGGTAGTAGATATGCTTGGAAGATATTCAAATCTTGAAATATATATCACTTCCTAAATTTCAGCACTTCTTGTTGAACTTTGAACTTTGAACTAGCAGCTTGAACTTTGTAATTACACAGCAATACTACTAACAATTTGAGAAATCTAACTAACAGCTTGACATACTTAGAATATTTCCCAACAATCTCCCCGTAACTTAACTTCTTTACACAAGACTTTAACTTTCTATACAAATAGGGAAATAAAACAAAGTAAAACTGTTATATACAAACTAAGGCATCCAAAAACATACAACTGTGAAAGTTTCTGCCTTATAGCTCTTATGAATTCTCTCTTCAACTCCACTTTATCACATTCAATCTTCATAGAGCTCATCTGGAGTAGCCATGCTTTTGGCAAATCGAGGAATTCAAAATTGTAGAACCTGCTGGATCTGTCTGCAAGCTTGAGTCTATATGTCATTGATTTGGCATATAAATCAACCTGTACAATCTTCATTTCCTTGGCAGCTTCTATATCTACTCTGGTAGATTCTGGGTCAAAAATGATTCTTAGGTCTTTCAAGTTTGTCTGAACCCAAACAATTTATGACCTAGAGTGACTGGCAGTTCCAATATGATGCATTTGAGTCAGCTCATCTCTAGTCAGTCTCTGAAGTAGGTGGATTAGGCTTTTATATTCTTCCTCTGGACCAGCTTCTCTTTTGATTACAAAATGATACACTAAATCAATGTCATCCATTGACTTAGCATACCAGTAAGTAATAGGAGGTTTGGAGAAGTCATTCTGATCCATGACTTTTTCGATTTCCATAGCCTTTTGCAGTTGTTGTTCAAACAACACTCTCTTTACCTGATCAAACTTTGCTTGTTGAATGGTTTCAGATTGAGGAGCATCAGCAACAGTTTGAACTGGTTCTTATGGAGCTTGGACTTGTTGGGAGGCTGTGGAGGCCTTTTCTTTCTCTTTTTCCTTGTCATATAAAGCCTGAAGCTTCTCAGTTGACCATGATTGAGCAATTACCTTTGATATCCCAGCTGTTGCAGAGAAATTTATCAAGAATCTTCTATGTTCTGCCTTTGAAGGCCCTGTTGGCCATTTCCTCTTCTTTTGATTATCCTTGACCACAAACCCTCTTAGGTAATCTCCTAAGGTTTCATCATCTCCCATTGGTTCATGGGTTTGCTGGTCTAAGATCTCATCTTGTTCTTTTGCTAATTTCCTGGCCAGTTCAGCATCACGGGCAACTTGGGCTTCTTTAGAAATGAATTTGATATTTGGAGGCTCAATCAGATGGCCCTTTCCCTTGTCTTTGGAAGCTGATACCGTGGATTGGACTGCTGCGGCAGGAGCTTGGGAACCTTCTTTGATAACCACTGCACTTGATTTGCTGGGAACAGCTTGAGCTTCTAGACTAACAGCTTGAGAAACTGTTGGGACTGTTAGCCTATAAACTGAAGCTGTTGGTGGAGAAGTTGAAGCTGTTTGGACTGGATGAGGGATCTCCTGATTCTCCCCCTTTTTGGATGCATTGGTTTGGCCAGGGGGACCAAAAACCTTTGCAAGCAGGGATCGAACCATCTTTTCGAGCTGGATGATCTTGTTTCCACACAAAGTGAAACCAAGATGAAACTGATCAAGTCTTTGTTGTTGGGCTGCTGTGAGTTGTTGCAAAGCTGTGATTTGAGATCCCTGTGCAACAATAATGGTCTTGTAATGTTCCAAAATGGCTACAACAAGTTTTAGCTGTTGATCCGTCAAAGCCATAAGTTGCAGACTAGCCTCAAGATCTTCAAAAGATAGTGGGATTTGAGATCTATCACTGGCATGAATTCCAGAAGTAGAAACATCTGGGCCCCTTTGTTCTTGGTACTGGGGACTTCCAGAAGGTGCTTGCACACCCTCTGTTGCCATGGGTGTGGTCTTAGAGATGTTGATACTGTCCTGTGCCTCTTGTGTAGAGACATCAGTAGTACCAGCCACAAATCCCATATGAACATCCTCTGATAAGATGTTCACCTCCAAGTTGAGGGTGGGAGTATTCTCAATGGGTTCCCTATCGATATTCTGTTGACTTAAGCTAGCAAGATAAGTCGCTTTGTTGTACGTGAGTACAGACCTGTCACCGCTGTCTTGCTAACATAAGAGGAAATCTAAGACAAACTAAGACACTCTGTTGTATGTAAATACAGAACTGTGTCCGACGTTTGCCTTTTAAAGAAAATTTGCAATACCAAAAAGTTATAATCATTGTGTGTCTGCCTTGATCATAGAAATTTGTCTAAGTATGGGACACGTAAGGTAATATCTTGATAAATAAAAAGGCCAAAGGAATTTCCAAAGTGTTGAATGTTTAAAGGGAAAAACATACCGACAATCGACTTGAAATGTATATCACGACAAACAATCAAAGGAATAAAAATTCCTAAGTGTGAAAGTGAAATACCGAAAGTGTGTTTGACACCGTTATCTGATTGAACCTTCTTTGACTATCTCGCAAAATTATTCTTTTAGTATAAGTTTTATCTTTAAAGTATTTTTTGTGTTAATGTAATTCAATTTAATTTCATTTTTAGAATATCTTATTTTATTTTATTTTTATGTTTTTTTATTTTAATGAATAGGAAAAGGTCAGAGTTACTAGGATGCATTTTTAGTTGGCAAAACAAAATTGCGTGAAAATACGTTGCTTAGTGTTAATATATTGCAAAGTTGACAAAATTCCGTTAAGTGAAAAAGTTGGATTTTATTCAAGAATTTTCAAAAATTTCAATCAAGTTCGAACATCAAACAAGTTCGAAGCTACATTCGAACTTGTTGCAAGTTCGAACTTGACCTAAGTTCGAAGGTGGTTGGATATAAATAGGTCAACAGTGCCTCATTCAATGCACTTTCCTTCGAACTTATACTCTCGAATTTGTCAGGGCGATCTCGAACTTAGATTTTGAACTTGTTGACTTTCGAATTTCCACTGTATCTCGAATTTTTCTACTGGTCCTCGAACATACACACATACTTGAGAGTTGTGAACAATATAATACTAAGTAAGTGTTAGATTAAGGTATTTTTGTGGCTAAAATCGATTTTGTTTGAGTTTTGTGTCATTTAAAACTAGGTGACTTTAAATCACATGTTTTAAAAGCAAAAACTTAAAATTAATGATACATAACCTAGATTAGAACCTATTAGGACTAGATTCAACTGTTAATTAAGTCAAATAGGGTTAAAATCATGGTTTTGAGGTTGAAAGTGACCGACTTCGAACTTGTTCTTCAGGTTCGAACTTGTCAGAACTTCGAACTTTTAAAATATCTATAAGTTCGAAGTCAGACATGTTCGAATGGGATTCTGGAACTTAATTAAGTTCGAATGTTTAATAGTCTCGAATTTATGTAAGTTTGAATGTGTTAAACTTCGAACTTAATCAAGTTCGAAGTTATACAAGTTCAAATTGCACAAATTTGTTAATTTCTTGCTTTTTTTTATGAATTTGTGTGCAGATATAGGAGACCGCGCATTTTTCAATAAGCATAATATGGTAATCGCTGTTGATCTCCAGCAACCAGAGGCTCAGCCATATCGGCATATGATAGAGTTTTTGTCCCATTCCAGGGTGGCTTATGCGTTAATGCACAATCAGCCTATTCTTCTTACATATGTTAGGCAATTCTGGCAGCATTTGCAAGTTGATTGCTCTGTGACACCTACAGTTCTCTGTACAAGACTAGGTGGCCATTCGATCGCATTCACTGCTGAGCATCTGCGTGCAATCTTGCAACTGGGGACAGCGGAACAAGAAGCCGGCCCGATTGACTTTCCGGCTCCAATAAGGCAAACAGCCTTTCTTAGAATGGGTTATGCTCAGGACATAACAAAGGCTTCATATGTGAAGAGAGGCCTCATTGGCCAGTGGAGATATTTGGTCCATGTGATCATGGTATGTTTTGCGCCCAAGAAAGCGGGTTTCGACACAATGGTGTCCAAGTTGCAATCAGCAATGATCTCACTTATCTACAATAAAGCATTCTGCTTCTCAGAAATGTTCTTCGGGGAGTTTGTCCATCAGATTAATTCTCCCACCCGAGAAAGATTTCTCATGTATCCCCGCTTCATCAAGATGATTATCCGCCACTTCTTGCCAGACCTACCAACGCTGCCAGAGCAAACTGGCGTAGTCATCATCGATAAGAGAATTTTTACAAACTTCTAGTCCCACAATGCGCGAAGGGCTGAGCAAGTAAGGCCCTAGGTGGCTCCTCTCTTTGGTGCTGTTATAGATCCAAATTTTGTTGCTCCCGAAGGGGATAACTGGATAGGTGATGCACCGCAACAACAACCGCAGCCGCAACAACCTCAACCACAACAAGAACCGGTTCATCGAACTCCAGTTGCTAGAACTATTCCCCGTTCCCGATCTACTGCAGAGGAAGGTGGGCCATCATCTTCGGCACCACAGCTTGATCAGAGGGAACAGACACTGCAGGAAATTTTTGATCAAGGAGCCGCAACACAAGAGAACATAGCAGAACAACTTGTTCATGAGATTTTGGAACCTCCAACCGGCATGGATGACATTTTTAGAGAAATTGATGAATATCAGCCTCCAGTCGCCGAAACTGAAGGCACAGAAAGAACAGAGATTAGGGATGACGTGACACAAGGTCAATTAGAGATCGCCTCTGAAACTAAATCAGAGTCTAGTTCAGGCAAGGAGGAAGCTGACGATGTTAATCCAACAGTTTCATTTGAAAGATATGGCTCTAGAGTTGTGGTGAGCCGAAGAAAGATGTCACGTCCTGTACTTCGTGATGAAGAAGAAGGAGACGAGGACTTTATTTTAGAAGAAGAAGCAACAATTGCAACACAACAAAGGGCAAAGCGACAGCGTATTAGTTAGGGAGCTCCGTCTACTTCAGCTACCATTCCATCTGCCGCAACCTCTGCTCCATCCACATCCACTTCAACTCCATCCACTTCCACTATATTTTCTGACAATCAGTGATTCACAGAGTTGAAAAGCAAAGTAGACTTCCAGACAGTCCAAATATCCCAGCTATATCAAGCTGTGAATGAGTTGCAGCAGCATAACTCTAGACTAGAATAAGAAAATGCTAAGTTACAAATGACAGTAGCTGCTCAACAAGAAACGATGACAACTCAACAGTCTCAAATCCTGACTCTGCAGACCCTGGTTGAGCAAATAATGAAAGATCTTCAAGCTCAGGGTGAGAGTAGTTGCAGAGGAGACGAGCTAAGGAAAGTTCAAAGAAGAGACGGTGATGATCAAGGAGGTGACCCGAACATGCAAAAAGACAGTGAGCTAGCGGATCTTTCACGTGAAACTGCTCAGCAAGCTGACATTCAGGGGGAGTCGGAATCATCTGGGACAGGAGGAGGAGGAAGTCAGGATAAAGGCAAGGCTCCTGAAGCATCAGAGTTAGTCGATCAAGAAATAATTGGAGCCTTGGCCGTTATTGATGATGATGAAGAGATGAATTTTGATTTTGAAGATGAGTTGGAAGAACTCGAGGAAGGATAGTTTATCCCAGAAAATGTTCCTGACTGGAACCCAAACGACGAAATCTTTGTTGACCTCAAAGACAACCAGTCATGGAACACTATGTGAATTCAGACCAGATTCCGATCGATCTAGACAGTCTGAGGTCAATAATCAATGATAAATTGGATGATGATGCATCACAAGAAGCAGATATGGAGTTATCTAATGAAGAAAAGAGACAACTTTGGTTTAAGAAAGAAGAAAAGAAGTATGAGTTAGCTGTGAAGGAGAAGATGAGATTGCCCAAGTCCAGGAAAACTATCTAGAGGCATTCTTAGTTGGTTTTTCGACAGAGAATTGCAACTCTTTGTACTGAAAAGAAGAGATGGGCTCCAGTATTTGAAAAGAAAACTCAAAGTCTTCAATACACTGCCTAAATGTGAAGTAAAAGAACTGGCATGGAAGAATCTGATAAACCTATGAGACGACCAGTACGCAGAAGTGATAGCTAGAATTATAAGAAAAGAAGGTCGATCTGGAAGGTTTGAAAGAATAAGGCCAAGGGAAGGTAAGGGAGTCATGGATGAGTCAAGAATAGATTCATTGACCGGAAAACCTTGGTTGAAGATGTTTTATAAACCGGTTCGATGCCTAAAGAAGGCTCCATTGAAGCCAATGCCACAAGATGTTCTGGCGAATATGAAGTGGTCGTTTGTTGATAATGAAACAGCTGAGGCAGTTATGGAAGATCAAGACGAAAGAGTTTAGAAAGTGTATGACCCTTTGCACCTTGTAAACTTGTCTCAGGGCGACTTGCTGAAACTTCATGAGCAACCAATCTATTTTCACGAAGGTTGGAGATCAGAAGGCAAGAAGTACCAGAAGGTTGTAAAGGTTTGTATAGAACAGGGTTTGTATGCTGGTAGCATTTTGAATAAGCCTAGTTTTATAGATTAATTGAATATCTAGTTAGAAGCTATCGTCAAGGGGGAGCCTGTTAGTGCACCCTGTGTAACGATAACAATCTAAGTATCGAATAGTCTTTTGTAATAGTTTAGGCTTTGTAATTACAAGTTAATATATATGATTGATCTTGGTTATATATGTTCGATCTTGTTTGTGATTGATGTTTACTTAAGTTCAAAGATAAGTTCAAACATAAGTTCAAAGATAAGTTCAAACATAAGTTCAAAGATAAGTTCAAACATAAGTTCAAGAACAAGTTCAAAGATAAGTTCAAGAATAAGTTCAAAGGCTAGGGTTTGAACTTAGTGGAGCTAAGTTCGAACATGTAGTGGACAAGTTCGTGGGATTAGGCCTATACGAACTTGTCTGAGCTAAGTTTGAATTTAACCCCTATAATTAAGAGTTAAATACTTAAAATTGGGGACTTTTGTAGAGATTAGCACCTAGAGCTCGTATAGTGCACGTACGAACTTGTGAAGATTTCAGAGAGTCATTTCGGAGAAATACACGTGTCGGGTCATTCGTCGTAACGTCTATCATTCTGTTCATCTCCGGGTTTCCGTGTGTGATCGATCCGTTAAACCCCTAACGAGGATTCCGCAATCGTTGGAAAGTGTCGCGTCAAGATCAGATTCGTAGGTAGGTGACCTTACAAGGGAGCATCAGTGTTGGCTACCAGACAGTTCTTGTCTTCCTCATCAGATGATGAGTCAGAGTCTTCCAAAGCACATGTTTCAGCCATTAGTCCCTTTTGTTTGTTAGAAGCCACTGAGTCTTCTAATTTTTTCAACTAGGCCATGGCCATAATGTACTTAACCCTGTAGCCATCGTTCTTGTTTGTCTTGTATGGTTTGGAAGATGAGCCAACAACTTTAGACACATAGTCAGCAGCTATATTACCAGTCTTGCCACATTAAAAGCAGTCAGCCTTGGATTTATCAAATGCTTTCTTTTTTACAACACTTGATTTCTTCTGTAGCGTTTTACCTCCAAACCTTTTCTTATTGAATTTTCTGACAAGCATAACAATCATTTGCTCATCATCAAGGTCAATAAGATCTTCACAATCATCTTCTTTTTCTGACATTACTTCCAATTCATCATTACCCTGTTGATCAGCTTGTGTGAACACATCACACACCTGATTTACAGGTTATCTCACACTAGCCACTAAGGTTGCACCTCTCTTTGACATTTCCAAAGCATTCCTCTTTTGTTGGCTTGACTGTTCATCATTCAGCAAGGATCCATAGAGATTGACTAGATCCATGCCTTTGATAGTGCCTGAGTTTCTAAGGATAGTAGAGAAGTAGTTCCATTCATCAGGCAAAATGTCCAGAAACTTGTTCACCAGTGTTAAGATGTCCTTAGTAATCTTAACAGCTTTGAGATCATTGATTAAAGTAGTGAACTTGGTTTTGGTTTCAGTGAGACTCTCCTTGGGTTTTGCAAAGAACAGTTCATATTGTCTAACAAGATTATTACTCCTGTTATCCAATGTAATAGTGGAGCCATCATACACACACTACTACAAATTGAAGCTAATGCAACACTTTTGATGCAACACATTTAAAAATTGTTTCTTTTTTATTTAAGTTCGCTCTAAAGCAACACGTTGACGATAAGTGTTGCATATAATGATTTAATGCAACACTTTTTTTAAAGTGTTGCCGTTTTTACTAAAAAAATGCAACAAATTTCTAAAGTGTTGCAGTTTTTACTAAAAATTGAAACATTTGTTTAAAGTGTTGCATATTTTAATAAAAAATGCAACACATTTTTAGAGTGTTGCATTTATAATGAAAAAATGCAACACATTTTTAGAGTGTTGTATATATAATGAAAAAAATGCAACACATTTTTAAAAACATATAACATTTTTTTAAGTGTTGCATTTTAATGAAAAAAATATGACATGTTGTTAAGTGTTGACTATACTAATTTTTCTTGCTTTGTAATTTTGATTAAAACACAAAAAAATATGACATGTTTTTTGAATGACGAGAAAAGGTGTTTTCAACGATGAATACTTTCTTTTAAATAAAGGGTTAAAGTCGTATAAATGTATGCTAATTTACTGAAATTATCGAAATGACTAATTTAGGTTTTTTTATCACGTTGGTACTTATACTCAGATTTCTTTGTTGATATAGTATTTTTGATTACCAGTAACCGGTTCTACCGGTAATCTTTATTTTTACTCATTTATTTTTTTAATAATGACAATAGTTTGTTTGCTTATGTGGATTTTTGAAAACTAATTACTATTACATATTAATATATTTCGGTTTTTGTTAATGATAATGATAATGATCAATATAAATTATTAAATATTTATTATATTAAACATCAAATGATAAAATATTAATAAAAATAAAACAAAATCTTTAAAATTATTTCAAGATATGATTCATTGATTTCAATTTTAAGAATTTAATTTTGTTGCCATTTATGGTACAAGGCTTCCATCGCCACACCTTCTTCCCTTCACCCCCTGTTCAAAATTTTAATTTTGTTGTGTTTTATGTTCAAGATCTGTATATCAGAAACGAAGGGTTGCTACAAACGAAGACCTAGTACACGATTGGAACGAATGAAAATCTGAAAATTGACGACAAAGATCGAAGAACAACAGTTGATGGTTATTTGATTTCCAACAAATATTAATTGAACGACGAACCCTAATTGATGGTCTTCGATTTCCAAGTTCATATGGTTCCAAGTTTCTCGATTTCTGGCGAACGAAGAACCCTAATCGATGAACCCTTGTCATTGCCTCCCTCACCTGACGCACAAACCTCCACTTACTCCTGCGTCGTTGCCATCGCCTTCTCGATTTTCTCGGTCTTTTGCGCCGCCGCTACTCCCGGTATTTGAAATTTATTGTTCCTCTTTTCTTCTGCGATCTTGTTTCGGAAATCAACTTTTCATGAAATCGATTGTTCCAACTTGTATAATTTATGTTTGTATAAATTATATCATCGATTGCTTGTTTCGTATGTATACTTTCTGTAATCGATTTTCAAGAAATTGATCTGATGTGTGACTCACAAAAATCATATATGTAAGGTCACCACGTCTACGGATCGAATCAAGGCACGACGTCGTCTAACGAGTGCGGAATCCTCGTTAGACGCTTAACGGATCGATCACGCACGAAACACGGAGCCTAACACAATGCCAGCCGATATGATACCGACCCTACACGATGTATCGCTCCTAGACTTTCTGAAAACACTCTTTAGATCGTCTGAATGCTCTGACAACCTCTACTTTCGTGATTCTCCAAAAGTCTCTGAAATCACACAACTAAGTTCATAATATAACCCTTAAGTTCGTGCAAGGCCCAAGCCCACGAACTTACAAGTTCAAGCCCATACAAATTCGAACTTAGGTCAGCTAAGTTTGTACGAACTTGTGTGACTTAAGTTAGTGGCCTATGCCTTAAGAATTTATTCTCACAAGTTCATTAACTCAAGAACTTATCATCACAATCATGAACTTAACATGCAAATGTAAACACCATACACAATCATGAACAAACAAACATGATTTGTATTAATAAAGCCCTATTTATTACATATGACTATCTATAGCATATCTAGACTGCTATCGTCACACCGGGTGTACCAACAGACTCCCCCTTGACGATAGCTTCTAGATATTCATTAAAATATAGAACTAGGCTTATTCAAACTGTTTCCTGCATGTAGTCCCTGTTGAATGCAAACTTTAACTACTTTCTGGTATTTCTTGCCTTCTGAGCTCCAACCTTCATGAAAATAGATTGGCTGCTCATGAAGCTTCAGCAAGTCACCCTGAGAAAGGTTCATAAGATGTAGGGGATCATGTACCTTCAAAATAACTTTCTTGTCTTCATCTTCCATTATTGCTTCAGCTGTCTCGTTGTCAACATACCACCACTTCATGTTCCTAAGACCGTCTTGTGGCATGGACTTCAATGGAACCTTCTTCAAGCACTTAGTAGGTTTATAATACATTACCATCTATGGCCTACCAGTCAAAGGATATATTCTTGTTTTGTCCATGACTCATTTGCCAACTCTAGGCTTAATCCTCTCAAACCTTCTAGACCGACCCTCTTTTTTTGATAATTTATGCAATAACTTCAACATACTGGTCGTCTCCCAGGTTGATCAAATCTTTCCATACCAACGCTTTAACTTAACATTTAGGCAATTAATTAAAGTCTTTAAGCCTTCTTCGCAAGTACTGTAGCCCATCTCTTCTTTTCAGAACAAATAACTGCAGTTCCCTATCAAAGAACCAGCTAAGAATCCCACCAGTTAACTTTCCTGGACTTGGCAGCTTCATTTTCTTCTTTATTGCCAATTCAGACTTTTGATCTTCTTTCTTAAACCACAAACTCCTTTTCCCCTCTTTGGTCAGCTCCCTGTCAGTTGTATCAGATTCTGATTCATCATTATCTGCTGATCTAAGCATATCAATGTCTATCACGTTCTGATTTTCATTCTCGTATAGCTCCGTGACAGGTTGCTTCTGAATGACCACTTCATCCACTTCATCATCTTCATCCATAATTACCTCGTCATCGGATTTCCAGTCAGCTACATCATCAAGAATGAATTCTCCTTCTTCAAGCTCCTTCTGATCTATGTATTCTTCAAACTCAAATCGAATCTCATCTTCATCATCCAGATCCAGCAAGGCTCCAATTATCTCTTCTTCAATAACATCCGTAGCCTCGGGAGCCTTGCCTTTGTCAGCCCCTCAAGACGATCTAGACTCCCCCTGAGTTATAGCTTACTGAACAGTCTGTTTTGAAAGATCCGCTAGCTCACTTTCCTTTTTAGTGCTTTGGTCATGTCCTTCGTCTTCTCTTCTACTCCTCTCAACTCATCTCCCTTACAACTCTCCCCTTGAGCTGCACGATCTTTTAAGATTTGCTCCATTAGTGTTTGTAGAGTTACTATCTAATTTTGCTAGGCAGTCACAGTCTTTTGAAGATATGCATTTTGCTGATCTAACTCTATATTGTGCTGTTGATGCTCGATGACTGCCCTAGTGAGTTGGAGTATCTGGATTGTCTGGAAATCAACTTTAGCTTTTAATTGAGAAAAGCCTTCGGTTCTGTGGATGTGGATGCCGATGGAGTGGAGGTGGTGGTTGATGATGGAACTGCGATGGATGTAGATGGCCCTGCTTGATCTAGGCATTGGCGCTTAGATCTTTGATGCCTAGCAACTAACGCCTCTTCGATAGGTACAAAGTCTTCACCTCTCTCTTCCTTATCTCGAAGACTGAAAGATTGCGTTTGAACTGGTGGAGGCTTCACTACAATCTGAGTACCATGAACACCAAAAGAAGTTGAGGGATTTGCTGCTTCCCTTAAATCTTTCTCAATATCTGAGTCTGTCTCAGAAGCAGACTCAACAGCCACCTCAGATGGTTCCGGCTAATAATTCTCTATATCATCAAAAATATTTTCTGGGGGTTGGAGGATATCCTGGATCAACTCCTCAGTGATTGATTCTTGTGCCGCACCCCCTTGAGCAAAAATCTCTTCTAGCGTTTGTTGAATTGGGTCAGCCTGTATTACCGATGTGGTGGCCACAGCTGCCGCTGCCGTTGTTGGTTGAGACTGAACTGGAGCAACCGGTGCTTGCTGAGCCAGTGCTTGCTGTTCTTGTTCATTCGCTACACATTCTTCTCCTTCTGGGCAACAAAATTTGGGTCGAGCAGACTTCCAAATAATGGAGTCATTGGGGGCCTAACATTCTCTGCCCTTCTTGAATTATGGCTCTGGCAGTCTGCAAAAATTCGCTTGTCGATGCCTGCGACAACCACCACTTCGGGTAACGGTGGCAGATTAGGGAAAAAATGATTGACTATCATCATCACAAACCTCAGGTATAACAAGAATCTTTCCGGGGTTGGTGCCGTTATTTGATGCACAAACTCTCCAAAAAAGAATCTAGAATAGCTGAACGACTTGGTATACACTAACGAGATCATCCCTGACTGGAGCTTGGATGTCATCGTGTCAAAACCTGCCTTTTTAGGTGCAAAACAGACGAGCATGACATGCATTAGATATCTCTACTGTCCAATTAACCCACTTTTCACATACGAAGCTTTAGCTAAGTCTTGTGCCTAGCCCATTCTTTGGAAGGCCGATTGCCTTATCACAACCGGAAAATCTACCGGACCATCTTCTTGCTCTACTGACCCCAATTGAAGAATCTCCCTCAGATTGTCTAGCGAAAATGCAATCCCTTGCCCGTTGACAGTAGCCCTCAGAACCGGAGGCACTACAGAACTATCCACATGTAAAGTTCCCCAAAACCGTCGAATGTACTGCATTATTAGCGTTGAATTATGAGTCAACGCACAGACTACTCTGGCTCTTATTAGAAATTCCAGAATCTATCGATACTGCCCTGCCTCAGGAGCTTGCAGGTCTATGTTAACAATCATATTGTGCTTACTGAAAAATGCCGAATCTGTCATTCCTGTACACACAATAAATAGTTAAATTCTGAAAAATTAAATTTTGGAAACCATTTAAATTCATTTGAACTTGATTAAGTTTGTTCGAACTTAATGTCCTTCGAACTTATGTGTAAGTTCATGATACTCAGAATCCCTACGAACTTATTAGTAAGTTCGAGAGAGGCCTTCGAACTTGTAGGCCGTGGAACTTGTAGATATTTTGATCTAAGTTCGTAGATACGTCAAGTTCGTGACCGGATGAACAAGTTCGAAGTTGGCCTTTGAAAATCAAACTCATGATTTAAACCTTTTTAGACTTAAATGACCAATGAATCTAGTCCTAATAGGTTTTTATCGAGGTTATTTATGTTTTATTTTAAGTTTTATAACCCTAAACTTTGTATTTTGAATACTTAGCTTTCGGTTATATTAAAACCAAAATGTTCATTTTTAAACCATTAAAAGGTCCAAAACATCACTTACTTAGTTTCTTGTGTGATAAATAGACACTAAACACTAGCAAGTTCGAGATGGAGCAATTATTTCTTCGTGAAACAGGGAATAAAGTCGAGAACACGATAAGTTCGAGATCGCCTGCTAAGTTCGAGATCGCCTGCTAAGTTCGAGATCGCCCCTTTAAGTCCGTGAGTGGATAAATTCGAGAGTAGGTGAATATAATAAATACACTTGACCTATTTATACCCTACTTACTGTGCCTCGAACTTAGGTGATATAAGTTCGTACCAAGCATAAGTTCGTTGAACTTAGGTCCATATGAACTACTTATGTGCAATTTTGAAAAACTTCGAAAAATTTTCAACTTTTTCAACTTTTACAACTTTTGCAGCTTTACGAAACTTTTTCAACTTTACAAAACACTTCACACTAAACAAAATAGATTATCCCGCAATTTTGTTTCTGCAACTAAAATGCATCCTAGTAACTGACCTCGATCCTATTTACTTAAACTATAATATAAAATAAACATAAAATAAAATAAAACAAAATAAAGTTAAAATAGAATTTAATAAAATTGAAATAATTTAAAGATAAAAACACACTAACTAAAACTTTTTGCGAGAGTGTCAAAAAGGTTCAATCAGATACCTTTGTCAATGCACTTTCAGTGTTGCACTTTCACACTGTGGAATTTTTGATTCCTTTGATTGTTTGTCGTAGCATATACACCAAGTCGATTGTCGGTATGTTTGTCCACTTAAGCACTCAATACTTAGGATTTTCCTTTGGCCTTTTTATTTATCAAGAAACTAACTTACGTGTCCCACGCTTAGACATACTTATATGATCAAGGCAGACATATAATGATTATAACTTTTCGGTATTTGCAAATTATCTTTAAAAGGCAAACATCAGACACAATTCTGTATTTACATACAACAAAGTGTCTTAGTTTGTCTTAGGGTAGAGAATCCTTCTTTTATTTTAGCAAGACAACGGTGACAGGTCTGTACTCACGTACAACAAAACGACATATCTTGCTAGTTTAAGTCAAAACAGCGGTGACAGGTCTGTACTTACGTACAACAAAGCGACATGTTTTTGACTTTCTTTACGTTTCAAAACTTGCTCTTTATTTAAGATGTATTTTGATGAAGCCATACATCCCCCAGATTAATTTACATACCTCATTCATAATTATTGTATGTGAGCCTCTAACATAGAAATTAAAACCTTTTGGTTATACATCTAAGTTAGTAACACAGATGACATTTTCTTGATTGGTTTATTAGCTTTCAGGAAAACCTACATGTTTTATGCCTACCAACATATCAGAACATGAACATGTGTATCACTTAGAATTTTTAGTGCATTACGTGTGAAAGTTTAACACTTAGAGTTTGTTAGACTGTGCTAAATTTCGTTACTTTGAACCTTAGACTCTAATATTTTTCTCATTTTTTCAATATTCTCTTTTGTTTTGAAATTTTTATGGTTTTCTCTCTCTTTTTTTTGTTTTCCCCTCCTTTTTTAAGTAAAGAACTAATAAGATAAACTAATAGCTTAAAAATATTTAAAAAAGAAAGAAAATCTACTGAGGTCAGGTTACTCTGGATTGCGCATTCCGTTTAGTTGGACTAACAACTCAAAGAGCGATCTATCAAATGCTTTTGTGAACAGATCCGCAAAGTTGTCTTCTGTTGGAACTTTTACTAATTTAATCAGGTTTTTCTCGGCACAGTCACAAATAAAGTGATGTCTTATATCTATGTGGTTAGTCTTACTGTGCTTTACCGGATTATTGGTTATGACAATTGTTGATTGATTGTCTATCCTAATGGGAGTATGAGTATAAGTCAAACCTAATCCCGCAATTGTTGTTTAATCCACAGAACGTGTGAACAGCAACTCCCCGCAGCTACATATTCGGCCTCGCATGTTGATACGGCTACCGAAGTCTGTTTCTTGCATTGCCAGGACACCAGTCTCCCTCCAAGGAACTGACAACCACCCGTTGTTGACATTGTATTCAAGCTACACCCTCCATAGTCTGAATCTGTGTAGGCTTCCAATCCCAGATCTCCATCAACATGATACCAAAGTCCCATCTTTGGTTTCGACTTCAGGTATCTCGAAATCCGCTTCACAGCTTTCATGTGCATCTCCTTGGGAATTGCTTGAAACCTGGGAAAAATACAAACATCAAACATTATGTCAGGTCGAGAAGGAGTTTTTACATAAATGACCCGATCATGGGCCGATATAAAGTCGGATGCACATATGTATCACTATCTATACCTAGTCTGAGATTATGCTTGACTTGAATAGGAGAACTGAAGTGTGCTGTAAGCTTTGTTCCTTCCATCCCGAAGCGCTCTAAAATTTCATAGACATACTTCGTCTGATGAATGAACATCCCCTCCTTTCGTTGTTTAACTTGTAAACCGAGAAAGAAGTTCATCTCTCCCATCGCACTCATCTCAAACTTTGACTTCATAACCTTCTCGAAATCTTTGCACATTTGTTCATTTGACGACCCAAAAATGATGTCGTCCACATAAACTTGTACCAGTATGAAATCGTCACCTTTCCTTTTAACGAACAGTGTACTATCTATTCTCCCTCTTTCAAACCCATTGTCTAAGAGGTGAGTAGACAGTGTCTCGTACCACGCCCTAGGTGCCTGATGCAACCCATACAGAGCCTTGTCCAATCTATATACTCTGTCTGGATACTTGGGATCAGTAAACCCTGGCGGTTGCTCGACATACACCAAATCCTTCACTTTTCCGTACAAGAAGGCACTCTTGACGTCTAGCTGATATACTTTGAAGCCTTTGAAGGATGCAAACGCGAGAAAAAATCTGATAGCTTCAAGCCTTTCCACTGGTGCAAACACCTCATTATAATCTATCCCTTCTTTTTGGTTGAACCCTTTGACCACGAGTCTTGCCTTGTTACGAGTATATGCCTCGATCATCCCTTTTGCACTTAAAGACCCATTTGGTCCCTATAGCAACTTCTCCTCGAGCAAAGGCACTAACTCCCAGACTTCTAGCTTTTTGAACTGTGAAAGTTCGTCTTGCATAGCTTCAATCCAAGAATTATCCTTCAGAGCCATTTGTACGTTCTTTGGCTCAAGTTGTGAAATGAAACACGAATATAGACAAGTGTGAAATGCCTCGGAGTCGTTGATCATCGATAACAACACTGTGTTATTATTCACACTACTCTGTGTTCGCACACCAGCATTTGGATTCCCAATGATATCTTCAATCAGATGATCCTTGTTTACCCTCGACGTTTCAATTGCATCGACCTGAAGATTGTCTCCCAAATTTGATCCTATTTTTCCTAGTGGGGGTGTGACTTCAGACGGAACAATCTCCTCGTGATCACATTCTTCTGAGGCTGAATTGTTTATCTGATTCTCATCCGTAGGCAACAGAGGTTCGTCATTTGTTGATGACCCATTTTCTGTCGATATATTATCAGATGTCGTGGGAATGCTCGAATTGGAAAATACTCTACTCTCGTGATTAAGATTTAACATCGAGAAGTCATTCTCCACAGTTTCTGCATTACCACTAAAAGGAATGTTAAATGATTCAAACACTGAGTCATAATCAAATAACCATTCTAGACCAATTTGGGGTTCGTTTGTATAACTGGTTACATCAATGTTAAACATAATTTCAATTGTACCAGTAGTTTTATTAAAAAACCCTCTTATTAGGAGAATTTGGGACATAACCTAGGAAGTATCATTCGTCAGCCTTTTCACCAAACTTAGGTTGATGTTTCATTTTTAATAAAGTACATGGCACCCCAAATGGTTCAAAGCCAGTTAAATTCGATGGTCTTTTATTCAAAATTTCATGATAGGTTTTGTTCAATGATTTGACAGTAAGGACTCTGTTTAAAACATGACAAGCGATATTCAATGCCTCCCCCCAAAACATGGTAGGAAGGTTTGAATCCGAGAGCATAGTCCTTGCTGCCTCAATCAATGTCCTGGCTTTACGTTCTACCACCCCATTTTGTTGTGGCTCATATGGTGCACTAAATTGATGCACTATGCCTTTGATTAGACAATATACACCAGTTACTGCATTTTTAAATTCTGTTCCATTATTACTTCTGATACGTTTTACCCTTTTCCCGTATGAGTTCTCAACTTGGTCTAAGAACCCAATCAACATGCGTGCTGTCTCGTCCTTTGTACCTAAAAAGAAAACCCAAGAAAATCGTGAGTAATCATCAGTAATAACTAAATAGTACCAACTACCACCTATACTGTTTTTGTTGATTGGACCGAAGAGATCCATGTGCAGCAAATCGAAGGTGAAAGTGGTTGAGTTCTGAGTTTTTGATTTGTGTGACCTTTTATGTTGCTTCCCTTTCTTGCACGTCACACACTTATCTTCAAACTGAAAAGTCTTTAGTGGAACACCTTGCACAAGGCCATTTTTCGTGATGCAATTCATCTTCCTTAAGTGCAAGTGTGCCATACGTCTATGCCACAGCAAAGATTCAGACTCTGAAGCTTTTGATAGTAGACAATTAGAACCCCTCGATGAATCTGCTACGGACATGTCCATCATGTACAGATCATTCACCCTTGGAGCTCTCATCATAATCCACTCTTCAGGTATCTTGAATTCCGACTTTAGCACTAACGCTTCCTTTCCAGTAAAGAGGACTGAAATTTGTTTATCATAGATCTGAGAGACACTAATGAGATTGTGATCAAGTTTATCTACATAGTAGACTTGATCAAGAGTGATCGTCCCATTAGTGACTACTCGTGTTCGAGTGATATTGCCTCCTTTATTCCCAACAAATGACATAAACCCCTTGTTCCCACTTTTGAAGTCCGTTAGTAGACTTATTTCCCTAGTCATGTGACGAGAGCAACACTTTCTACGAACCATTTGTTGTTAAGACCTATAGTTAACTCCTGCACATGAATGAAAACAAATTAGTTATCACGGGGAACCCAAGCCATGACTGACTTGGTAATATCATTCTCATCCACATACTTGAACTTTTTCAAATACCCATCTCTCCTTTCAGGGGACTTGGGTTTTTGATTAAGATCCTGTTGTGGAGCAGAGTGATTAATGTCCACTCTTGGCCTTTGGGTTGTCGTTTGCTGTGGAGCCCTAGAGTAATTTCTATTATAATGCATTTCATTGTCATAACCCTAGGCTCTACATGGTGTCTGATGTCTGTTAGGAGTATGAGACGAAACTGGAGTATAACTCCTCTTAGGGGTAATATTCCTAATGATGGATTGTGGTCCAGACCTTGATTGACTAGGAACTCTATTCAGTGAATTAGTCCTAAGCCCTTCATTCTGTCTGATTGACACCGGTGTTTGTTTAGTACCTAAACGTGATGTTGCATTCGAGTTCTTCTCAGAATTTGAGAACTACTTGAGCTTGCAATACTAGGCACTGATTTTAAGGCTAGTTGTTCTTGCTTTCCAACTGTAGGTGTAGACTCTGGTTTCTTATAGGGACAACTAGATACAACATGACCTTTTTCATGACATCTAAAGTAAGACATTTTGTCAATAGACTTCTTATAAGCACTCTTTGACTTAGGAGTCTCGCTAATGTCCTGTTCTTTTGTTTCAATACTGTGTTCAACACCTCTTGGTTATTATCACTCACAGTTTTTGCCTCTTCTAGTTTTGCCTCACTAGTAGACTGCACAAACTTAACAGTTTTCTTAACCGTAGGGGTTGTTGTTGACACCTTAGTTGTTGATGCCTTAGCAGTCTCAGTTAAATTGACTTCCTCTGATTCAACCGTTTTTGTGGTCTTATCTTGAGGGATAGGCACATAGTTACTATTGAAAGGTGGAGGTACATCCTGATATCCTAGGCCCAATGGTTTCTTAGACTGTCTCTGCGAATCTAAGATTTTGCCTAGGTTCAGGGATGAGTTCCTAAACTTTTCAAGTTTATTATTAGCCTCTGCAACCTTAACCCTAGCCTCAGCTAATTCTTTATCTTTCAGGGAGATCTCTTTGGTTGTAAGGTCACCTACCTACGGATCCTATCTTGACGCGACGCCGTCCAACGAGTGTGGAATCCTCATTAGCGGTTTGACGGAATGATCATGCACACGGAATACGGAGACACACACGATTATAGACGCAAACTAGAACGCCCCGACACGTGATTCTCTCCAAGAACACACCTAAAACCTCTGCAAGTTCGTAATCGCCATTAAAGCCTTAATTCTGCAAAAGTTGTTAATCAAAACTGATTAACACTTAATTATAACCCTCAGATTCGAACTTGCCTTGGACAAGTTCGAGAAGGCCCAAACCCACGAACTTGTCCACCATAAGTTCGATCAGGCCTTTGAACTTATTCTAGAACTTGTCTTTGAACTTGTTCTAGAACTTATGTTTGAACTTACCTTTGAACTTATGTTTGAACTTACCTTTGAACTTACCTTTGAACTTATGTTTGAACTTATTGTAAAACATCATTTACAAACAAGTTCAAACATATACACAATTAATATCAAACATATACTTATATCAAACATATAACAAACATATAACAAACACATATTAATATGCAATTACGAACAAATTAACTATTACAAAATCATCTATACTTAGACTGCTATCGTCACACAGGATGCACTAACAGACTCTCCATTGACGATAGCTTCTAACTATATATATTTTGTCTAAGTACTTGAACTATACAAACTACTACCAGCATATAATCCCTGCTCTATGCAAACCCTTACCACCTTCTGATCTCCAGCCTTCGTGAAAGAAAATCAGCTGATCATGAAGCTTTCTCAGGTCGTCCTTGGATAAGTTGATCAGATGCAGTGGATGGTATACTTCCAAAATAGTCTTTTCCTCCATAAACTCCATCACTGCTTCAGCCGTCTCATTGTCCACGTACCACCACTTCATGTTGCTCAGTACATCCTGTGACATTGACTTCATCGGCACTTTCTTCAGACATCGGACTGGCTTGTAGACCATTCTAGCCCAAGGCTTGCCAGTGTGGGGATCTATTCTTGACTGATCTTCAACTCTTTTGCCTGACCTCGACTTTATTCTTTCAAACTTTCCAGACCTCCCATCCTTTCTGATGATTTTAGCTATAACTTCAGCGTAGGGGTCGTCTCCCAAGTTGATAAGCTATTTCCAGGCCAGTTCCTTCACTTCGCATTTGGGGAGAGTATTAAAAACCTTCAAGGTTCTCCTTAAATACTGAAGGCCGTCTCTTCTTTTGAGCACGAATAGCTGCAGTTCTCTATCAAAGAACCAGCCTAAGATCCCTCCTGAGAAATTTCCTGGACTTGGCAGTCTCATTCTTTTCTTTACTGCTAGGTCTGTCTTCTTCTCCTCCTTCCTGAACCATAGCTTTATCATTTCTTCTCTTGTTTGTTCCTTCTCAGCTATTTCAGATTCTGATTCATCCATATATGCTAAGATAAGCTCATCCAGATCTATCACATTCTGATCATTATGTATATACTGTTTGGTGATAGTCTGCTTCGGGATAACTACTTCATCTACATCGTCATCCTCATCTTCCACAACCTCATTATCCGACTTCCAATCTACCACATCTTCTAGAATAAATTCCCATTCTTCCAAGTCTACTTGATCAAAACCAAATTCGTCCTCATCATCAAGATCCATCAAGGCTTCAATCATTTCATGTTCAACATTCTTTGAAGCCTCACCTTCACCTCCTTCTCCCACACTTGACTGACTAGGCTCATTCTGAATGAGTGCTTGCTGAGCAGTCTTTTGAGAAAGATCTGCTAGCTGACATTCTCTTTGGGCATCTGGATCATTGCCTTCGTCATCATCTATCCTTATTCTCAACTCGTCTTCCTTGCAGCAACTCTCCCCTTAGCTTGCAGATCTTTCAACAATTTCTCAAGGAGAGTCTTCATCGTTCTCAGCTCAGACTATTGATCAGCCACAGTTGTCTTCAATTTGGCATTTTCTTGATTGAGTCTAGCATTATGCTCCTGCAGTTCTTTCACAGCTGTTGAAAGTTGATAAATCTGGACTATTTGGAAGTCCACTTTTCCTTTTAACTTTGTGAACCACTGATTAACTTTGAATGTAGATGATGTTGATGGAATGGAGGAAGATGTTGACGGAGCGGTGGTTGAAGTTGATGGAGCAGCCGGTAACACAGGTTGAGGAGCTGAAGTGGATGGAGCTCCCTGCATAAATCTATGCCTTTTCGCCCTATGCCTAGGAACGAGTGGAACTTCTTCTTCTTCTTCAAAATCCGAGTCTTCTGCCTCTGCATCCCTACCTACTGGCCTTGTCATTTTCCTTCTACTGACCACTAATCTCGATCCATATCTGCCAATTGTGACAGCCGGATCAGCACCCTCTATCTCTTCAGAACTAGACTCGAAGTCAGACTCGGAGGCGGTCTCTACTTGACCCTCAGCCTCAGTCTGTACCCTTTCTCTTTCTTCTTCACCCTGGACCTCTGTGTCCATAAACTCAGCTTCAGATGGCTGGTATTCATCAATCTCTCTAAAAATATCATTGAACTCAGCCGGAGGGTCTAAAACATCCTGAACCAGTTGTTCAGCAATATTTTGCTCCGCTGTTGTCCCTTGCGCCCATATTTCCTCCAGAGTTTGCGCCCTCTGATCATATTGGGGGGGGGGGGGGCGAACTTGACGGGCCAGTAGCTTCCGTTGATGGACCAGCTGCTGTAGATGCTGGTTGTTGACGAGATGAGGGCTAGCAACCGGAGTGTTGCTTGCCGGTGCTCTGCGTCGTTGCCTCTGTTGTTGCTGTGGTTGATGCTGTTGATGTTGCTGCTATTGTCCTGGCTGCTGTTGTTGCTGCTGCTGCGGGACTTCAGCTGTCCACTTATCACCCTCTTGGGCTACAAAATCAGGATCAATAACCGCCCCGAACAATGGTGCCACTTGCGGCCTGACCTGCTCAGCCCTTCTGGCATTGTGGGTCTGGCAGTCAGCAAAAGTCCTTTTATCTATCAAGGCCACGCCACTTAGATCTGGAAGAGGTGGAAAATTGGGCAAAAAGTGGCGAATGATCATCATCGCAAAACATGGGTACATCAAAAATCTCTCTCTGACTGGAGCTGTGATCTGGTGCACAAACTCCCCAAAAAACATCTCAGAGAATTTGAATCGCTTGTTGTACACCAAGGCAATTAATGTCGATTGCAGTTTAGACACCATCGTGTGAAATCCCGCCTTCTTCGGCACAAAACATACCATAATGACTTAGACAAGATACCTCCAATGTCCAATCAGCCCACTCAACATATCAGCCGAAAAGACGATTGGCTGTCCACCCACTCTTATTCTTAGAACAGTAGGTGTAACCGAGCAATCCACTTGTAGATGCTCCCAAAACTGTCGCACACAGGTCAGTATAATCTGAAGATTGTGAGTGAGAGTGTAGGAGACTCGAGATTGTGTCAGGAACTCTATCATCTGACGATACGACTGTGCTTCAAGCAATTCACGATCGACGGACATAACCATGTTATGCTTATTCTAAAATGCCCGATCACCCATATCTGCACACAGTAACAACAAACAACATTAGTAATTAAAAATAAAATGAAACTTGTTTATTTCGAATTTGCGTAATTTCGAACTTACATAAGTTCGAAATCCAACACATTTGAACTTAGACAAGTTCGAAATAATTTTGTTAAAAAAAAGAACATTCGAATTTAAAGAAATTCGAGGAATATGTTCGAACTTGACTGACTTCGAACTTGTAGATATTTTAACAAGTTGGAACTTTCCGACAAGTTCGAACCTAAAGAACAAGTTCGAAGTCGGTCACTTTCAAACTAAAAACCAAGATTTCAACCCCATTTGACTTAAAAAACAGTATAATCTAGTCCTATTGGGTTCTAATCGAAGTTATATATGATTTATTTGAACTTCAATCCGTCAAAACTTGTGATTTTAAACCACATAGTTCCAACTCAAATAATCATCAAATAAACTCGATTTTTGTCATAATAATGTCCTAAACTACACATACTTTGTATAATAATGGTTACTATACCAAAGTATATGTGTATGTTCGAGAAAAGAAAGCAAAACTTCGAAGAATAGTGGAATTTCGAGAATCGGTATGTTCGAACACAAGTTCGAGATCGCAGCAGAGAAAGTTCGAATGAATAAATTCGAGGGTAGGTGCCTTAAATGAAGTACTGTTGACCTATTTATATCAACTACCTTCGAACTTAGTATAAGTTCGAACTTCCTGACAAATTCGAAGTTACGTTCGAATTTGTCTGAATTTCGAACTTAAGTGAAAATTTTTAAAATTCTTGAATAAAATTCAACCTTTTCAACTTTTTCGTGTAACGGAATTTTACAAACCTTGCAAGATCATTCACACCAAGCAACAGATTTTCACGCAATAGTTGTTTACTCAAACTACTCAGAAATATTAAAATAAAATTTGAATCAAACTACTCAGAAATATTAAAAAAAATTACGACCTAAACTAACAGAATATTTTTACGAGAAAGTCAAAGAAGGTTCAATCAGATAGCGATGTCAAACGCACTTTCAGTATTACACTTTCACACTTAGGAATTTTTGATTCCTTAGATTGTTTGTCGTGATATACATTCCAAGTCGATTGTTGGTATGATTTTCCCTTTAAACATTTTACACTTTGGAATATCCCTTGGCTTTTTATTTATCATGAAATTACCTTACGTGTCCCATTCTTAGACATACTTCTATGATCAAGGCAGACACACAATGATTATAACTTTTCGGTATTGCAAATTTTCTTTAAAAGGCAAACATCGCACACAGTTCTATATTTACATACAACAGAGTGTCTTAGTTTGTCTTAAAGTTTATTTAAAGTTAACAAGACAGCGGTGACAGGTCTGGTACAACAAAGCGACTTATCTTGCTAACTCGAGTCAAAACAGAGGTGACAGGTCTGTACTTACGTACAACAAAGCGACTTGGTTTGTCTCCCTTTTCTTTATCAAAATTTTTCTTTTCTTTTCTTTTCTTTAAGATGTATTTGATGTTGCTGTACATCCCCCAGAAAATTTGCATACCTCATTTAGAATCATTGTCTGTATGTCTCTAACATAGAAATTAAGACCATTTGGTCATACATCTAAGTTAGTTACACATATGACTTTTTCTTGAATATTTTATTAGCTCTTGAGATTTCCTTTGTGTATTATGCCTACCAACACATCAAACGGGAGAGTGTATAAGTTAAAACATAAGTTCAAATATAAGTTTGATATGTGAGGTTCGAATTTGAGGTAAATTCGAATTTGTCAATGAGGAGAAATTCGAATGGGCCTTGGGCCTGATTCGAATTTGTCCTAGACAAACTCGAATCTGTCAGTATAATTAAGGGTTAATTCGATTAATTATCAGACTTTAGCAGACGTTTATCAGAGCGATTAGCAAAGGAGATCTCGAACTTGCAAGTTTCCAGAGAGTTGTTTCGGAGAGAATTATCGTGAAGGGGCGTTCTAAGTCGTTCGTCTAACACCGTATAGTCTCCGTGTTTCCGTGTGTGTGATCTTACCGTCAAGCCTCTAACGAGGATTCCGCACTCGTTGGACGGTGTAGCGTCGAGATAGATCTGTGGAGAGCAAGACCTTACAATTAAGTGTGAAAGCTTAACACTTAGAGATTGTTTCAACTGTGCTAATTTTCGTCACTTTGAACCTATGTCTTTAACACTTAACTCAATTTTCTAATATTCTCTTTTTTTGAACTTTTTGTGGTTTTCTCTCTTTTTTCTTTTGCTTTTCATTTTTAAGATAAGATAATAAACTAACCTACTAATTTACTATAAAAGGAAATAAATTATACTTAAATGCTAACTTACTATAAAAAGAAAGAAAGATATACTAAGGTCAAGTTACTCTGGATTACGCATACCATTTAGTTGAACTAGCAACTCAAAGCGTGACTTATCAAAAGCTTTAGTGAATAAATCTGCATTATTATCTTTTGTTGCCACTTTTACCAGTTTAATTAAGTTCTTTTCAGCACAATCACGTATGAAATGATGTCTTATGTCTATGTGCTTTGTTTTACTGTGTTTAACAGGATTATTAGTTATAGTAATTGTAGACTGATTATCTATCCTAATGGAAGTATGAGTGTAAGTCAAACCGTAATCCCGCAATTGTTGTTGTATCCACAAAACCTGTGAACAACAACTACCAGCAGCTACATATTCGGCCTCGCACGTTGACACGGCTACCGAAGTCTGTTTCTTGCATTGCCAGGATACGAGCCTCCCTCCAAGGAACTGACAACCTCCAGTTGTTGACTTCCGGTTCAAGCTGCAACCTCCATAATCTGAATCCGTGTATGCTTCCAATTTCAGATCACCATCAGCGTGATACCAAAGTCCCAGCTTCGGTTTCGACTTGAGGTATCTCAGAATCCGCTTTACAGCTTTCATATGCATTTATTTCGGATTAGCTTGAAACCTAGCACAAATACACACAGCAAACATAATATCAGGTCTGATAGCAGTTAAATACATGAGTGACCCGATCAAGGCCCGATATAGAGTCGGATCTACATCAGTATCATTTCTGTACTCGGTCCGAGATTGTGATTCACTTGAATCGGAGTACTAAAGTGAGCAGTCAGCTTGTTCCTTCCATCCCGAAGCGCTCCAGAATATCGTAGACACACTTTGTCTGTTGGATAAACATGCCCTCCATCCTCTGTTCAAATTGCAAACCCAGAAAGAAGTTCAACTCTCCCATAACACTCATCTCAAACTTTGACTTCATAACCTTCTCAAAATCTTTGCACATCTGTTTGTTGGATGACCCGAAAATGATGTCATCAACGTACACTTGTACCAAGATAAAATCTTCTACCTTCCTCTTCACGAATAATGTACTATCAATTCTCCCTCTTTCAAACTCGTTGTCTAAAAGATGAGTTGATAGCGTCTCATACCATGCCCTTGGTGCCTGATGCAATCCATACAGAGCCTTATCAAGACGATACACTCTATCTGGATACTTTGGATCTGTAAACCCGGGCGGTTGTTCGACGTACACCAGTTCCTTCACCTTGCCCTACAGGAATGCACTCTTTACATCCAACTGATAGACCTTAAATCCTTTGAAGGACGCAAAGGCCCGAAATAGACGAATTGCCTCGAGCCTTGCCACTGGTACAAACATCTCGTTGTAATCGATTCCCTCTTCTTGGTTGAATCCTTTTACTACAAGTCTTGCCTTGTTGCGAGTAACAATACCCCGATCATCTCTCTTGCACTTAAAAACTCATTTGGTTCCTATTGCAACTTCTCCTAGAGGTAGCGGCACTAACTCCCACACTTCAAGCTTTCTGAATTGTGACAGTTCTTCTTGCATCGCTTCAACCCAAGAGTTGTCTTTTAGTTGTATTTGCACATTCTTCGGCTCTACTTGCGAGATGAAACATGAATAAATACAAGTGTGGAAAGACTCGGAGTCATTAATCATCGACAACAGCACTGTGTTGTTATTCAAACTACTCCTAGTTTTCACAACAGAATGCGGATTTCCTATGATGCTCTCAACCGGATGATCCTTGTTTATCCTCGATGTTTCAATCACATCGACCCTAAGATTATCTCCTAAGTTTGATCCTATTTCACCTAACGGGGGAACGACCTCAGACGATACATTTTCTTCCTCATGATCACTGTCTTCGGAAGTAGAAGTACTAGCCTGATTCTCGTTTGAAGGTATTTTAGAATCATTCTCAGCTGGAGACCTATCTTTAATCGTTGTAGGCTCAGAAGTTGATGGAATGCTCGTCTTTGGAAAACTTTGACCATTGTACCTGCATTTCAATCCAAAGGAATGTTAAATGATTAAACAATAAGTCATAATCAAATATCCATTCCGGACCAATTTGGGGTTCATGTGAATAACTTGTAACATCAATATTAAACACAATTTCTACCGTAACATTTGTTTGGTTAAAAACCCTTTTGTTTGGTGAGTTAGGCACATAACCTAGGAAATATCATTCGTCAGCTTTTTCACCAAACTTAGGTTGATGTTTTGTTTTCAATAAAGTACACGGTACCCCAAGTGGTTCGAAGCCAGTTAAATTTGGTGGGCTTTTATTCAGAACTTCATAACAGGTTGTGAAAACCACCCCTCACGGGGCAGTCCTCAGAGTCTAGGTCCCACATCATGAAACACGATACCAATCATAACTAAGATAGAGTAGTTAAGTTGCAGAATTATAAATTACAAGTACAAACATTAGAATAAGTTTAACACAGTTTACAGTTTTCAAATTAAACTTATAAAGGGTACCATCTAATCTAATTCATGTCATCATACAATCAAATCAATCTACCCAGACCACCACAAATTTCATCTACCAATCAGTACCGAAATGCTTTGTTGAGTAGTGGTCTATAAAACTTCGACTTGATTCTTTTAAGACCTAAGAACTAGGTCCGGCAGGTTACTTTCCTTTGTCTTTTCCTGTAAAAAGTTCAAACAACAACTATAAGCAATGCTTAGTGAGAATATAGATTTTCAGATTACATGCATTATCAAGCGGATCATTGGTCTAGCGTGATATGTCTTGACTGCCGCTACAGCCACTCATGATTGAGACATAGTAGTCATAGAGTCGAATGATGTTCAAGCCAAGCTCACGCTTAAATTGTGGGGATCAACCACGTACTGGGCTAGCTACCAGTAAATCAACATGGCGGAACATCGGAGTATCATTACCAAGTTCAATAGAATTGGTGAAATAGCATGGTCTAGAACAATAGACCGTCAAAGCTAATCATTCTAAGCTGAATCGATATGTCAAAGGTGCGAGTAATAGTGAAAGCATAAGTCATCAAGGTCATGATAGCAATAATCTCAAAATCCAAAATGAACTGTAAATTCAATGTCATGCGAAATGATAAATCAAATAGCTATCATGATCCACACAGCATCACCGAACCATGGTGAGCACGGGTCACAATCCAGCTGATCATATATGAATGTCAAATCAATCTATCATCAACAATATGTCTCCACCGAAATCTCGCATGTAAAGCTGAATATCTATAACTCACTGGTTCTTGTGGTCTTTATCAAGCGGATTTAAAATCCACCACCTGAGTTATCCCAGGATTTTATCTTTACTCTTTGTCTATCTGATCTCTGTCAATTCTTTTCAATTCTGTGACCCACTTTCAATATCTTTAAATCTTTAAATCTTTGTTCAGAATTTAACTGAACCTGTCCAGAATTATATCATATCATATCATATCATTAGCTTTTGACTTTAAAACCTTTATTTTATCTGATTCTGATAACTGATAACTTATCAATCATTCATTTGTTCATTTTCTTTGTTTCATTGAATTCTCAAAAGACCTATATATATATATATATATATATATATATATATATATATATATATATATATATATATATATATATATAATCATGTTGCTTTGTTGATCTTTAATCATTCTAAACATTTATTTGTTTATTTAAAATATTAAAATTATGATATCCGGATTCGAACCATCCGGATTCAAACCATCCGGATTGGGTGATCCGGATTCGGTCCATCCGAAGTGGCAATCGAATTCGGACCAACCAGCCAACCGGATTCGGACGGAGATGGCCATCCGAAATGTTAGGGACAATATTTGTAGAGCTGAAATGAATATTACTTTTAATAATTGTGTTCATCTCTAAGGGGGAGAATGTTGGGAATAAATAATAGAGATGAAACAATTATATTGTATATAACTGTAATTACTCAATAGATTAGGGGTTATGTGTGTAAATACACAATACTTGTGTATTGTGTATAAATAGAAATGTATGCTACGCATGCAGCTAGGAGAATCGAAGATTACACACACACATATGGATCTGATTTAGAGAGAAAGAAGGATTGCTTTGCAAGAAAGCCGAAACCTCCAATGTAATATTTTCTCTCTTAATCATTCAATAGATTGTGTTTGATTGATAATTGTTCATATGAATTGTGTTGTATATGATTGAATTGCATAAAAAATGAATTCACAATTGGTATCAGAGCCAAATATGGCTGAATTTGAGTGAATTTTGAATCTGAAATCGTTTTTTTAGAACACTGTTATATTCATTTTTTTTGAAAATCCGTAAATCAATTGAGGATTTTGATTCTGTGGATGAAATGATCTGATATTTGGATCGAAGGTGCGACTTTTAAAGACGAATTCAATGATATAAGTATCAAATTTTAATTCCAAACACACAGAATTTAATTGAGAATTTTCAGATTTTTTGAAAAAGTGTGTGTTCTTGAGGTTTTTGGTCGATTTTTGGTTTTTAATCGAGAATTAGACAAAGTGATTTCACAAAAGTTGTTTCTGCTATTAAAACGAACCTTCGAAATCAATTTGAGGTCATTTCATGGATTTTTGTTGAAAAAGTTTGGATCTGATCTTCTTTTTGTTGAAAAATGATAAAACTCGGGCATAACTAAATTCATAGTGTAATTCGAGTTTTATAAAGAAGGCATTCGAGATATATAAAGAAGGCATTCAAGTTTGATGAATGCTTCATTCGAGTTTTATGTATACTTTATTCGGGTTTTATCCTTAAATGATCAAGTTTATTTCTTAATTGATCGAGTTTGATATATGCTTATTTTGAGTTTGATTCACTGTGTATCGAGATTGATTATACATTCATCGAGTTTCATGCCTTATGATTCGAGTTTTAAGCCTTAATCATTCGAGTTTCATGTTTAATTGATCGAGTTTCAAGCTTAATTGATCGAGTTCAATTCCTTCTTCATTCGAGTTTCATTCTTGTTCATTCGAGTTTCATAATCAATCATTCGAGTTTTATACTTCTTCATTCGAGTTTGGTGATTCTTTATTCGAGTTTGAGTCTTCATCAATCGAGTTTGATTCTTACACATTCGAGTTTCATCCCATATCATTCGAGTTTTGACTATTTGACATTTGCTGCTTAAATTGACCATAACTTTTGACTGAAATATCGTTAGAAGGCCTACCATACGTCAAAAAGTTATGGGCATTTTTCTGCAGAAAATCTAAAATTTTCGAGGCCCAATTCCACTCCAGAAAAAAGTTATGGGCATTTTTCTGCAGAAAATCTAAAATTTCAACGTCAAAAAGTCAAATCAGAGCTGATTTTTAACAAATTAATCATTCAAGATTCAGTTTTCTTCAATCAAGATTCATTCAAATTTTCATAAGTCCATAAAAGATCTTGGAAGTTCATTTTTCTGCAATTCATAATGGTGTTTGAACAATTTTCAAAGTCTGAGCTGATTGTCAAACTTACTGAATCTGAAAAGATTCGTAAGAACAATTACGACATTCTCGTTCAGTTAAATACTGATAAACATTTGGCGTTACGTGACGTACAAATACTGAATGAAGAAATTCAAAGCTTAAAAGAAAAACAAAACTCTGAGAGTTGTGCTCATCAATTGAAAATATCTGAATTACTTAAAGAACTTGATGAGCTGAAACAAGAAAATTTTCAGAATGCAACTCAACTGAAATATCTTTTGCCTGAAAGATCTGATCTTTACAAGAAAGTTCAGGATCTTGAAGATACACTTTCTAAGACAAAACCAACTGATCAGAATTGTATTTTAAACAAAAATGAAGAAATTTTTGCTCTTCAACAAGAGTTGTCTTTAACTAAAGATTTGATTGAGAAGGAAAGACATGAGTTCTTACTTAAAGAACAAGATATTAAATCAAAATCTGAATTGTTTGAAGATGAAAGACAAATGTTCTTAATCAAGGAACAATCTTTTAAATCTGATTACCAATCATTTGATCATGACAGAAATTCAAATTTAGTCATTATCAAAAGTTTGGAAGATCAGATACTTCATCTTACAAAACAATTACATGTGTTTACTTCATCAACTGAGTCAAACGTTAAGACCCCTTCTTCAGTGTGTTTAAAATCCAATGTTGATCACTCTGGTTTTTCTTCTGAAAGTGAAGTGAATCTAACTAACTCTGCTAAGTTTGATTCGTCTTCAGATCTGAAACTTAAGTATCTTCTCAAGATACATAAAGGCAAAGACAAAATCTTTGAACAGCTTCCGGTCAAGATTTACACTGGTGAATCTTCAAAGTCCTATTTTCCTAAAGTTTCTGAAAATACTAGTCATTCTAATCAGAAAACATTTTCACAGAAAAATACCAAGTATTATCATAAACAGGCAAGGACCGGACAGTTTTTCAAAAAGAAGAGTTCGCAAAAGTCTGATCATTCAAACTCAAGTTTCTTTAGAAATTCAGATATTCAATTTTCAAATACTTAAAGAAATTTATTTTCTGTTTTTGAAAGAGATTCTGATAGTTATAACTTGCAATGTGTACCTAAACTCAAGTACAAGTGGGTACCAAAACCCGTTTTGAAATGGGTACCCAAGAGCGCTAACAAGTCTGGATCCAAATTTGTTTGGATACCAAAGACATCTTAAATTTTGCAGGTTATAGCTTTCTTATCATTCCAGATAAGGACCCATTCTTCATTTCAATAGGCTCTTGATTACTTCATGTCAAGACCCGTGCTTCAACTCAAAATTGGTTTCTAGTTAAATTCAGACTAGAACCCGGACTTCAATGAACCAGAGACAATGGTTTTCAGTTACTTCAGACTAAAACCCAAGCTTATGCGACAAATGGCTTCTAATCACTTCAGATTAGAACCCGAGTCTGAAAGACAAATATTTCTGGAATTCCTGCCCTGAATTCAACTCTGAAGCTGCATTGATTTAGAGGGAGTTTTATTTTTATAATTTTTTGCTCCTGATTTCATTTCTATGAGTTGACTAACTGTGTGTGCTTATTTCCAGGGGGAGTTTCAGACGCACTTTGATGATGACATTTTTCAAAACTGTGTGTAATTTTTCACAAAAATAGTTGATACACACATAAAAAGATTTTTTGAGCTGAAGAGCAAAATATGTTCATAATCTTCTGATTCTCTGAATCTCTCGTTGAGATTAATTGATCTAATCTCTTTGATGTTCAAAATCTCATTACTTCTGAGATTCTCTTTAATATTCTCCCGTTCAAAGAATTTTCTCATATTTTCCATGACCTAATTCTTTCATAACAAGTCTGATTCATTTCATACCTTATATCAGATTGTACATTTCATTCTGCTATCTCCCAAATTATCATTCCCAAAATTTATTCTGATTATCATCTCCAATATCAAAATGAGCTGAATTTCTTGGTATCCCATGAGCTGAAACGCTTAAGATTATTTCTTCTGACTTCGATTATGCACCAATCTGAGTGATAGGCATAAATATCGCTTCTATGGTCTAACCAGAACCGGGAGACCTACCCAAGAAGCAAACCATCTATAGATTGTGCGGGTGAGGGTTCTTTAGGTTTATTAGTTGAGAAGTGTCAGTTATCACAGGATACAGACAGGGTCGAGCAGCGATAAAATGTAAATGAGAGGGATATTGATATTGAAAGGAGATGGTGGTGCATCTGATCATGCTTTTGCTATAAAGCTGACTGAATTCATTTCTCAAAAGTGAGCCGGAGGGAGCTTCGTTGACAAATGCTGAGTGCTGAGAGTTGAGAAAGGATTAAAAGAAAAGAAAATCCTACCTAAACTGTGTCGGCTGGGTAATCCACATAATCTTTCAAGCCCTATGCGACTTGATATTGCAAAAGACGTCATGGACCCAGTGACGCATGCACTTAACCACACCAACTACTCAGTTATCTCTCAAAAGATTTCTGTTTCAATAATCACGGAGATATAACAAATTTCTATCGATATATCATTTGGATATTATTGATATTGAAATAAGGAAGACAGTTGCTCCGGTCTCCAATTTCATTTGATGCACATTGTGTCTAGAGCTGATTATATACACTTTTAGGACACATCGAGTCTGACAGTCCGCGTGACTATAAACTGCTAGTCCAAAGTGACTAAGCCGGAACAAATACGAGTGATTCTTTCATGATAAAGGATTTCACGATGACTATTTGGAAATCCTACCAGTGTTAACATCACGCCAGCACTGAAAGTAGGTCACATAGATATTGTTTATTGTGCAAACAGGAATCCTATGTGGACCTGGACTCGTTATTTCACAAATGAATGTGTTTCATTTTCCACAAAGTTGAAAAGCTTTGTTTTGTTCTGTAAATCAAAAGTATCATTTTGAAGGGGAGTGAGACAAATTTGTTTTGTATAGGGGGAGAGGATATCAGTTTGAGGGGGAGAAAGTCAATTTGTAATATTTTGAAATTGTAATTGTTGTTGTATTTCTGCTACTGTAAACTTCAATGAATTAATGTCTCTGAAGATTTTGCATGATTTTCATAATTCTTATGATCATCATGAGGGGGAGAAAAGCTAAAGTTCAGAGACAACAGTTGAGTAGATTGAAGTCAGCTGAAGACAATTGCTACATCATATCAAAAGAATTGATCAAGGGATAGAATTAAAAAGCTATTCATGATTAAAGGGGGAGTGTATTTATAATAAAATACAAGAAAAGAGAAGATCAGAGAAGAAGAGATGTGAAGATCAGAGAGAGAAAAATAAAGAAAAGAAGAAGATTCAGAGATCAGAGAAAAGGAGAATATTCACGAAAAAGTCCCTGAAATTGTCTTTTATCAGAAAATTGATTTCATCTCTAAGGGGGAGATTGTTAGGGACAATATTTGTAGAGCTGAAATGAATATTACTTTTAATAATTGTGTTCATCTCTAAGGGGGAGAATGTTGGGAATAAATAATAGAGATGAAACAATTATATTGTATATAATTGTAAATACTCAATAGATTAGGGGTTATGTGTGTAAATACACAATACTTGTGTATTGTGTATAAATAGAAATGTATGCTACGCATGCAGCTAGGAGAATCGAAGATTACACACACACATATGGATCTGATTTAGAGAGAAAGAAGGATTGCTTTGCAAGAAAGCCGAAACCTCCAATGTAATATTTTCTCTCTTAATCATTCAATAGATTGTGTTTGATTGATAATTGTTCATATGAATTGTGTTGTATATGATTGAATTGCATGAAAAATGAATTCACACGAAATGAGCATTCGAAATGTTGGCAACCGAATTGAACTATCCGAACTCGGGTCATCCGAGTTCGGACCACTTTCTCATCCGAATTAAGCATCCGAATTGGGATCCGAAGTGTCATCCGAATTTGGTCTCCAACACTTAGAAATTTTCAAGAAATTGTTCTTGGTGTTCTTATTTTTACACTTACGGATTTTACCAAAAATTTCTCTAAAACCCATTTTATCAACATGCAACTTATAGACAAGTTATATTATCATTATTGGGTTGTTTTTACATAATTTTCCCCATCATTAACACACTAAATCTCTCAAAATCGTCCAAAACTTGATAAAAACTTCATGAACACAAAGTATTACAAAAACTCATATTTTTAATTAATTTGGATGATCCAAGCTGAAATTTTTGTTTCTATTACTTCTATTAACTTAAATTCTTGATTATATACTGAAATTTTGAACATGCAACATAAAATTTCATGTTATAATTCCTAAGTTTCGGTTTCTCACTAAAACCGAACCAATTCTCATAAGATTTCGAATTTTAAAGGGTTATTACCTTGATTTCTTTGTAGTTTCTTGTGTTAGATGCTTGTGGTAACTTCTCTTGAATTAAATCTTCAATCAATTGCAAGAATTATTGATCTCTTTGATGAAATGATGAAGAAGCCGTGGATGTTGTAGAGAGAGAAGGAGAGAATTTGATTTCTCTTTAAGTGTGTTAAATGGCAATTAAAAGCCATTATTCAAGATTATATATTTAACTTAGTTGTATATTTGCAATTTAACCCCCTATACTTTTGTATTTTACCTCTCTTTTAATACAGAAATTAAGGTTCAGTTAAGGCTAGGTTGTTACACAGGTTTTATTCAGAGATTTGACAGTAAGGACCCGATTTAAAACGTGACATGCGGTATTCACTGCCTCCCCCCAAAACATGGTAGGAAGCTTTGAATCCGAGAGCATGGTCCTTGCTGCCTCAATCAAAGTCCTGTTTTTCCGTTCTGCCACCCCATTTTGTTGTGGCTCATATGGTGCACTAAATTGATGCACTATGCCTTTAGATAGGCAATATACTCCAATTACTGTGTTTTTAAATTCCGTTCCATTATCACTCCTGATACGTTTTACCCTCGGCCCGTATGAGTTTTCGACTTGGTCTAAGAACCCAATCAACTTTCCAGCTGTTTCGTCCTTCGTACCTAAAAAGAAAACCCATGAAAAACGTGAGTAATCATCAGTGATAACTAAACAGTACCAACTACCACCTATACTCCTTTTGCTGAAAGGTCCGAATAGGTCCGTATGCAACAAATCGAAAGTGGAAGCTATAGAGTTCTGAGTCTTTGACTTGTGTGACTTCTTGTGTTGTTTGCCTTTCTTGCATGGTACACACTTGTCATCGAACTGAAAACTCTTCATCGGGACACCTTGCACCAGTGCATGTTTAGTGATGTAATTCATTTTCCTCAGGTGCAAGTGTGCCATGCTTCTGTGCCATAGAATGGATTTCGTCTCTGAAGCTTTGGATAGAAGACATATTGGTCCCATCGATGAATCCGATTTATTCATGTCTAGCTTGTACAAATCATTCTTCCTTGGGGCACTCATCAGTATCCACTCTTCAGGTACTTTAAATCCCGGTTTTAGCACTAACGCCTCAGTATTAGTGAAAATCACCGAGTTCTTCAAATCACAGAGACGTGATACACTAATGAGGTTGTGATCAAGTTTATCAACATGGTAAACTTGATCAAGTTTGATAGTCCCATTAGTGACCACTCCAGTACCAGTGATATGTCCTCCTTTGCTTCTAGCGAATGATACGAATCCCCTGTTCCCTCCCTTGAAGTCTGTGAGCAGACTCCTTTCCCCAGTCATGTGCCTAGGGCAACCACTGTCGACGAACCACTTGTTGTTTAGACCTGTAGTTATCTCCTGCACATGAAAGAAAAGAGGTTAGTTATCACGGGGAACCCAAGCGAGGACTGACTTGGTAATACCATTCTCATCCACATACTTAAACTCCTTCAAATACCCATCTGTCCTTTCAGGTGACTTGGATGTTTGATTGAGAACCGGTTGTGGAGCTGAGTGATTTAATATCACTCTTGGCCTTTGGGTAGGCATTTGCTGTTGAGCCCTTGAGTAGTTTCTATTATATGGCATTTTAGATTGATATCCCTAGGCTCTACCTAGTGTTTGATGTCTTTGAGGAGTGTGAGACCTAGCTGGAGTGTAAGCTCGTCTAGGTGTTGTACTCCTATAAACTTGTTGAGGCGCTGACCTAGATTGATTAGGGACTCTATTCGGTGAATTAGTCCTAATCATTTCATTTGGTCTAACCGACACAGGTACTTGTCTAACAGCAGTCTTTGGTGTGGCATTCACAATTTTCTCAGTGTTTTGAGAACCACTTGTGCTAGCTACACTTGGTGAGGGTTTATATTGTTCAGGCTTTCCAACAATAGGTGTAGACTCTACCTTTATTATATGGATAGCTAGACGCAACATGTCCTCTTTCATGACATCTAAAACAAGACATCTTATCAATCGACTTCTTATGAGTGCCCTTTGACTTTGGTGTCTCACTAGTGTTAGTTTCTTTCTTCTCAACTACCGTGACTACTTCCTCTTACTGATTATTAACTTCAGGTTTAGCTTCTCCTAGAATTTTGTCACTAGAAGACTGCACAAACTTGACTTTCTTAATCGTAGTGTTATTATTAGTCACCTTAGTTGATTTATCCTTATCAGATTCAGATAAAGTTTCAGCTGCTACCTCTGACTCAACTGGTTTGTCAGTTTTATCCTGAGGCTGAGGCACATAATTATCATTGAAAGGTGGAGGACTCTCTTTATAACCTAAACCTACTGGTTTCTTAGACTGACGTTGAGCATCTAAGATTTTACCTAGATTTAGTGAAGAGTTCCTAAACTTTTCCAACTTACTATTTACCTCTGCAACTTTGACTTTTGATTCAGCTAGCTCGACCTCCTTAATTGTAAGTTCTTTAGTTAAAGCCTCAACATGCTCATACATAAGTTCTATTCAGACACATTGTTCACTTAATCTGTCTTTTAGAACTATAACATCTTGAGCATCTGCTTTTAGCTTAATCCTAAGATCTTCTTTAATATCTAGGAGACTAGCATTATCTGATTTTAAGAATTCTATCTGAAAAGTTAGATTGTTATGTGTTTCTAGAACTAAATTCAATCTATCATTGGAAGTAGAACATAAAACACATAAATCACGAAATGTAGAAAAGTTCAGAATTACCTTTTTGTGATCCGTTTCCACGTTAGCCATTTGTGCGGCAACCTCTAGAATGGTCTGATTGTCTGACTTTTCCACCAACACGGGACTTGTATCACTTTGTTCATTGTCCTCTGTGACTTCCTCTGCTCTGACATCGCCAGTCTCTGTCACTTCAGCCATGAAGGCTCTAGCGTTCGACTCAGGATGTGAACTCCAATCATACGTCCCATCAAGCTGTCTGTCCGATGATACGTTTGTTAACAGACCCGCGATGTTCGCTTGATTACCTGAACTACCAGACTGATATCTTCCCTGAGACTGATTCTGATAGTTTTCAACTTTGGGTCGTTGACATTCTCGTGCAAAATGACCTAATCCTTGGCAGTTATAACACTTGACCTTCGATTTGTCGAACCCAATCTTACTATTTCCCACATTCAGATTTCTGCCTGTTCGCATCATGAACCTTTTGACTCACCGAGTCACCATGGCCAGTTGCCATTGAAGGTCCATTTCCTCCAAATCATCAGGATCCACCTGATCATAGTCCTCTTCCCATAATGCGGGATCGTTAATTTTACCTTTTACACAATGCTGCAACAAACGAAGCCAAAAGATTCAGATGAGTTTCGGCTGATTGTGCACTCATAGGCATCTTTGTGTACTGTTGAGAAGTAGATGTTGAGTGAGTCAATTTATCTTCCGGTTTAGAATACCCTAAGAATGCCCGACTGCTTGTTTCTTCTATGTCCACTGGAATAGATGTTTCACTCGTGAAGAAAGCTGTAGCTGTTTTCAGTTCACTTGCGATAGAAGGTTTTGACTTTCCAAAATACATCTCTGGATATTGGACATGATCATATTCCCTATCCTTCTTAAGTATCTGAAAGTTGTAAGCCCTCAGTGTACCAATAACTCCTTCGAGTGTAAGTGTTTCGAATTTTTCTTCATCATGCTTGATAAGCGTTGTGTACATTTCCCACTTCGCCGCTAAAGAATCAAGAAGTTTCTCTATCTTCTCAATTTCACGATACTTGACATCGTGATTATCCAACTCTGTCAGTAAATGGTAGAACCTTGTAATCGTCTCATCCAGCTTTCCGGTTTTCAATGCTTTGAAAATTGCGAACTACTGTTTTAGCATCTCTGTCCTACCTTTACGAACCCTCGAGTTTCCCTCACACCTCTTCTCTAGAGCATCGCATAGCTCTTTAGAAGTACGATGATTCCGTAAAGTGTGCAGAATCTCCTGAGGTAGTGCCATGCGAATAACTGAAAAAGCTCTGTTCTCGGCCTCATACAGTTTCTTGTCATCGTCCTTCATCTTCTGATATGTCAAGACTCTCTGACGGCCCTCAAATTCCTGAGTAGGTGGAATGTATCCCTCATCAATACAGATCCACATTCGCATGTCATTGAGACGCGCAAAGTCAGCAAACCTATCATTCCACCAGTAGTAGTCTTCTAACCTCATTAGTTTTGGCGGAAAATTTGCCTTGCCAACCTCGTGGTCTATTTCGATAAACTTTTGCAAACTAGTCATCCTTTCTAAACTTTTTGTATTCGAACTTAGGTAACTTAATTTAAAATTAACCCTTTCGAAATTAGGTAAGTTCGAACTAGTTTAAGATTAAATTTGTTTGAAATTAAATTCGAAATTGATTAAGTTCAAAATAATCAAATTCGAAGGTCTGACAAGTTCGAGGTTTCTGACAAGTTCGAAGTATGACAAATTCGAGTGCTAGCAAATTTGAATCACAGCCAAATTCGAATGAAACCCTAAATCAAGTTCGTGAGGAGCGTATTTTCTGGCAAGTTCGAATTTTCTGACAAATTCGAATAAACCCTAATACCCCCTATGTTCGAGCGCCGCAAGTTCGAGAAACGGCCAAAAGTTCGACTTTTTCAAGTTTTCAGATTAAACCAATATTTTTAAGATCAAAAACACTGATTTCGACTGAAAAAGTGAACCAATGTGAACTTTTCTCCGTTACCTTGCTTGTATAACTCGAAAAACTGATTAACAAAGTGATTTTCTCGTCCAAAACGCCAAGAAAACAAGAATGTTGATTATGAACACGACGAACACGATGAACACCCTTATGGCTCTGATACCACTTGTAAGGTCACCTACCTACGTATCCTATCTTGACGCGACGCCGTCCGACGAGTGCGGAATTCTCGTTAGCGGTTTGACGGAATGATCACGCACACGGAACACGGAGACACACACGATGGTAGACGCAAAATAGAACGTCCCGACACGTGATTCTCTCCAAGAACACACCTAAAACCTCTGCAAGTTCGTAATCGCCTCTAAAGCCTTAATTCTGCAAAAGTTGTTAATCAAAACTGATTAACACTTAATTATAACCCTCAGATTCGAACTTGCCTTGGACAAGTTCGAGAAGGCCCAAGCCCACGAACTTGTCCACCATAAGTTCGAATCAGGCCTTTGAACTTATTCTAGAACTTGTCTTTGAACTTGTTCTAGAACTTATGTTTGAACTTACCTTTGAACTTATGTTTGAACTCACCTTTAAACTTATGTTTGAACTTACCTTTTAACTTATGTTTGAACTTACCTTTTAGCTTATGTTTGAACTTATTGTAAAACATCATTTACAAACAAGTTCAAACATATATACAATTAATATCAAACATATAACAAACATATAACAAACACGTATTAATATGCAATTACGAACAAATTGACTATTACAAAATATCATCTATACTTAGATTGCTATCATCACACAGAATGCACTAACATTGGTCAATGTCAATGACTCTATATGCTCATAAATTAGCTCATTCCTGACACATTGCTTGCTCATTTTGTCTTTCAGAGCTACTACATCTTGAGCATCAGCTTTCATTCTAACCCTAAGATCTTCCTTAATATCTAACAGACTAGCATTCTCAGATTTTAAAGATTGGATTTGAGCTGTCATGGGTGAATGTGATTCTAGCACTAGGTTCAATTTATCATTTAACGTCGTACATAAAACACATAAATCATGAAACGTAGAAAAGTTTAGAGATACCTTTTTCCAATCATATTCCACGTTGGCCATCTGAGCTGCAAACTCCAGAGTCGTCTTGCTCCTCAGATTTTTCCAATACCAAAGGATTTGTATCGGACTGCTGGGTGTCCTCCTTCTTTTCCTTTTCAGCTCTGCTATCAGTCTCAGTCACCTCAGCCACGAAAGCTCTAGCATTTGATTCCGGATGCGAATTCAAGTCATAAGTACCATCAAACTGCTTGTTAGAAGATACATTCGTGAGTAACCCAACTATTGAAGTTTGATTCCCTATAGGGGTGTGCAAAAAAAAAAAACCAATATCCAAACCAAAACCGAAAATCCAAACCGTTTGGTTTGGACGATGGATTTTCTAAAACCGAAAATTTTGGTTCGGTTTCGGTTTCGTCATACACAAAAACCAAAAAACTCCAAACCGAACCGAACCAAAAGTTATATAAATATTAAAACTTTGTTAATTTGAATATTTTGTTACTTTATTGAGAAATTTTTTAGTGATTCATTCTTTTGATTATTGTCTTTTATTATATTTTTTTCTTTTAATAACTATTTCATATGTTTTGTGTTGTTTTTTTAAGCCTAGATTTTATTATTTTATTAAATTTAAGCAATTAGTAAATTTATTATTGTCAAACTTACTAATATACAATAGGTTTTATGAATGAATAAAAAAATTAAGAAATATAAAAGATTAAATTAAAAAACCGAAATCCAAACCGAAAAACCAAAGTCCAAACCGAAAATCCGAAACCAAAAAATACCAAATGGTTTGGTTTCTAAAATCCAAAAACCGAAAGTTTTGGTTTGGATTTTGGTTTTTAAGCAAAACCGATCCAAACCGCCTTTTGCTCACCCCTAATTCCCTGAACTGCTTGAATTCTGTCGTCCCGGATTCTGATAGTTTTCAACCATCGGCCTTTGACATTCTCTAGAAAAATGTCCCAACCCCTGACAGTTGTAACACTTCACCTTAAGCTTATCAAACCCAACATTATTACTCACACGAAGGTTCCTCCTAGTTCGTTTCATAAACCTATTAACCCTTTGTGTGACCATGGCCAGTTGCCACTGCAGGTCCATCTGCTCTAAATCGTTTGGATCTTCCTGGTCATAATCCTCCTCCCATAGAGCTGGATCGTTGATTTTTCTTTGAATGCAGTTGCCATATGCTGCTACAAACGAAGTTAGAAGCTTTAGTTGCTCCTCAGCTGACTTAGCACTCATAGGCATTTTAGTGTGACCTTGAGAAGTTGATCCTGAATTTTGTGGTTGATCTTCCGATTTTGAAAACTCCTAAATTGCCCTACCACTAGATTCTTCAGCTTCTACTGGTATACCTACCTCTTCTCTAGAAAAGAACGCTGTAGCACCCGACTTCGAAGCACTAGAAGTTGATGGTTTTGAGTTTCCAAAGTACATCTCAGGATCTTGTATCTGATCGTACTCCATCTCCTTCTTCTGAATCATTAAGTTGTAGGGCCTCAGAGTTCCGATAACTTCCTCAAGGGTAAGAGCGGCCAGTTTATCTTCATCATGCTTTATCAACGCAGTGTACATCTCCCACTTTGCTGGTAACGCATCTAGAAGTTTTTCAATCTTATAAGATTCTTGATACTCAACACTGTGGTTATCAAGTTCTGTCAGAAGGTGATAGAACCTTGTAATTATTTCATCCAAGCTTTCATTCTTCAGCCCCTTGAAGATTGCAAATTGCTGTTTCAATAATTCCGTTCTCCCCATTCTAATCCTTGGATTTCCCTCACACCGCTTCTCTAGAGCTTCCCAGAGCTCGTTAGAAGTTCTTCGATTTCTGAACGTGTGCAGAATTTCCAAAGGTAATGCCATTCTAATTAACGATAAAGCTCGATTCTCAGCTTTATAAATCTTCTTGTCCTCTTCTTTCATATGTTGATAGGACAGAACCTTCAATCTGCCCTCGAGCTCTTGTGTTGGGGGAACATAACCTTCATCAATGCATATCCACATACGCATATCATTAAATCTAGCGAAGTCCGCAAACCCATCTTTCCACCAGTAATAGTCCTCTATCTTCATCAGCTAGGGTGGTGAATTTGATTTGCTCACTTCGTGATCCATTCCCAAGAACTTATGCAAACTTGACATTCTCGTAAAACTTTTTGTTCTTGAACTTAAATTATTTAATTTTAAAATAAATTTGAAATCAAGTTTGTACGGACTTAATTAAATTCGTTTTACCAAATTAAATTTGTTTAAAGTTAAGTTCGAGATCACTAAGTTTGAGAAACCTCAAGTTCGTGAAACCCTAGATTGAAAGTGTCAAGTTCGAGGATGGCAAGTTCGAGAAGGATAAATTCGAAGTTAGTCAAGTTCGTGAAACCCTAATCAGACAAGTTCGAATTTCTGACAAGTTCGAAGGAGCCCTAATCAGACAAGTTCGAATCTCAGACAAGTCTGAATCTCTGAGAAGTTCGTGGAGGAGCGTCTGACAAGTTCGAGGAACCCTATAAACACCCCTAACTTCGAGCGTCGCAAGTTCGTGAAACGGCCAAAAATTTGACTTTTTCAATATTTTAGATCAAATCAATGTTTTGAAGGTTAAAAACAATGATTTCTACTAAAAAATTGAACTAAGATGAATATTTGCCAAGAAAACTGCTCGAAAACACTGAAAAGCTTCGAAAAAAATGTGATTTATCCATAATAACGGCAAGAAACCCTATGAATGTTCAACGAAATGTGACGAACACGAAGAACAATCAAGAATGGCTCTTATACCACTTGTTAGGTCACCACGTCTACAGATCGAATCAAGGCGACACGTCGTCCAACGAGTGCGCAATCCTCGTTAGACGCTTAACGGGTCGATCACGCACGAAACACGGAGCCTAACACAATGCCAGCCGATATGATACCGACCCTACATGATGTATCGCTCCTAGACTTTCTGAAAACACTCTCTAGATCGTCTAAACGCTCTGACAACCTCTTCTTTTTTGATTCTCCAAAAGTCTCTGAAATCACACAACTAAGTTCATAATATAACTCTTAAGTTGTGCAAGGCCCAAGCCCACGAACTTACAAGTTCAAGCCCATACAGATACGAACTTAGGTCAACTAAGTTCGTACGAAGTTGTGACTTATGTTCGTGGCCTATGCCTTAAGAACTTATTCTCACAAGTTCATTACCTTAAGAACTGATCTTCACAATCATGAACTTAACATGCAAATGTAATCACCATACACAATCATGAACAAACAAAAATGACTTGTATTAATAAAGCCCTATCTATTACATATGACTATCTATAGCTCTAGACTGCTATTGTCACACCAGGTGTACCGACAATATAATTTAATTACATTACATAAAGTATATAAAAACATGGATTTATCTGACTTAGGTAACTGTCATTTCATTTCATATAATTTACAGACTTGCAATTTAATTTTCTTATACATTCATATACGTATGTTGGAGTTTATTTTTGATGTCTTATATGTTTTTCTAGTACACTGCATATTCAAGATGTGCATGGAACAATTTAATGTTGTTGACAATAACATAGTCCCCTTAAAAGGGTTTTTCTCCTGTTTTTTGGTGTAACATTGTGCTATCATTCGTACGTATTAATTTACGATTGTGTTTTAGTAGCCCTCAAACATTTGAATCGCATCAACTACAATTCTATGGGGAGTTAAGTGAACAAAATTGTCTGAACTAAACACTCATCTAAAACAATTTGTTAATTGAAGATGTGTTCTTGCTATGTTTTCCATAGAATTTGGTTCTTCAAGGCTTGAGAGGTGATCCAACCTATTTTACTGGTAATGTAAGTGTTTGTTTCAAAATTCTGTTTTCAACCACACTCTTTGTTCTTTTTTTGCATATCAGTTTCTACCTTTACATATATTATTGTTGTAGCTGGTACATTTTTTGGTTGGAAATTTCACCATGTTAGTTTTTATACAGGCAGTTTAAAAAGTTCCTTTGCAATACTGTCTTTTTATAGTTAAATGGTTCTTCCTTTTCATACTTAAATGCTAATATGCTAAGATGATATCGAACGTGGTTGTGCAGGAGGTTCTTGATTAAGAAGATGAGAAGATCAAAAGCCTGAAGGATCTGGATGATGAGGAAGTATATAATGCTGTTGTCACAGCTCTGAAGCAATGGAAGGACAAAAGAAAGGCACCCTTGAAAGAGGGCATTGAATTTATTCAGATGCAATGGAACAGGAACGTAAGGTGAGTTCAACATATTAACAATCCTTTTGGTCATTTGGTGCCTTGAGTTTGACATCCTCACAAGTTATAACATGGGAGATAATCAATTATATGTGCACAAAGAATTATGAGGTTCTTTTTTTGGGTTTCTTGTGAATATGATGGTTTCCTTGTTGTACCAAAATTCTATATCATGTTGACTATGGTGCCTTCCATTTGGACATACCTTGGTTTATAAAATGCTTGTGGATCCGTATGGCAATTTCAAAACAAACACACTTATTGATCAAAATCACTTAGGGTTAGAAATGGAGGAAGACCTTAAATAATAAGTGTGTGTGTCATCACTTGTTCTGTAAGTAAGAGGAGTGAGAAAACTAACTTACCACTTGATCAAAACAAACACACTTATTGATCAAAATCACTTATGAAGTCAGTGATTTGCCAAAAAATTTAAAATAAGTGATAGGTTGCCAAAGCAAACTGACCTTAAGAATATTTTATTTAATTTATGTTGATAAAGTTGCATGGATGGATTACTTTGTATACAATTTATCTGTATTTAATTAAGTTGACTTTTTCATGACATTTTTTTTACCTAGATAGCTGTAGTAGAGGTAATTTGCATGCATTTTGAGATAGCTCATGCCGATTTTCTTATGTTTGATGTTATTCCTTCTAGCTGCTGCCAGGAAAAGTATTTCAGAAGAGGACATTAACTATGTTCCGTCTTTAGGCATTGATGTCATCAATAGTTAACATGTTGCTATAACTCTAGTGGAAGGCCCTTCTGCTGGAATGCTGGCTGATTCAAATGATGCGTCTACAGTTGCCGAACATTGTCCTGTATCTGTCCAGATCTCAAAACTAATTTCTCTGAATCAGATGTCAGCACACCTGCTGGAGCAGATGTCACTATGGGCACAACATCAGCTTCACCTAGCAACAGAAGAGTAATTCCAGCCATTCTAGATTTGTTGGCCTGTCTACCCGAACTTTTATGTTCTGATGATCTATGTTTAAGGTCCAATTCTTTATTGTTAAGTTCTGACAAATGCTCAACTGGCTGCAGGACGAGGCAGTGGAAATGAACTCGGATGAAAATGGAAGCATGTGTGAGCGATCATTATCTTCTTCTGATGTTGCAGAAAATGATTTTAAGTTTATATGTAGTTGTTTAGGGTAGTTTATTTTTATCTCTGTGTCCATCTGCTATGTTGACATTCCTTTTGAGCCATCAGATGTTATATGTTAGTGTTACTTCATCGAACCTTTGTATTTTAGTGTCAGGTGTTGTAGCTGGACCGTCTTCAGATCATTGCATAGGCAGGTGGGATGTGGTAAGCACTTTCGACATCATACCATATAGGTTACTAGGTGGTGAAAAAGTAGCCTTTTTTGCTTTAGACTTTAATTTCTATTTTGTGAGTCATGAGTGTTACCACTGGCACTCGGGTTTAGTTCCCTAAAATTTAAAATTTTATTCTTTGGAACATATTGTAATGTTCGAACTATCTATTTGAAGTATGAAAGCTTCATTTCTCACACCACGTTCTTGGTGGACATTAATTGGACTTTCTCTGCTTTTTGTACAATTGACAGGACAGTGAAGATATACCAAGAGTTGTCTTGTATCCCGATCATGTGGTGTAACGCGATAGTTGTTATACAGATTATGTGATATCTTTCACTAGCAGTTTCATCAAAATGGAGGGTTCAACTGTAGATGGAGGTGAAAAAACATTTAAATGCAAATGGGGAATTGAGGATATACGTCATATCAGATCTCATTGGTATGAGCGGGTAAGTCCATCATAGAGAGTCTAAAATTTTTATCATCTTGCGGTGGTTGTTTATGTCGGTGTTTAAGGCTATGTGTAATATCCAACACTAAACCATGTTAGCAACCATGACCTAATCAATATTTATTAGCAAGTTATAACCTAACCAGTGATCATTAACAATTAATCAAGGTGATTAACAAAGTTCATAAGGAAATTCAAGTCAATTAGAAAAAATTTCATCGGTGCGATGAATCGGCAAATTAGTTAATCCGATCGATTTGCGATATGATAGATTAATTCAACTAAGTACATAATTAAATTTAAGATTAGTGACACTAATTATGCAATACTACACTTACTTAACATTAATTATGCAAGACTAAAACAATTCATTAAACAAATGCATTCAAAAGTATTTATGAATTTACATAAAAAGGGAAATACAAGAATACATTCTAAATACATTTATACAAAAAAAAATGAAAATACATGATAATATCTTCAAAAATCCAGCGATAGCTAGTACATAGAAGTTTGACTTCAATTTTATAATACAAAACTCCATACACAATCACAATCACATCTCTTTCTTTCAACTTCACCAAGATATGCACTCAACCTCCATCTTTTACCATCATTTCATCCACTTTTCTTCTATATAAATAGAGAGTTGTTTTCCATCATTCCTTCACACCTTTGCAAGACCAAAACCTCTCATTTTACTCTCTCAAAATCGTCCATAGCCACACACACACAAAACCAAAGTTGTTTTCTTTCTTTACTCATCAAAAATTCAAGTTTTTCAAGAGTTTTTTTGGTGCAACTAGTTCAAGAACAACTCTTCTACACATTTTCATACTTCTAATACATCAAAGTAAGTAAATACTACCTTAATACTTCTTATATTTATTTTAATATAAGTCTTGCATAATCACCAACAACAACAAGTTCATAAAAACTCAAGTTTATCACTAGTTTTGTTTTAAGTTTGTTTTCTTCAAATGTGTTTATAAATATATAAACACATTATGTAAGTATGAGTATTATGAAAATAAGTTATATAAATGTGTTTCATAACCTTTTATACATGTGGTTTTGAAATAAACAACAAGAATCACAAGTTGTTTCAAGTTTATGAAATCCGGAATTTCGGCAGAAATATTACGTCGACTTTGAAAAATCATAACTAATTCATAACTTAACGAAATGAGTTGATTCTTGTTTCAAAAGTTAGATCCATGTCTTAACTAAATATCTGGAGGTTTTCATAATTTAATATGGAGTTTAGAACCCCCAAATATTATTTGGGAATCCAAAAGTTTAACAGCTCAAAAATGGCCAACATAGGGTTTTTAACGAGCCTTTTCCCTAACCTATACACCTCGAAAAATGACCGTTCTTAACTTGAAATATTCATTGTACATATTATTTTTATGACTATGAATATCAAATCCTGAATCGTTTTGGATCTTGGTCAAAAACATCCTCAAAGTAGTCCGAAAAACCTTTAAAAAGCTGGAATATTATATATATATATATATATATATATATATATATATAATATATATATATATATATATATATATATATATATATATATATATATATATATATATATATATATATATATATATATATATATATATATATATATATATATATATATATATATATATAAACTTGACGTTGTAAGTGAGTTTTATTTATAAACTTGTTAAGTTGGGTGATTTAAAACAAAAAAACCATTATACAAACATATTATCATATATATGGGAGTTATTAAGTCCATATCATCTAGGACTCGGTTAAACACCTCAAGTCTCATCCCAAGTCATTAACAACATCTACATTTTTACGTTCGTTTTGCCATCCATATCCAGTGAATCTTCATAGCCCCTTTTTCACACTGTTATATATATATATATATATATATATATATATATATATATATATATATATATATATATATATATATATATATATATATAAACTTGACGTTTTAAGTGAGTTTTATAAACTTGTTAAGTTGGGTGATTTAAAACATAAAAACCTTTATACAAACATATTATCATATATATGGGAGTTATTAAGTCCATATCATCTAGGACTCGGTTAAACACCTCAAGTCTCATCCCAAGTCATTAACAAAATCTACATTTTTACGTTCGTTTTGCCATCCATATCCGGTGAGTCTTCATAGCCCCTATTTTCACACTGTTATGTTTTGGGGTAGAAATACTTGCTACTTCATTTCTATTATGTATTGCACATGTGGTTCCATCAGCCCTCAGATCATGAATCGTTAGTTACATTTTTATGTAAGCGCAAAAATATTATGGATAGACCTATCGGGATTAATGTTTCCCACCTAGGTTGGTCACTCCAACTGCTAAGAGGTGCATATATATTTAACATTACGGTATTACATTGGGGAATACTGCACATGGAAAACTCATAATTAAGTTTCGGTTGCATGATGGTTTTATGTAGTACTTAACATGAAATTTATGTTTTATAAATTCAAACTCAACTATTGATGTCCATACAAGTCATCTTTATGTGTAAACCTATGAAGTCACCAACAATTTTGTTGACGTATTTAGCATGTATTTTCAAGTAATTAAGGCACGAGCACTGCATCGGAAGCATTCCAAGGCTTCCGTTCATTTTGGAGTCGCATCATTTTCAAAACTCGGAGATTTATTTGCATCATTTTTGATAGTTTAATTATGTATTTAAATATCTATAACTTGCGAACTACTCTTTATTTTATTCGGGCTATGTAAAAAAATTTCATATTTTGAAGTTATATTAATGTATTTTGAAAAACGTCCATTTAGTGGTCGTTCACTTGATTATGACTATGCTTCTGCGACGTCATGCCTAGTTGCCAACCGGGGTAACGGGGTATCACAGATTGGTATCAGAGCCATAGTTATAGTGAACTATGTTGCATTAGTACCCTAGACTATAACTACACTTAGGTCTTACAAAATTTTAGAAAATACGTTGTAAATAACTAATGACTATCAATGGACCTTGATGACAGAAACATGTCAAACAACACAATCATCATCCTGTCTGACTCCGAAGATAAGTACACCCCTTAGAAGAGGACCCATCCGAGGAAGAGGACCCATCAGAGGAGGACCCATCCGAGGAAGGGAACCCATCAGAGGACCCAACCGGAAGTTTCCTATGAGTAATATGTCATCGACATACAATACCAGGAAGACTACAATGCTCCCACTAACATTGACATATATGCAGGACTCATCTTCGCTTCTAGAAAATCCAAACTCTGTGATTTTCTCATGAAAGCAAAGATTCCAGCTTCGAGAAGCTTGCTTAAGTCCATAAATGGACTTCTGAAGCTTACACAGTTTCTTAGGATACTTTGAGTCTACAAAACATTTGGGTTGTGTCATAAACACATCCTCTGTCAGTTTCCCGTTTAGGAAAGCAGTTTTGACATCCATCTGCCAAATATCATAGTCATGAAATTATTGGTGCACCCTGTGTGACGATAGCCTTCTAGGTTTAGATAGTCTTTTGTAATAGATCAGGATTTGCAAATACAAATGTATATATTTGTTTGATCTTGTTTATGTATGATGTTTACATTTGCATGATAAGTTCAAAGATAAGTTCTAGAACAAGTTCAAAGATAAGTTAAAGAACAAGTTCAAAGATAAGTTCTAGAACAAGTTCAAAAATAAGTTCAAGAATAAGTTCAAAGGCAAGGGTTTGAACTTAGTGAAGCTAAGTTCGAATAGTAGTGGACAAGTTCGTGGGCTTGGGCCTAAACGAACTTGTTTAAGTCAAGTTCGAACTTAATCTCTATAATTAAGAGTTAATCCATTTGAATTAAGGACTTTTGTAGAAATTAACATAGAGAGCTCGTATTAGTGCACGTACGACCTTGTGGGATTTCAGAAAGTCGTTTTGAAGAAATACACGTGTCGGATACGTTCGTCGTATCAGCTATCATTGTGTTCGTCTCCGGGTTTCCGTGTGTGATCGATCCATGCTACAGGTGACCTTACAGAAATGCAGCTATGGCTAGCACTATCTTGATAGACTTAATCTTAGTTACTGGTAAGAAGGTTTCCTCATAGTCAATCTCGTAGGTTTGAGTATAGCCCTTTGCCACCAGTCTGGCTTTGTAAGTGTGCACTTTCTTGTTCATATCCGATTCTTCCTGAATATGCACTTACAACCCACCATCTTCAGACCGGGTGTGGGATCAACCAAGTTCCAGACTTGGTTGCCATACATGAATTCAATCTTGCTATCCATAGTGTCCTTCCACTTGGCTGCCTTAGGGCCTGCCATCGCTTCCCGGTAGTTAGCTGGTTCGTTTAAGTCGACTAGTGTACTGTCACTACTCATATCATCCTGTTCAATATTGAAACCATAGTAGAACTCAGGAGGATTGCTAACTCTACTGGATTTGCGCAATGGTAAGGATATGTCGTTAGGTTCAACAGACATCTCAGCCTCACGTTGATGGTCAGTGTTTGTAGTTGGTTCTTCATCGGTAGAATCTTGAATCTCCCACTGTCCTCTTTAGACATTATTTCCCTCTCGAGGAACACTCCTCTTCGAGATACAAACACTACATTTTCATGTGGTCTGTAAAACAAATATCCAAAAGAGTCTTGTGGGTAACCGACGAACAGACACTTCTCAGATCTTTGTGCGAGCTTGTCAGGAGTTTCTCGTCTAACGAAAACCTCACAACCCCAGATTTTGATGTGACTAAGGGATGGGCGTTTTCCCTTCCACATCTCGTACGGTGTCTTTGAAACCTTCTTAGTGGGTACTAGATTTAGGATATGTGCCGATGTTTCTACTACATAACCCTAAAAACTTACCGGAAGTGTTGCTCGACTCATCATAGATCGGACCATGTCTAACAAGGTCCTGTTTCTCCTCTCCACAACTCCATTGAGTTGTGGTGTTCTAGGGGGAGTTAACTGGGAAACTATTCCACAGCTTCTAATATGATCGAGAAACTCGATACAAAGGTACTCTCCTCCCCTGTCGGAGCGGAGAACCTTTATCTTTCTGCCCAGTTGATTCTCCACTTCACTTTGATATCTTTTGAATGTCTCAAAAGTGTCGGACTTATGTTTAATCAGACAAACATATCCAAATCTACTATAGTCATCTGTAAAGGTGACATAGTACCGATTTTCCACTTTTGTAGCACATCGGAATGGCCCACATACATCGGTGTGGACCAAGTCCAATAGTCCTTCATGTCTTTCACATGTTCCTGTGAATAGTGATTTTGTCATCTTGCCTAGTAAACAAGATTCGCATACATCATCCGATTTTAGGTCGAATGATTCCAACACTCCATCCTTTTGGAGTTGGTCGATACGTTTCTTGTTAACGTGCCCAAGACGACAGTGCCACAATTTGGACTTATCAATTTCGTTAGAATCAACATTAAATAATAAATTGTTATCACACTCAACAGTTTCATATATGCCATTATAAGGTCAAGCTTTGAATATAAAAACATCTTTCAAATAAACCAAAATACTTCCATTATTATTATCAATGCTAAAAGTGTGTCCATCCTTATACATGGAAAATAGAGAAATGATGTTCCAATTCATATCGGGTGAATAACAACACTTATTTAAACTAATCTTTACTCCTGATCTAAGCACGAGCTGGAACCTTCTGACTTTCTTCACAGGCATGATCTTTCGATTTCCCATGATTAGGTTCAGCTCCCCTTGCTTCAGACGTCTACTTTTCCTTAGTCCCTGCAATACAGAGCAAATGTGAGTACCACATCCTGTATCAAGAACCCATGAATTAGAGAAGTGTTATGGAGTTCGATCATGAACATACCTGAAGTGCTAGCCTTTTTGACGTTATCGTCCTTAAGGTCCTTCAGATATGCTAGGAAACTTTGCTTCCAGTAAAAGCATACTACTTCCTTCAGGTCTTTTACAGGCACAATTCCGGACTCTGTTTTCCCTTGAGACCCTTTCTTGGACTTTCCTTTTGGGGCCTTCTAGGACGACTTCCGTTTCTTTGAAGCCTTAGCGATAGTCAGCACAGGGCCACAGGGGTCTCATATTTCTTGATGCCCTGTTCAGCGGTTCGGAGCAGATTATGCAGTTCCATAAATGGACGTCTCCTTTAGACTCATATTCATTTGATAGGAGAGTACGAACTGATTATAGATAGCGGGCAATCCAGAAATAATGATATTGGTGGAAAATTCAGAGTCGAACACCATATTGAGTGCCTCCAGCCTATCAAAGTACTCCTTCATCTCAAGGACGAAAGTACAGATAGACGCTCCAGGTTTTGGCTTGCAGGCCATGAGGGATCTTACCACATCAAGGCGCTCTTTTCTCACCTTATCCTCGAACATCTCCTTAAGCTGCTGATTCATCTCAAAGGCCCATGTATTCTCAAAGGCTTTAGTAAGCTCAGGAACGATGGATGACGCCATGATGCAGGACACTTTGTTCGCATCATCGTAATGCTTCTGGGTTCGTCAATTTCCTCCTGGGTGGGATTCTCACTCAGTGTGGAAATCTGTTCATCGAGAACATACTCTTTGTTCTCATACCTCAGCGTAAACCTATGGTATCTCATCCAGTCCACATAGTTCGTACCAAATAACTTTTCCCTACTCAGAACGGAAAGGAGTAAGAAGTTAGATGCGTGGTTGCGAGCAGGAGTGGGTGTACCATTAAAAGTAGACATCTGTGATATAAAATTTTACTTAGTATGAAGTATTCCTTAAACAATTTACCGAATTTGAATTAAGGCTAGGATCCATATTTTCGATTCGTTTTATGAAAAGGGTCGTCGTAATCACGACGCAAATTTATTTAGGTGGACAAAACTCTTGTCGATTTCAATCTCTATGAAATTCCTAGATCTTTTGAGATTCTATTAATCTTATCAATGGCATGTTAATCTCGGTTATGCTCATCAACTATTCGTGACTGGGTTGCCGAGGATCACGGACAAGATGGTGAATGTAACCATGCAAAACTGCGTAAGACCCGACACGGATCAGTCAAGGAATCACGAGTCCTACATCACCTCCTAATATGTCCTCACATTAGTGTGCCAGTAAACCACACACGCTCCACTAACAGTACATATAAGAGATGTGCATTTTTCATGGGTTAGCACACTAATTCACTTTTGATATATTTAAAACGGGATTTTCTTTTAGTACTTTAGATTATACTTTTAGTATGAACATCATCCTATCAAAAGTCCTCGGTAGCTCCGTTGAACGCACAGCGAAGCGGAGGAGGCAGCTCAACGCGAAGCTGTTAAAAACCTACTCCTTTAGGGAAGCAGAGCGACCCGCCTAATACCTCGTTTATAGTTCACTATGGGTGAGCCGATTTATCAATTGACTGAGGATGTAACTACATTTAAATGATATATATAATCAATAATACATATATAAATGTCTTTTAAATCTTTGGGGTTTAATTTTAAACATTTAAAATTAAGGGGTCTATTTTAAACATTTTAAAATACAAGGTATATTTTAAACAATTTAAAATATTAGGGTTTAAATTAATATTTATATTTATATATATTTTCGGTTTTAATAAATAGATTAAATAAGAAACTTTTAATTATTAACTATATATATTATATCCGAAACCTATATATATAACCATATAAATCCTCGAAATTTAAACCTAGGATAATACAAGTTTATCCTAATTAATTATAATTTTCTAAAATCTTTAGGATAAGCACTTAATTTAAATTAAGGCAACTTCTAGATGAATAGGATTTAGGAAAATCAAGCTTATCTTTAAGGCATGTTTATCTAAAATCCTAAAAATCAAATCCTTAATTAAATTAAAAAAATCCTAAAATTTAAAATAATAATTTATTTAATAATTCAGAATTATCCTTTTAAAAATTCTGAAATCTTTGAAAAATATTTGAAAAACAATTTTTTGTTTCAAAATTTAAATAATTAATTTAATATTAAAAACTATTTTAAAATAAAACTAATTATCCAAAATTCATACAATTTATAAAAATTTCAGATAAATGTATTAAAATAATTTTTGGATATTATTTGAACTTTTAAATATTAATTTTTAAATTTAAATAATTTAATTTAAAAACAAAACTCAATTAAAATTAAATAAAAAAATCCAAAATTATTAAATACAAATTTTCGAAATTACTAAACTAATTTTCAAAATTCATCTCTCAAAATTAGTGCAAAGCTCGTTAGGTTAACCTGGCTCTGATACCACTGATGGGTTTTTTATACCCTTGCTAGGTTAATTTAAAACTTTGCGGAAAATTAAATAACCTAACCATGCAAGAATGTAAAACCTTATAGGATCTAACCAAACAAGCTAAGCAACAAATTATAAAATAAAGAGATGAACAATAAAAACTAATCTTGAGAAAATTCGCAATTTTCTCCACGAAGAACGCTTCCACGAACAGCCTCTGAACCGGATGTCAAGCGTCTAAAGCAAATAGCCTCTAGTTGTTCACACCCAATTAACAAAAGAGAAAATAACTATAACTTTTCTAAGCTTAGATCTGAGAGTCCAAAAACTGGTATCCCTTGTGATCGTCAGATAACTTAGAATTAAATGATCGAGGAATGAAGCAGGCAGTGGCTCCCTATTTATAGAGTCTGAGAAACCCTAGAAATTCACCCCCAAACCTATGTTGGATGGGTTCAAGGGCCGACCTCCTTAACTAGGGTTAAGGGGTGCCTTGTTGACTATCAACTAATTGTAGTTTGGCCCCTGTACTTCCTTAATTAATTTTATTAGCTTCCGGTTAATTAGTTATTAATAAATTAACAAACTAACCCATTAATAAAATATAATCAATTATTTAGTTTCCAATTAATTTATTAGACATAAAAAATTAACAAACTAATTAACATTATATCTTCAAGTTAATTACCTTCTCTTTACTATTCATTGCATGCACCCAAAAAGGATCTAGCCTGATAACAATATAATTACAAATTAGTTGTGACTCGGACACTAATTCCAACAAGTACCACCCCCGAAATGAACTACAAAAGATGGAGTCCGGGTTCTGAAATTTGTCAATGAAGGAAACGGATGTTGCCGTGTACACTAACCGTTTCCACAAGTTAAGTTTACTGTGCCCACAAATGGTCACTCTGGAGTACAAGTGTATTGAGCGCTACATTCGGGGACTCACTCCTCAAATTCAAGGGAATGTCACCGCATCTAACCCAACTACAATTCAAGGAGCCATTCGGATGGCAAATAATTTAATGGATCAAGTGGCCAGGAGAATGGAGGCCAAGGCAGGGGAGAACAAAAGAAAATGGGAAGACACATCAGGGAAAGGTTCGGGCTCACAGTCCAAGAAACCCAAAACCATCAAAGCCTTTGTCGCCGGAACTAAGCCAAGGAAGGGCTATACCGGCAACAAACCATTGTGTAACCGATGCACCTACCATCTCGTAGGTTCCTGTCCAACCCCTTGCGGGAAATGTAAGAAGCTTGGTCATCTAACCCATGATTGTAAGTATAACGCCAACGGTAACAACAGCGGCACGCAAAGGAGCTGCTTCGAATGTGGGATAGCTGGGCACTTTAAGAAGGACTGTCCAAAGTTAAGAAACGGTGGTAGAGCTCAAGGGAGAGCCTTTGTGTTGGGAGCCGGTGATGCTCGTCAAGATCCAAACGTAGTAACCGGTACATTGCTTCTTAATGATATGTATACTTATGTGCTGTTTGATACTGGGCCTGATAGAAGCTTTATATCTGCTAAGTTTAGTGAATAATTGAATGCCACTCTTTCCCCATTAGACAATGCTTATGCCGTAGAATTAGCTGACGGAAAATTGATTGAAGCAAATAGTATAATTAAGGAGTGTAGACTAAAATTAGCAGATCATCCATTTAAGATAGACTTGATGCCTATCGAACTTGGAAGCGTCGATGTAGTTATTGGTATGGATTGGTTGTCAGACAACCATGCTGAAATCCTATGGGGTAAGAAGGTCGTAAGAATACCAATTAAGACAAAGAAAGTCCTAACAGTCCAAGGAGAAAGAAAGAATCGCCAGTTGAACGTCATCTCTGGTTTGAGAACGCTGAAGTGCCTTCGAAGAGGTTGTCAAGCGGTATTAGTTCAACTAGTGGAAAAGGAGTCGAAGGAGAAACGACTCAAAGAAATCCCGGTAGTTCGTGACTACCCAAAAGTCTTCCCTGAGGAATTGCCTGGACATCCACCAGCTAGGCAAGTAGAATTTCAGATTGACTTGGTGCCTGGAGCTGCACCTGTCGCACGAGCACCCTACTGATTGGCACCATCTGAGATGCAACAGTTATCCAATCAGCTACAAGAGCTATTGGATAAAGGATTCATCTGACCAAGTTCCTCACATTGAGGAGCTCCGGTCTTATTTGTAACGAAGAAGGACAGATCTTTTAGGATGTGCATCGATTACCGAGAGCTGAACAAGTTAACGATCAAAAACCGATACCCTCTCCCCAGAATCGACGACCTATTCGATCAGCTGCAAGGATCCAATTACTACTCTAAGATTGATTTGTGGTCTGGATATCATCAAGTTAAAGTGCGGGAGGAGGATATTCCAAAAACAGCTTTCAGAACTCGTTATGGTCATTACGAGTTTCAGGTGATGCCATTTAGTTTGACCAACGCACCAGCAGTATTCATGGATCTAATGAATCGTGTATGCAAACCTTATCTAGACAAATTCGTTATTGTCTTCGTAGATGACATCCTTATCTATTCCAGAAGCAAGGAGGAGCATGAGCAGCATCTGAAGTTGATTTTGGAGCTTCTAGAGAAAGAACAACTATACGCCAAATTTTCCAACTGTGAATTTTGGCTGCGAGAAGTAAAATTCCTTCGCATGTGAACAATAGCCAGGGAATACAAGTGGACCCATAGAAAATCGAGGCCATTAAGAACCAAGCAACTCCTAGAACTCCCACAGAAATACGTCAGTTCTTAGGTCTTGCCGGTTATTATTAGCGATTTATTGGAAACTTCTCGAAGATAGCTGGTTCCCCAACAGAATTGACTCGAAAAGATGTGAAGTACAACTGGGGTGAAGATCAAGAAACTGCATTCCGACTATTAAAGCAAAGGTTGTGTAGTGCACCTATTCTATTCTTACCGGAAGGAACAAAAGATTTTGTGGTTTACTGCGATGCCTCACACAATGGATTGTGTTGTGTGTTAATGAAAAGAGACAGGGTTATCTCTTATGCATCACGACAACTTAAAGTTCATGAGGTAAACTACATGACTCACGACCTAGAACTTGGAGCTGTGGTAT